>CM042078.1:57277598-57666143 GCA_023509865.1 Trypoxylus dichotomus
TTTGTATCAAAATGTTTTTAATACGGTCAATTCGTATTCTTTCCGTATTAATTTACTACTTAAGTGATGAGAAATGCAGTGTTGCCAGCTCTAACTTCTCTAATTTCGTGGTATCTCAAAGTTAAAAACTGGGACAATTGATACATAATTACGGTGATTCATTTTAATATGTCCTTTAATAATTCTCTTCTAGATCGGTGGCAACGTAAATCTGTCGATATATCAAGCTCACATGAAGCAGTTTCTCAAATTCGCGAAGGAGGCCGCGTTAGAGGCTCGCCTGATCAAAGAGCTCACGGCCCACAACGAGTTCATCTGGAAGCAGACGCACGGAACCAGTATCAGAGACGTCGGCAGCAAGCTCAACCTCCACCTGCGCATCATGTTCCTGAATTTCCTCTACGAGAGCACGCTCAGATCGACGTCGCTCTTCGTCGGCCTGTCGCAGCACTCGTTGCGCCGGCTGGCGCTCCAATTGGTGGAGGTGCATTTCAAGAAGGACGCCGAGATAATACGATGCAACGACGTGCAGACCAACCTGTACATCGTGTACAAGGGAAAGGTCGACGTGCGGATCGCAAACGTCGTTATCAGCACACTGGAGGTTGGCGGGATCTTCGGATGCTTCTCGAAGGTCGGCGAACTTAGGCAGACCATAACCGTTACGGCTAAGGTGCATACGATCCTATTGGCGATCGACAGTAGGGAGTTCAATAAGGTGATGCCGTGGGAGAATGAACAAATTAAGGTCGTGATGACTGATATTAGGTAAGAAACCACGCTGAGAGTTTTGTAAAAGATTAAGAGAAGTTAGTTGGTCGCTGCACTGTATAGTTTTTGTCATTCACCGTCTTTTACATTGAAATCAGCACTTTTAAATTGTCGAAGTCATACCTCATATGTTCTAATCGATGAAGCGTGTTTACCATATGTTTCTACGAGCAAGCGATTCGGGCACAAAACTTGGAACGATCACTGAACGATAGAAAGCAAAAACGCTAGTTTTTGGGGGACTCAACTTGATGTGTGTTTGTAGTTTAAATGTCAGACGAACAAAATGAAATACGTGTAAAATTAATACGCTGCGTACTTTTCGCTGACGCCATCTCTAAGTTAAACTGGAAAGAAACTTATGCTTATACCTGGCATTTAACACATGGGCTAAAAAGTCCCGGGCCTAACACATAGATGACGCTAGTTTTATTGCAGTCACCTTTCTCTCAGTTAGTACTAGCCTTCAAAAGACAGCTGTTAAAATTTCATGATATTCTATTCATTAGTTTGTGAGTTATTGTGCTAAGAGTCACGCTACCTTTGTTATTTTCGAAACAATGGATCAAAACCAATTTCGTGTTTTAATTTTACACTGCTTCTTGATGGGAAAAAATACCGTTCAAGCGAAGCAACGGCTTGAAAAGTGTTATGGGGACTCCGCTCCATCAGAAACAACGATAAAACGTTGGTTTGCTGACTTCAAACGTGGTCGTAGAGACACCGATGATGCAGAACGCAGTGGACGTCCAAATGAGGCGGTAACACCAGAAAACATCAAAAAAATCCACAAAATCGTTTTGAATGATCGAAAAGTGAAGTTGCGTGAGTTAGCTTACATCGTAAAGATATCACAAAAACGTATTGGCTTTATATTGCATGAGCATTTGACTATGAGAAAGCTCTGTTCAAAGTGGGTCCCGCGTTTGCTCACTATTGACCTAAAACAAGAACGTGTTGATGATTCTGAGCAGTGTTTGGCCATGTTTAAACGAAACAAACCGGAATTTTTGCGTCGATATGTGACAATGGATGAAACATGGATCCATCACTTCACTCCGGAATCAAAACGATCGTCATCTGAGTGGACAGCAACTGGTGAACCTCGTCCAAAGCGCCCGAAAGCACAATAATCAGCTGGAAAGGTTATGGCCTCGATATTTTGGGATGTGCGTGGTGTAATATCCATCGACTATCTTGAGAAAGGAAATACCATCAACAGTGAATATTATATAGCGTTATTGGAGCGTTTGAGGGCCGAAATTGCAAAGAAACGACCGCATATGGCAAAGAAAAAAATTTTGTTTCATCAAGACAACGCACCGTGTCACAAGTCGATCAAAACAATGGCAAAACTACATGAATTGAACTTCGAATTGCTCCCACATCCACCGTATTCGCCAGATTTGAAGAGATTACGTTGATGAAAAAAGCTAATTTTGAACCAAAAAAACCGTGTTTTCTTTGTTAGGCCCGGTACTTTTCAGCCCATGTGTTATATATTTCTTAAATGTTACTTGTAGACATCACGAAAGAAGAATTTTCGTTTTCATTCAAATAGGGATATATCATTTGCCTAGGTGGTTAGTTGCGCATTATTCTCAACATCAAATGGAAAACTAAAATCGAGCGTTGCTCAACTTCCAACTGCTCCCGATAATCCATCCAAAATTGAAGATAAATCGTCGCATGTTTTAGGTTATTGAAACTAGAATACTTGGAACCGTTTGTCTCTGTTATGGAATTCAACATTGGAACGTCACCGACCACAGGTTTAACGGTGTATTACAACTGGCTTGTGATCAAAGTGAACAAGCACATCGACCAAGAAAAATTTATATATTGGTTCTGGGAATATATGCTAAACGTTCATTTCTCCGTCATCTGCAGTTTGGTCATGCTCACTGAAATCTGCTTAACGCGTCAGTTAACCAGCAACATCCCTTTCCTGGTATTCGTCTACGCAATGGATCTGATCTTCTTAAGCAAGGTGTTCTTAGGCTTCACGCTGCAATACGTCGACGTCACCACCGGCATAATCGAACGGGAACCGAAAAAGATTATGACGCGCTACCTGAAGGACTGGTTCCTGTTTGACGTGCTAACCTGTGTACCGTTCGAACACATTCTTAATTTGGCGGAGATCACTAGCAGGTTTTCCGGTTTCGGTTTGCTGAATCGGGTGTTCAGATACGTCTACATAATGCGCTACTATGATATCTGTAATTATAAGTTGGACATTAGCAAACACCTACGTTGGACGTACTTGATTTATAAGAGTTTCTTCATTGTGCAGGTCATGGTAAATATATGGTGAGTATTTTAGTTCAATGGGTTATCTTCGTCATCAGTAATCGTAGCATTCTAGTTCAATTTATATTGTAGGTCTGTTGCCACTTTGTATTGTCTATTTTTTTCTGTGCATTATAACACATAGGCCTTCTTTTATAGACAGTTCATCTCGACGTTTAAAATCTGTACTTTTACACAATGGTAATAAGCATGCTTCTATACCTATTGGACACAAAGTGGTTACACAAAATATGCTTGTTTTTTGTGCGTTTGGGACAGCAGAGCTAAGGCCCAGCACTGGATTACCAGAAATTGGCCTTTAAGAAATATTTTAGTGCAAGGAATTTTTATTTTCTATTAAATAAATAGAAAGTTACGTACATAACAAAACATTATATCTAATTTTGGTGAATTTTTCTTAAATAAGGCAGAAGAAGTGAATTTTGAAAACTAGATCTGATAGAACAAATCTGACGGCACTTTTGGATTAGGCACCCCAACATTGCTGAATTACATTTAAATTACACCTAAGAAATCCGAAGCACCAAAATGTATATTGGCCAGTGTAGTAGCTAGCTGCCGCTTACTAAATGTTAGAATAGTGCATTTAGATATATTTAAGGACAATCTATTAAGTTCACACCAATCTGCTCTATCTTCCTTCTTTTCAGGATACTATGCGCCTGTTTCCACCACAACTGCGTCTACGTCGACTCCAACGGAAAGAAGCAAACGGCCAATAGCACCTTAGATTCGGCTTTAGTCGCCTACGCTTATATAATCACCATATGTACGTCGACCGGATTGAATTTCGTTCAACCCTTTACCCTGACTGAGATGTGTGTCGCCGCCGTGCTCGTATTTTGTATACAATACATGATTTCGGCGTTAGCAAGCGGTTTTGCTACTCTTATCATAATCGAAAACTCCATGCTTAGCGACTACAAGTACAGCATCGAAAGATTAAACATGTACCTTAAGGTATTATATCTCGTGTAAATTCGTTACTTTACATCCGAGAGTAAAAAAGGAACACAGATAACACAAAACATTCAGAGAAAATCGAAGGTTTGAAGGGAAATTGTGTGAGGTTGTTTTATTTTACGGCGTTTATCACTAAGTCCCAACGTCTTCTGAACTATCGAGTTATCTACGTTTCCTTGTGAGTAATTCAATGCACAATGCAAAATTTTTAGTGCTTCTAAAAGAAATTCCCTCCAATTTCAATGAAACCTTGTCAGTTTGTAGACCTCAGTGATTACAGTCCAACGGCTACTTTCTTTGTTAGCTGAACTGCATACTTAGGGGGTGAAATGTGGACTTTGTTCTTCCAAAACAGCTGTGATCTGCATTTTAGAATTTACTGTACCTTTGAGAGTCTCGGCTTTCCGCGGTGCTGCTTCTTCAGGTTGTTGCCACTCCATGCTTGCCTGCTCAGACTCCGAGGTGCAATGGTACACCCACGTCTCATCACAGATGACAATGTGCCTCAACAAATCATCTTCCTCTGTTCGATATCGTGCCAAAAGTCTTTTTGATATTCCATTAAGAGACGAGGAACCCACCTTGCTGATACTTGTCGGTAACCCAATTGATTGGATACTCCTATATGATATTCCGAGGTGTGCAGTATTTCCCATGTAGTAAGGCGATGGTCAGTTTTTACCCCCTCCCGAGCCAAAAATTTAATAATACGTTGCTCATTAGACGTGTGCACCTCCTGCTCCCTCATGATGCTATTAAGAGCCTATCTGCTCTGATGAATCAAACCGGCTTACTCACCCCCTCCGCAACACATATAAAAACGTCACGCCATTCACGTCACCAAGAAGGCGTTAAAAAGAAAAGTCCGGTTCATATTTGACTTGCCCTCGTACTTGCATAATTCAAGAATTGAACTTTTAGGGTCACTATCTATCCGAAGCTATACTGAAGAACGTATGGGCGTATCTAGTTCAGCTATGGAGGATTCAGCGAGGTGAATGGATGCCGATCCTGATCCATAACTCCCCATCGTACCTGCGTCAAGATATTATGAAGAATCTGTACATGTTCCATCTCCAAAATCATTTCCTCTTCTCCAAAACTCACACGGACTTCCTCAGGCAACTGGTCGTTCATCTGGAACGCTGCATTTACTTTCCAGGAAACTATATCGTCGCGCAAGGCGACATGGACACTACGATGTACTTCATACATAAAGGCGAGGTGGGCGCTTACGATACTAACAGCTACAATAAGGAGATACTGTTGCATACGCTTACGACTCATATGTCGTTCGGCGAAGAGCAAGGTCTACACCAAATACCCTACCATTTGTCGTACAAGGCGCTGACGACCGTCGAGCTTCTAGCGTTGAGGAAGTCGACCTGGGCGTATTTGCTGAAGTGGTTTCCTGCGACTTTGGAGGAGATAACGAGAAGATCCGCGGAATACGGATTCGTGACTGATATTCATGAAGAGGGTGCAGCAGTGTTTTAAAGTGTGAAGCGTTTCAAAACGTCATTGACTCTTTCTCCCAATGAAGTATACAGATCGACTTAGTTTTTAGTATAGATCGTTTCATATATTGTTATTAATGTTGTAATTTTTAAATGAGTTGAGTTCTTTAAATATATAAATATGTTACACGTTGTCGTGTAACAAAATCACTTTGCCACGTCTTCTGGCGTTCTTTGCGAAAAATTTAAGTGTAACCTAAATATGCCAAAATGCGTATACAACTGAAGATTTTGATCATTACATTAGGAAAATTATCCATCATGGCGAAATACTTAATATTCTAAAATTGGAGAAGGATTTAGCAATAGTCGTTGCACTTTTCACATGTTTTCAAATCTTTAGTAACGAACATCGGCGAGATTTGTCCTTTTGCGCCAATTTCGGTTTTAGAATCTGTATGACTGGAGATAGCAATCGATGAGTCTTGAACCAAATCCAAGATGAGCGAAATTTTGACGAATTTTCAAAGGGGTTTACGTTTTTTTGTGAAAAATTGAAGTCACCTAAATATGTCAAAAAGCGTATACAACTGAAGATTTTGATGATTATATTGTAGGCAATTTATCCTTCATGGCGAAATACTGCAAATGTTCTTTTTCAGGCACAAAACTCGATGTGATCACTGAATGATAAAGCAGAGACGCTAGTTTTTGGCGGACTCATCTTGTATGTGTTTGTAGTTTTAATGTCAGACGGGCCAAATGATGTGCACTAGGGTGACAGAATAAAATAGACACCAGGTAAAGCTTAATTCTAAGAACGAATTAAGAACTTTCTCTTGTCATTAGTGTAGGGGTAGATGTATCGGTAGGAATTCGTCATAGTTTAGTATCGTTACAACTATGCCTCGCTTACAAGGTTCGAGTGATATTAGCGACTTCATCCGGGGTCGCATCGTTGGCCAGAGTGAACGCGGCGCTTCGCAACGTCAAATAAGTAAATTTTTAAATATTCCGTTGTCCACAGTTAACTGTGTGATTGCACAATTTAAACGCAAGGAAAAAACAACAGTGGAGCGGAGACCAGGTCGTGCCGGGCCTTCTGAAAGAAGTAAAAGGGTGCTTGTGCGCGAAGTGATAAGAGAACCGCGAAAAAGTACAGCCGAGCTTGCGGCAACTTCACAGAAAAGTCAGCGCACCGTTCTGCGATACCTCCACAGTGTGGGGATGTATAAAAGGGTGGCAAAGAAAAACCTCTCCTTACGGCGTTTCAAAAACGGCGCCGAATGGCTTGGGCAATCGAAATGCGAACGAAGCTCGAAGAGTTTTGGCGGTCTGTCATTTTTTCAGACGAAAGCAGATACTGCCAATTCAGTGATAGTGGTCGTACGTGGGTATGGAGACGTTCGTCACAGCAACTGGACGACAACTTTTTACATCAGACAGTGAAATACAGCGGTGTGAACATCATGGTGTGGGGCGCGATATGGTATGGTGGAAGATCGCAATTAGTAATCTGCGACGGAAATATAAATGCGGCAAAATATATCCAAATATTAATAGAAGGACTACTGCCGATATTCGACAACGCCATTTTATCTAAAGAAGACGCCACTTTTATGGAGGATGGAGCACCCTGCCACAAAGCAAGAACAACAACCACATGAAAAGAGGAACAGGGGATTCGGATTTTACCATGGCCATGAATCCGATAGAGAATGTTTGGCTCATAATCCAGACAAATATGGCGAAACGACCCCGAAAACCTAGCAATAAGGAAGAACTCGTGGCAGCTGTTACAGAAGAGTGGTTAAATATTCCAGAAGACACCATTAATCATTTAATAGATTCTATGCCACGACGACTCGCAGCACTTCACGCAAGTAAAGGTGGATCGACAAAATATCAGTCTAATTTAAAAATTTTAAAATATTTTATATATATATAACGAGAATAGAATCTTTTTTTTGATTAGTAGGTGTCTATTTTATTCTGTCACCCTAGTGTATGTGTCAAATTAATATGCTGCATAGTTTTCGTTGTCACCATTCTTTAGTTGAGTGGGAAAAAACATATGTAAACACCCGATACATATTTACTTTAGCAGGTTTTGTAAATATTCTTCGATTAATGGAATCTAGTGATCTATTTTAATCTTCTCAGATGAAAAACATATTGTGATTAAGATTCTAAAACGTGTGGTATATTAGAAAAATATTTCTTTCTATCGTAAACGTTTGATTCTTTACAATAAAACACATTTGAAATAGAATAAAACAATTTACTGCAGTCTATAAGTAACATATATTTCATAGCTTCCTTTGGATACCTATGTAAATTAAATAATTACCAACCCTAAAAAAATCGAAGATTTTTTCCAAAATGACATGAGCGCAATCTATAGTCTAAAAACGAGAACCATGCGCCAAATAGCTTCGATCTTGCTTATGGCGCCATCTGCACATAAAGTTTCTAATTATAATTCTTAACGAACTAAGAGGCCAAGTTACAGCAAATCTAAACACTTTACTTACTAAACTATATAAAATACAACTACATTTTTGGAGTGGAAATTAACATTAACATTTATATGTATTTACATATGACACAATTATGCTAAGGTCAACTTCCGTTGGACCAATTATATTTTAATTTTCTTATTATAGGTGAGCAAAGATTTTTTCTTGAATTGTCGAATTAATAATTGACAATTATTAAATGTTATTAATGTTCACTTAAGTACAATATTTGCACGATTCTATAATGAGGATTCCTGAGATAAATTTCACAAATGCAGACGAAGTACCGCTGAAACATTATAATTTCCAGAGCGCTCATTTTACTAAGTAATCGGTTAGAATTTGGTAACAAAGAATAAATTCAATCTTATATTTAAGACGCGTAAACCTTACCTTAATTCTATCGTAAAATTATTGTTAGTTTCACTATTAAATAATTGACTTGTTTTTGAACTTATGGAACTATGTAAAAAACATCTAATTAGTTTAGTTATTTACAATAAGATGGCGCGCAGTATATAACACGAATAAAAGGGCAATTAGAAACACATAACTGATTTCCTATTTGTATATTATATGACTACAATATTATATATTTAAATTCAGAGATTAAGTATTTGTAAGAAGCCAAGCAATGGTATATTTTAAATTCTGTTACTATTACAAACTTCCCAGTCAACAATTTTTAAATTTCGCGGACAATTTAGGTTGGTGATTCTGGCAGTAAAGACGACATTCACACGTATAGCTCTGAAAAGCTGTGAATATATCCCTCGTTGTCGGAAACACCAAATTGTCCACGAGATTTAAAAATGATTGATTGGGTTACTAAATTTACAGTTTTCAATAATTATTAAACAAATAATTAATAAATATGTGGCAGATGATATAGGTTATATATTTCAATTAGCAATACCAGATATTCTTCAATCCATCTTTACATAGTATTGCAAGAAGTAGTTTAGTATCTCCAAGAAAAACCTTGGTGGTATATACTGTATTACTTTTACCATCGCTAGTTAGTTTATAAATTTCGCTATTTTCTCGAACCCCATGGTGTTCTGGTGTTAAAAATAATTTTCCTACGATTTATTATGTCTAGGCGTAATTGACACAAATTGGAACTATTAATTACGCAGGCGTATTGAGCAGATGACTTTAATCAATCTGATGGTATTTCTGTTGAAGGGGCGATATCACAATTCAAATTTGCCGATTAAATACGGTGGATTAAGGACGTCGTTCTATTGGTAATGTAATGAATTTCATCAAGAGTTTAGGATCAAAACTTGCCACACATATTTAATCGCAAAACCAAAACCGTAATATCGACATTAACAAACATAAAAAGAGATTTATCTTCGAGGACTCCATATTCATAGTTCCTTCGTTAAATTTCTTTTTTTTTATCTAAACCCACATAGAACACCCAGGTTCTGTATTCGTCATTCCACCTTCTCATAGAGTTACCTTGGTATCTAGAGAAAGAATGTTGGCGGTACATCATGCATTACAATTAATATCGAACCACATAATGTTATATTGTTAAAGATAACTTTCCTACAATTTATTATGAGGAACTACCAATTACCCAGGTATTCCTAGATTGAGCAGTTGATTTTGATCACTTTGGTGGTATTTCTGTTGAAGGGGCGATATCACAATTCAAATTTGCCGATTAAATACGGTGGATTAAGGACGTCGTTCTATTGGTAATGTAATGAATTTCATCAAGAGTTTAGGATCAAAACTTGCCACTTCCATATTTAATCGCAAAACCAAAACCGTAATATCGACATTAACAAACATAAAAAGAGATTTATCTTCGAGGACTCCATATTCATAGTTCCTTCGTTAAATTTCTTTTTTTTTATCTAAACCCACATAGAACACCCAGGTTCTGTATTCGTCATTCCACCTTCTCATAGAGTTACCTTGGTATCTAGAGAAAGAATGTTGGCGGTACATCATGCATTACAATTAATATCGAACCACATAATGTTATATTGTTAAAGATAACTTTTCTACAATTTATTATGAGGAACTACCAATTACCCAGGTATACCTAGATTGAGCAGTTGATTTTGATCACTTTGGTGGTATTTCTGTTGAAGGGGCGATATCACAATTCAAATTTACCGATTAAATACGGTGGATTAAGGACGTCGTTCTATTGGTAATGTAATGAATTTCATCAAGAGTTTAGGATCAAAACTTGCCACTTCCATATTTAATCGCAAAACCAAAACCGTAATATCGACATTAACAAACATAAAAAGAGATTTATCTTCGAGGACTCCATATTCATAGTTCCTTCGTTAAATTTCTTTTTTTTTATCTAAACCCACATAGAACATCCAGGTTCTGTATTCGTCATTCCACCTTCTCATAGAGTTACCTTGGTATCTAGAGAAAGAATGTTGGCGGTACATCATGCATTACAATTAATATCGAACCACATAATGTTATATTGTTAAAGATAACTTTCCTACAATTTATTATGAGGAACTACCAATTACCCAGGTATACCTAGATTGAGCAGTTGATTTTGATCACTTTGGTGGTATTTCTGTTGAAGGGGCGATATCACAATTCAAATTTACCGATTAAATACGGTGGATTAAGGACGTCGTTCTATTGGTAATGTAATGAATTTCATCAAGAGTTTAGGATCAAAACTTGCCACTTCCATATTTAATCGCAAAACCAAAACCGTAATATGGACATTAACAAACATAAAAAGAGGTTTATCTTCGAGGACTCCATATTCATAGTTCCTTCGTTAAATTTCTTTTTTTTTATCTAAACCCACATAGAACACCCAGGTTCTGTATTCGTCATTCCACCTTCTCATAGAGTTACCTTGGTATCTAGAGAGAGAATGTTGGCGGTACATCATGCATTACAATTAATATCGAACCACATAATGTTATATTGTTAAAGATAACTTTCCTACAATTTATTATGAGGAACTACCAATTACCCAGGTGTACCTAAATTGAGCAGTTGATTTTGATCACTTTGGTGGTATTTCTGTTTAAGAGGTGATATTACAATTCAGATTTACTGATTAAATATGGCGGAAAATATCTTTAATTGCGAAAACTTACAGATAGAGTCAAGGACGTCATCTTATTGTTTGCCACCACCACATTTAAACACAAAACCAAAACTATAATATCGACATTAACTCGTGGTTTCCCAATAACTTAGAAAAGAAATACAAAAGAGAGGCAACATGTACAGTTCGTGATATTGCTTCTGAACTTCTAGAACGTCACCTAATTTGTCACAAACAAACTATTCACTTTTATCTTTGTGCATTACACCATTTACTTTCATATGCAGGTCCTTCGTCGTTCCGTTGGCAATACTGCTCTGAACTGGGGCTACCACACCGTTAGCATGTCCGTTAAGTTCTTTCGCAACGCCCTTTCTTCGTATTTCGTTATCGTTTTTGTCACTTTTTTTGTCGGGGGTGTAAGCCTTCTTGTAGAAATCGGAAAATAGGTAGTAGAAAAAGATCGCGTTCGGCAACGTGAAGATGGTACTCCATCGTGGAAAACCGCAATCGTACACCAGCAACTGCATCGAGTGCAGGAACGCGATGCAGAATTGCAACTGAAACAGGACGGAGACATTAGAGAAACATCGCCTCAGAACCCCTTACGGAGTTGAATTACCAATTGTAGGGTAGTGATGTACTTCTTCCACCATAAATACTTTTGGAATTGCGGTCCCATTGCCGACATCATGTAGTAGAAATACATGATGATGTGGACAATGGAGTTTATCATGCCGATGAAGGTGCCGTGACCTCCCGGATAATATTTGGTGGTTGCCCAACTGATCATCGGCATCACCGAGTGATGGTACAGATGGAGAAAGGTGATTTGATTGTTTTTCTTACGCAGTACGAAGAAGACGGTATCCAAGAGCTCGGTCAATTTCGCCATGTAGTACGTGTGACATGCTCGAGCGATCTAAATTAATTCAGAGAAGTATAATATAAATTATTGCAAAAGTTCGATTCATGTTGAATAATAATAATAATAACGGTTTATAATAATTTTATAATAATAATAGCGATTTATAAGGTAGGCGCCATAAATTCTAGGGCTGACAGGTTTGTACAGGTTCAAGCGTGTTCAAACACCGTCACGGCGTACATAATTTTTAGTAGCCAGCCAACCAACGTGACTAGCGCATGAAAATGTCTGAGGTAATAAAAATTAAGCGACCTTCTTCCGTTCTCCGAACTTAAACGTCGAGTCGAATGTGCGCCGTCACCAAACAACTCATCTAACTTCACCATTGACAATAACCAAACTCTATGCAAGATTTAAGGATTGAATGTTGGCATATATTTTGAAGCCATTCGATGGAATTGGATACAGTCCCTTTGAACCCATAATCAGCAACATTCTTCGTCGTTTGGCTTTATCTCATACATATTGAATTGCTTAGTTTCAATCATACCATTGAAACTTTCTCTTTTAAAATCGATGGAGATTACCAACGGAGAGATTTACTTCATGATAAAAGACTTGGTATAACACTGTGTATACAACCATTTATGTCGAAGTTATATTTTCGATTCACGTTTATCTATGGTAATATTGTTATTCTAAAGCTTGTCATATGACATTTATGTTCCTTTCGATTAACCCTAAATGCAACCTCATTTACTTTTTAACATAATTAAATGAGTTCCAACTATTTCGGTAAATGAAACAACCGAAGGATATATTTATATTGCAATTGATGTTACATTTACTTTATTGTTGCGGTATTATTTTACCAGGTCATATAACCATAATGTTTTGCCCATAAAATATGAAAAACTTTACTATTTATTATACATACAAGATTTTAATAACCATACTTTCATGTTTACGATTTGACAGTTCCATTAAATTTCACCAGTGTAATACAGCCGCCGATCGTAGTGCTACCTACTGCATTCTTAACGCGAATGAAGTATAAGTCTGCTCATTTTATAATACAATCTCCTTTGTAGTATTTCTAACGAATACACGTGTTTTTCCTCAAAGCAGTGATAGAGCATATATATTTATTTTTTTTACGAGAAAATTTCTTTGGAATAAAAATGTCACCGTTGAAGATACACTATATTTATTAATAAAAATGAATTACCCGTAAAGCTCTTGGACTGTAAGACCAATCCACCGGTTCACATTGAAAATTAAAGTCGGTCAACCATTGACATTGCAGGCCCTGTAATCAAAAACGGACATCGTACAAATTAAAGGAACGAATAGTGTTCAAGTTCAAAAAAGAAGGGCATCTACCTCGTACACGATATAGCAGCTCATTACAACCTGAAGAAAGTTGTATAGTACTAAGATGTTCTTCATCTGAAACGGTTCACGCTTCTCCATTAGCTTTGGTCCGAGTTTTAACACCACATACAGGTATATGGCAATTATTGGAAATATAACTGGATGTGTGATCAGGAACCAATCGTTAGTTCTGGGGTCTGGAAAAACAAAATTTATGTTATGCACTGTATTCTAATTAAAGATACTGGCAATGCAACTGGATTCTTCTTGTTATTAAACATTGTTGAAATATTTTTATAGTAAGTAAATTTTATTAATGGCACGCCTAGTATATATTTTTTTCGTATTTTAAAAGAAGATAAAATCATATCACATAAAAACATTTAAACGTATTAATTCACATTGAAATGAAATATACGAGAAACGTTTCCAAAATTATGGAAAGAATTGTGCTCTAATTAAATTACCCAAAACTTATAGGCTATGCTATTGGTGGTAGACAAGTCTTCATATGTTTATGCACATATCCAGTGCAATATCATTCAGTCTGATTCAGGTTTTAGACAGATATAGGCGCGTTGTCAAAGCACTGTTTGTGTGACCATGGAAGATGTGGCTAAAGCTCGAAGAGCAATAATTCTCTTTTGGTGAAAGTAGGACGTGAAAACATTGATTATTCAACCTCTGCAAGGAGTGGTTGGTAAGTCTGCAGAATCTCAAAGTACTGTCCCAGGGCCACTTGAGATGTTTCCGGAATCGACAAGGAAAACACGGTATCGGTGTGGTTTTTTATTTTTATTTCTAGATGTAGCCTCCTCGAAGGTCAATACACTTTTTTAAACAGTGCTCCAGTCTCTTCAAGCCGTCGTCATCTGTAGCGACGATGACCTCCTCATTTGCGATAAATCTCTTACTTCCTAGTGGTTCCTTCAGGTTTGGGAATAGGAAAAAGTCGCTGGGGGCTAGGTCCGGTTAATATGGAGGATGAGGTACTAATTCGTAGCGCAACCCATTCGATTTGGACACACGATGCATGACGTGGTGGAAAAGCACATTTTTCCGCTGCAAACGAGTCCACTTCTGCCTCAGTACTGCATCGAATCGCTGTAGTATTACTCTATGATCGTCCTTCCATTTTGCAGATAGTCGATGAGGATCGCACCTTGGGAGTCCCAAAAATGATCACCATGATCTCTCCAGCTGATGGAACAATCTTTACTTTCTTCGAAAAAGAAAGTGATAAAAGACTCCATCCAGAAGTGTTTTATCACTGCACGAAATTCGATTTTATCCATTTTTGCGAAACCGCCTAATTTGCTACACAACACACACTCTTAAACAACTATTGACAGTAAACGTTTAAAATGAATCCAATTCAAGCTTCGTACGCCGTCTCTTGCCGATTCCGTAAACCTTTCGGCTAGCCCTCGTATTTTGGTCAAACATGTTATGAGTTTTGATTTTATCGAAGCTACTAGGTACTTATACTAACTCTCCCAATTATAATTAGTACCTTTAATGACTAATATATAAAAATATTCACCTGCAAGTTCGACAAGAAGAAAGTGATAGGTATCCTTAAGATATGCCCAAACTCCAGCCATGGTAGCTTTCGTAATAATCGGTCGTCGATCTTCTGCTAGAAACGATTCTGAAATAAGAACAACACCCAGTTAATTAACTATAATTTAGATCTAATTAGCGCTAGGCTCCGGCTTTGAGAAAAAGTAGCACAGTACCCAGATTATCACCTTGCGGAACGCCGGTGTTAACGTCCAGATTGAATTAAATTTCGTTGTTATGTAAGGCGAATTTTACGAAGATCGTAACCGCTGCTTTAATATCATTAGATGCGACTTACGTGTACGTACACACTAAGAGGTATACCCAAGATGTGTTCGCCGTAGTAGAAATTCTATTATTGTGTAATCCGTAACTAATATATGAAATTTAATTACGAAAAATGAAAGTGTTTTTGTTCTAGTCAGGTGTAAGAATGTTATAAATAAAGTATCGCGTGAAGAAATTATTTATGGATTCAAAAATGTTTGTCGATAGATTTATTTATTTTATTTATCTATAATCATGAAGTTAATATATCATTTATTATCGTATTTTCTTGATAATTATATCTTCTTTCCCTTAAATTTAAATTTGTATTATCAAATGGGAACATTCCCTTTCTGTAAAAAATATGATTTTGCTAATAATTTGTGGCCAACTCGAAACTAAATAAACTAAATAACAGATGAAATAAAATCATTTTTCGGGGTCGAAATTCTTTTTATGAAATCATTTGCTTGATCAAACTGATGACATATAGCTTGAGTTAAAAAAAATTGTCTTAACATTATGGTGCCCCAACCCATAATGCAAGAGATAATAGTAACAAGTCGTTTCTGGTTTTCCAAGCAAAAACAGCATTGGTTCCCAATTAATTAGCGCTAGCAATACAAGGCAGAGTTCGGGTTGCTCTGCTTCCACGCAACCCTTTCTGAAACTAACCTGCATGATTCACAGAAAACACGGAAAAAGAAAAGATCTTGAAAAAGATACGTCAGATAGAAGACCGTTGACTACGTGTTACCGACAGTCGGTAACGCGGTTGACAATGAGAGTCCACGTCCTCTCGGAACACATGGGCTGAAAAGTCCCGGGCCTAAAAAAGAAAACACGTTTTTTTTGGTTTAAAATTAGCTTTATTCATCAACGTAATCTCCATCAAGAGCAACGCAATCATTCCAGCGCCGCTCTAACATTTCAATACCACTTTTGTAAAACGATTTATCTTTTGGCTCAAAATAGGCCTCAGTTTCAGCGATAACCTCTTCATTCGTGCGAAATTTCTAACAGGCGAGCATTTCTTTGAGGTCTGCGAACAGCCAGTAGTCGCTGGGAACCAAATCTGGCGAATACGGTGGATGTGGGAGCAATTCGAAGTTCAGTTCATGTAGTTTTGCCATTGTTTTGATTGACTTGTGACGCGGTGCGTTGTCTTGATGAAACAACATTTTTTGTTTACCATACCGGTCGTTTCTTTACAATTTCAGCCTTCAAACGCTCCAATAACGCTATATAATATTCACTGTTGATGGTATTTCCTTTCCCGAGATAGTCGATGAATATTACACCACGCACCCAAATTACCGAGGCCATAACCTTTCCAGCCGATTGTTGTGCTTTCGAGCGCTTTGGACGAGGTTCACCAGTTGCTGTCTACTCAGATGACGATCGTTTTGATTCCGGAGTGAAGTCATGGATCCATGTTTCATCCATTGTCACATATCGACGCAAAAATTCCGGTTTGTTACGTTTAAACATGGCCAAACACTGCTCAGAATCATCAACACGTTCTTGTTTTTGGTCAACAGTGAGCAGCGGCACCCACTTTGAACAGAGCTTTCTCATAGTCATATGCTCATGCAATATAAATCCAATACGTTCTTTTGATATCTTCACGATTTCAGCTAACTCACGCAACTTCACTTTTCGATCATTCAAAACGATTTTGCGGATTTTTTTGATGTTTTCTGGTGTTACCGCCTCATTTGGACGTTCAGTGCGGTCTGCATCATCGGTGTCTCTACGACCACGTTCGAAGTCAGCAAACCAACGTTTTATTGTTGTTTCTGATCGAGCGGAGTCCCCATAACACTTTTCAAGCCATTGCTTCGCTTGAATGGTATTTTTTCTCATCAAGAAGCAGTGTAAAATTAAAACACGAAATTGTTTCTGATCCATTGTTTTGAAAATAACAAAAATAACGTGACTCTTAGCACAATAACTCATAAACTAATGAATAGAATATCATAACATTTTAACAGCTGTCTTTTGAAGGTTAGTACTAATTGAGAGAAAGGTGACAGCAATAAAACTAGCGTTATCTATGTGTTAGGCCCGGGACATTTCAGCCCATGTGTTAAAGTGACTGGGGTTGGAATGTCTGCCTGTATGTTGCTTCATGGATGCGAGTACGCCTGCAATATTCTGTAATTGTGCGATACACAGTCGATTTGATACGTTGTAATAGGTTCCTTGAAATAGTTAGAAGTTAACGTCTTCTAATAAATTTTATGTTAATAGAGATACTGCAACAATTATTATTTGTAGTACCTACTCTTCGAGATGATTAATTTATTTAATCGTGACGTCTTAACTTAATCTCTCCTTTTGTAGCACCAATAACAACCAAAGGTACTTCGTATTGTCTTTTATGACGTTTTAATTTATCGAAAATGTTATTGCTAATCGCAAAGGACATTTTTTACATCTCACTTTAAAAATTATCGCAAAAAATAATAGCGAATAACATAAGACGACATTATATACGTTATTTACCAATGGATGGCTTAATTATGTTCATTAAAGAACTTGATCGCAATTCAACTTACCAATTGCCTAGATGTTGTGTGAGAAAGACCGCTTTAGGAGAGGTATTGACGTAAACATTCTTTTATAGCGTCTCCTCTATAAAGTAGTAGATGATTTTTTTCTTATCACGTTCTGAGAACTGTAATTTGTTCACAGGTATTCTAGACTAACATGTAATTACTAAATTATTCTCGCAGATACAAGTACTTTTACGTATTGTGAAAAAAACTGCTTTTTAATGGGCGAAAAATCGAAATTGCTACACAATAATAAGGATAAAGTAATTATCTATTATTTGTCCTTTAATTAGAATGACAACAACTTTAATCAATTAATGTTTGCAATTAGATCTGTTTGTAGGTGTTTAGTATTATACAGCCGTGACCATATGTTATAGTCAACCTCGAAAAAAATGCACACCTCGTCTATTTTCAGTTTTTGCCTGCGTCATTGTTTCGTCGTATAAGTTAAGACAATCCTGGTTCGATTTTAAGGATAGTGGTATATACTACTGCATTATTCAAGCTACGTGAACTGTTTATCTTCTAGCGTTTGTCGATTGCCCAATGTAGGTTAACATTTTTGTATTTAATTTAATATTTATTTTGTTTACGTTCTCTTTGCATTCTACGAGTAATTGTTCTTTTTAGAATACAGACTACGACTACAAGGTATTTAGTACGAGGGGAGGTCCAGAAGTTCGTGGAATGAAAGGGTTTTAAATAAAATAAAACAATAAATCTATTTTTCCTTTTCAATATAATCACCCTTAAGCACAATACATTTATTAGATCTATGAATTAATTTTTCTAAACCATCATAAAAATATTTTTTATCTTTCGCCTCGAAATTGGCCAAAATTGCCTCCTCTACCTCATTGTCGTCGGAAAACTTTCTTCCACGTAAGTCTTTTTTTAAATTCGGGAACAAATAAAAATTACAAGGTGCCAGGTCTGGACTGTAGGGTGGATGGACTATTGATTGAAAGCCATGTTTGTACAGAGCAGCCATTGCAACTTTGCTCTTGTGAACCGGCGCATTGTCTTGTAAGAGTAACACACCCTTGGTCAATTTTCCTCGACGTTTTTCCTTGATGGCCTCCTTTAATTTTTCTAATATCGCTGCTTAATATTCTCCGGTTACCTTTTCTTTGTAATCAATCAATAATATGACCTCACAATCCCAAAAAACAGTAGCCATCAATTTTCCAGCCGATTCTGACACTTTGAATTTCTTTGGCGGTGGTGTCCCCTTTTTATGCCATTGCATGGACTCCTGTTTGGACTCAGGCTCAAAGTGATGAACCCATGTTTCATCTCCGGTAACAATCCGCTCCAAAAATCTGTGCAGGTTTGTCTCCACACAGCTCCAAAAATTGTTTGGACGCACAGACGCGCTGCTGTTTCTGCAGCGGCGTGAGCATTCTCGGTACCCATCTTGCACTGACTTTTGTCATACCCAGGTGGTCATGTAGGATACGCAAAATGGTGGTATCTGATACTCCAACTAATGCAGATAATTGTTTTTTCTTCAAACGGGCATCTTGCAGTAGAAATTTTTGCACTTTTTCGACGATGTCTGATGTTGTTGCCTCAACTGGCCGTCCTGAGCGGGGGTCGTCTTCAATCGACTACCGACCATGTTTAAAAAGACCATGCCACTTATAAATCATTGATTTACTAGGGCACTGTTCCCCATAAACGGTTTCCATTTCATTCAATATGGTTTGAGCGTTCTTTCTTTGCTTTCTAAGGAACTTTATCACAGCACGGTGTTCAATTTCCTCCTTAGTTTCTGTTTTCTTCTGGATTATATAACTTATATACTAATGATGAGTCGCCAATCAGAATGACACCCAGCGAGCGCCCCTATACCCACTCCATCCCCTCCATTTCACGAACTTCTGGACCTCCCCTCGTAAGTTATTTTGAATAGAGGTTGATGTTTTTTACAATCGTTACAGAGAATGCCTGGGATGTGGTTGAATTTCAAGACACAGGACGTTGTGCTCAATCTTTTGGTATATTGTGAGAAAGAAAGAGAGAACAGGGCCCTTCTGTTATCTTTGAATGCTGTTTATGAGGTAGATATCGTAACACATTCACAATTTTATCTACAAAGAGTGTATTGTTGTACAGAACGCGATGCAGTAGGTGTGACTCGACAAACTATTTGTCAAGAAGAGGTAATTTCAAGTTCCTGTTGTATCATCTTTTAGATCTAAGGTGCTTCGTATTAAACTCAAAACAAGTGACCTGCGAGAGACAACAAAAATGGAAGTGCTGCTCACAACATGTATCGACAAAGTAACAATAATTATATAATTGGTTTATGATTTTGTTATGAAAATATAGTTTTCG
The DNA here is from genome assembly GCA_023509865.1 of Trypoxylus dichotomus. Classification (NCBI taxonomy): domain Eukaryota; kingdom Metazoa; phylum Arthropoda; class Insecta; order Coleoptera; family Scarabaeidae; genus Trypoxylus; species Trypoxylus dichotomus. Next base: position 57,297,656 of record CM042078.1, read on the forward strand.
GGCAACATGTTACTCGACAAATGCTTAAGGATGAACTTAAAACCAAAGCCATTGTTGAAATGTGTGTGCTGAGTACATTGTTGAAGGAAATGGCTTCAAATATGGAAAAGAAGAGAACAGGCGAGCATTAATTGAAAAATATTATATCGCATTATTGCGAAGTATTTTTTTGAAAAAATATATGGCCGACCTCATATCGAGTTCTGCGAAACTAATGGTATTCTTGGATGGGAGGTGGATTTATTCTAAAGGTAACAAGATTAGGTCTTGACAAGATGATACCATTAAAGGTGTTGGTAAACCCGAGGGTTATGATGGCAAACGTTTCATCATTGTTCATGCTGGAAGCCAACAAGGTTTTATTAGTGGTGCTAGCTTAATATTTGCATCAAATTCTAAAGCTGCAGATTATCATTCTGCAATGGATAGCAGTAAATTTGAAAAATGGGCAACAAAGCAACTGATCCCAAACTTACCACCGAATTCTTTTATTGTGATGGATAATGCGGCTTACCATAGTATTGTAAGTAGTAAAATCCCAAATACTTTGTCGGGGAAACAAGATATTGCAGATTGGCTAACAAACCATAACATCAGTTTTTCAAGTGACTTAACTAATATAGTTAAACGGAATAAACATGAAAAAAGTACGTTATTGATGAAATAATAAAAACGCATGGTCGTGAAGTATTGAGACTTCCTCCATATCATTGCAATCGAGTTAATCTGGGCAATCGGCAAAAGGATATTATAATAAAAATATTGGTAGGAATGGGTATTGTAATGAGAATGTACTGAATATGTGGAACGAAGCATTGGAACATTGCACATCCAACATCTAGGTGAACTGTGTAAGACACACAATTAATTTAATAAGAAATTGGTATGAGCGAAAAAGAAACGTAGTTGAGATGGACATCGAACCCATAATAATTGCCAATTCCAACGAATCTTCAAGTTCTGAGGAAGAAATAGATGATTGAAGTCTTCGATGACATCCTTTATATTATAAATTTATAAATGAGTGATTATTTAATGTTTACTTGTTTATTATCAGTTTCATTTGAAATTTGCGCTCTTGATACCTTAAAATATCATTTGATATTGAAAACGATGTATGCTGTTTTATTAATAACGGTCGTTTGTTACATAGAATGTGGAGGCAGTGGTTAGATAACTTAATTGGAATATAAACATACACGCTAAGTGTCTTTTATTAAAAATAGAAATTCGACCCAAATCTACTTTAATCCTTTACATATTGGTCTATATTCGTTATTTTAAATTCCTAACATAAACATATTTTTAGAAGCGTACAATCCATATTTTTAAGTTATTATCGAAATTCCAAATAAAGCCGTTGCTGTTGGGTAGTCGTAAACCGAGCGACTGTACTGAATTTGTAAATGACAGTTTTAGAAAACGGCGATATACATATAAGAAAATGTAGCCGCTGGAGTAAATGAAGCAGTAATGATCGTTGTGTTCTTTTTTGTTTCCTTTTTACTTACACATCCTTTATGCTTAGCTTTAATGAAACAATAAGAAATTTTGGAATTGAATTGATTCCTTAGCTATTAGTCTCAGAGTCCCGTGTTCGAATCCCAGGGCTCTCTCAGAATTGAGATATTCTTTTCACGCCTTGACGAATGCCGAGAACAAATGTCTTAAGACGCACAACAGGCACAGACGAAATACAGCAGTTAGTATATTTTTTGACGTAGTTTTGTAAACTTCTTTATATAACATTGACTTATATACATTTATTTACTTATGTATACAACTGCGTACAAGTGTATATAAGAGATTTGCCTCAATTGAGAAGGTCATCGCTGCTACAGAGCCCTACTTTTCCGACGGCTTGAAGAGACTGGAGCAACGATTGAAAAAATGTATTGATCTTCGACGAGACTACATCTAAATATAGAAATACGAAACCTCATCAATACCGTGTTTCTCTTGTCGATACCGGAAACATTTCAAATCGCCCTCGTAAGATTGGTTACCTATGGGTTCTAGTATATGCATTGGATGTGCTGTTCAGTGAACCGAGACGCACTAGTTCATAAATATTGGTACATACGTACATATGTACACCGAAGCGGAGCTAGTGCTGGAATATAAAATACCGATGCGTTCAAATATCGGACCAAGAATCCCTAATTTAAAGGCAATCAAATAACACAAAGGCGTTTGCTTGCCTTGAAGCCTTTTGTAATTTTTTACAAATTGACACCTCAAAGTTAACAACAACTATTTAAAAAATGTTATAGATTTAGTAGAAAAACATGGATGTTGATACATGTGGAAATTTTGTTGTATTAATTATAAAATCACATTTAAGTAAATACACTCTTAAATAGAAAAATATACCCCACGCACACATTTAATTTACCTCATACAGATAATAACTACGGCATCAATTTTTGTGAGTATATTTAGATTATTTATAATATTTACGATTTTCAAAACTAACAATAATACGCAAGAATTTGAAGGAGTGTTATATTTTATTTGCGATACTAATGCTCTATCTGCATACATGAATATTAAGCAAGTATGTTTTCTCTTAAAAGTACGCAATATTTGTATTTTAAAGAGACACACATCCAGCCGCATTCATCATTTGTGCAATTTCAAGGCGATTTCCATAGCAAAGTGTACTAAACTAACCGAGCAATCTTCTTTATGCAACAAACAAACCCTCTATTCTAATTTAACATTGACCCATTTCGTTGTATGATGAAACGCACTATAGTTGGCAATATTGTCGTTGATCGTGTACTGTTTTAGAATTGACGCATGTCTCGTGCCTTTGGCATTTATAAGGAAGGGTTCTCGAATGCTAAATTCAGATTTCGATGAAACTTGGTGGAAGTATAGAGCATTGTAAAGCATGCGTATATCAATTTTGTTTGTTTGTCGAAATTTAGTATGAAGAGTGGATGCACCCTGCTGAGAATTGGTAATTTTTTTTTGAGACTTTTAAATATAATTGCAGAACGAAGGGAGACTGAAGGGATGCAAGTAAAAAGGTGTGTTACAATTAAGAATCTTTTAGAATACGTAATTAATGGATATGAAATTTGAGAAAACAACGTTTACTTGTACTTTTTAATGATGAAATTTTAATTTACTTCTCTAAATATTGTAGCTTTGCGAAAAAAAAGAAAACTTCATGGAAACATTGATTCTTACACATGCATAGCTTCCGCCCCCGAATAATAATGTTTTCACGAAAATCATGTTAAGAGACACCCTGTAACATCTCTAAGCGAATTCGATTGCTTCAGGCAATTACGTAAATAAATAATCACGTACAATCGCAATACATCTGATTCCGTTTGCACGATGTTATTTAAACACTACTTTAATACCGTACTGCATTAAAATATATGTATGTACATATACACTATCGCACATAATTATATGGATACTTTCCATTTCATGCACAATTTAACATTTGCTTCGAAACTTCAAACGCAACAATTATAAGGAAACTATTTATTCATCTACCACTAATTCCATATATGTACACATACATTAGAAAATATAAAGTAATTAATAGTTTCTTCTCATCAAAAGATCCACCTCTTGACTTGCACGCACAATTCGTGACATTCTTTCTACCAATTTCCTCAGTGTATCTTGAAAAATGTTGTTCCACACCCTCTACAATACTGTCCAGAGATGGGTTGTGGACGTTCGACATTCTGTTCTCTCCTCCACTTGGTCCCAGAGAAACTCTATCGAATTAAGATCCGGAATCTAGGTCCATGTCACTATTTTTAATACTCCTTCGTTGTCTGCGTCAACGAGATAGTTCTTGAATAGTAACGACGTGTGCTTCGGATTATTACAGCGTATCAACTCAAAATTGTTGCCTGTTAAGCGTATAAAACAATCCAATACCTAGCAGTGATATTTGACGATGTAAGAAGCAGACATCAATAAACGAATTGAGAAAACAACGAGATTATACACTAAATTTATAAACAAGAAAGAAATCTCTAGGAAAACGGAAATGAATGTATATAAGTCTATTTATCGACCGATATTAATGTTTAGCGGCGAATCGTGAATACTAAACCAAAAACAAAGAAGTAAGGTACAAGCCATGAAAATGAAGTATCTGATAAGAGTTGGAGGGGTCACGCATCGACATAAGCGAAAATTTAGATATTATTACAATACTCGAATTTATTGAGCAGACAACTGGAGTGGTGGAGGCATCTGCAAAGAATGGATAATGGGAGACAACCTTGAAGGATATGAAAAGGAAATATTGCTGCAATTTAACTTATACACTAATGATGAGTCGCCAATCAGAATGACACCTACCGAGCGTCCCTATCCCCACTCCATTCCCTCCATTCCCTCCATTCCACGAACTTCTGGACCTCCCCTCGTAGTATTACAACTATTCAATTTTAGTAGATCATTAACTACATTTCTACAGCAATTTTGACAAAAAAAGGGCGATTACCACCAAACGCATAACAACTCATTAAGTCCATTTTTTCTAAACTCAAAATTACAAAATAAAACAACGTCATAAATAAGCTTTTTTCTACATTATTACGAAAATGTTTTTCCCCTAAACTAGTTCATTAAAAAGTTGCTTCGATGAGATGAGTATAATTAAAAATTACACCAACAAGATCACCTATCTTTCGATGTAAAAACTTGTTCTAGATGGAGAAAAAAATCCACTTTAACATTAATGAACACCATTTTATTTTTTAAGCGTCTCTTAAATTAAATTTACCTGCGTTGTAGTGACTGTAAAAATAAAAACAAGTTATTTAAATATCTTTCTTTAATAAACAATTAAGAAAAGGACATTTTCCGTCTTATATTTCCGCTTGTAAACACGCAAACTACAACCCAATATGCTAAATAAACGGATGCAGTGTTAACTACCGCGATTCATGGATAGTATGTTCATTTATTGCATGAGTAACGGCTACAGTGGGGAATACCGACACAAATACTAATAAAACATAAGCCGCGTTTAACATTTTTCTGGAAGCTCGTGCGACTCCTTAAGAAAACAATTAAGTTGTGAATTCGCATGTTCGCACTTGCGTGTGAAAGTGACAATGAGGTGTTATAAGGAGGACCAATATTGCATAGCTTATTTACATATTACATATGTGCATTAATGAAAGAGCTAATATTGAACTTCATCTTAAATTAAAAACCAAAGCGTGCTGTATTTAAAATAACTAAATTATATTATTATATTAAAAGATGGATTTTGGTGTTATCAATTGAATGGAATAAAAATTACGCTCTATTCATCATGAGGTGATCTAATATGTGCACATGCTAAGAAACTCCTTCAGACATGTTTTTTTTTTGGGAACTAAACCGATTCGTCCTTTGCATTCTTTATAGTGTGAAAGTGAAATGATTTTATTTATTTAATTACCTACAATGGACAACAATTTTATGTATCAGAAAAGTACCTCAAAAGGTGACGATTTAAAGATATTAAAACCATTATCGTTCAGAGACGTTATAATTTTCAACTCTCAAAGATACCAGCTTTTGTGCGTCCTCGCGCAAACTGACCGTGCGCTATGCGTTAGGCCACTTTAATGAACACGATACAAATCGCGTAAAATATTCCAAGGCTATCTATGACATTATTTATTTCAATTATTTTTGGCATTTTTCTGACAACCCTTAAGTAATAAAACATAAAACACTTACACTTATTATAACCTAAAACCTAATCTTATTAATTAGGAGCCATAGAAGTAAATAATTTTAAGAATGGTTCTTGCATTCCATGGCTCTCGCGATCCAAAGACTTTTTGATCATACAATATTTTTAAGCTTAAAACAAGGAAAATAGGCCACACTGTAGTATGTCGCAAGTTGTTGCATAATCTGTGCAGTCCGGTTAACATTGAAAGGATACAAAAACCTTAAGCATTATAGGCGACTGCTGTAAACAGATTAAAAGCTGTTGTCTTCACATTTTGTAGTCTTCGAAGACAAAAAATTTGCGAATGGAATTTAGATGATTTTTGGCTAAAATACAGGAAGATCCAATTTCCGTTTCTGAAGTGGCCCGGAAACATGAAGTGAAATCTTTGTGGCAAAAAATCACATAAGAAAGAGATACCATTGGGCAGGCATTAATCTACTCTTTGGCAGACAAAAAAAAATTAAATAAATTTATGGTGGAAGCGAAATATATGTCTTGCAAGAACTACAACATTAGAAGTTATAAACAGCTTAAATACATGTCGTTGTAGGTTTCCGCGATATTTGCTTTCTTCTAAAAGAATTTAGGTTTGAAACCACGTCGTAGTTGCATGGGCGTCTTCTCTTCGCACAGCAGCGTTACAACATGCAGAAACCCAGAAGAAGTTTCACGCAACTGAGAGTGAAACGCCACGGTTTCAACACGGAAACCTAATTTCTTTAAAAGAAAGGTTTAATACGTTTCTTTCAATGCCATTTCCTCTTTCATTTGTCTTTCGTTGCAGTTTAGTATTAACTTTATTGCCTAAGTTGCTGAAGGTATTAGAAAGGCAAATACACTATCGTCCATAAATTTGGAAGCGAGGTGGAATTCCTGCTAATACAACTGATAAGTATACCATGAAATCGTTAATCCCTATTATAAATTATTGCATGCGAATGTAAAGTTGTTACACATAGTCCTTAAAGTCCAAATATTTCATGTACTCATATACAGCAACAAATATTTCGCTGTGGGAGGATTTTTCAATAACAAATTGAAAGCAACACAATGCCACGTTAGAAATTGTATATGTTAGGTCAATATTAAAACTGTGTTTTTGAAAATTATTGCATTCTATACCATTGGGATTTAGTTCTACATTTTTTTGTAGGTAAGAACTTGTGCAATTGACTATTTTGAAGCTTGTAGAGATCGAATGTTATTACAGACTCTACAATTTGCTCAGCAAAGAAACTACTTTAATTTATAACAACATTGTAAGCATATTTTTTTGCAAGCGGCAAGTAGAAGGTGAGAATAAATTATTGAACTGGTTGCGGTTTGTTTTTCGTGTCATTCCTTGAAATAGGAATTCACAGAAGAACCTGAGTGGTCAGTGCACATTGCACCAACGCAAATTGACTTCCTCTTGTCCTCGCTATGGGTACAATTACCGCATTTAGAAACGAACAAGTAATGAAATGCAAATTAGATTTTTATTCCGAAATAGTAACATTCTAAGAATCCAGCACTGTAGGTGCGTGAATGTGTTTATTAATTTTTTATAATTGTTTATAGAAAAATCCGCTCATGCGAAGGGAAAGTTTTGGTAGGTTTCGTTTTTGATAGATCTTGCCCTAATCCTTAATTTATTCTGTAGCTTCATTCTAGGAAAGAAACCTCAGATGTAGCATTATAATTACTAATTAAGATATACTGTCTAAATACGAGAGAAAGTCGTTATATAGGTCACAAACTGCTGCGGGAAAGTTGAAAATTGTACTGAGCTACGTCCATATCTGTCACTAGGCGTCAGCACAATCCAGCTTTATGATAGCCAAGTGACAGTTCCAGTGTACGCACGCATTGTTAAAATGGTGACCGTGTTAGAAGACTATACTAAGGAAGAGTTATAAAAATGTTGTGCGTTTTTTTTTGGACAAAAGGACTTCCTGCAAAGGATATCCATAGGGAAATGTCTCCTGTTTACGGTGAAAAGTGGATAAGTTTGCTCGCAATGGGTACCTACACAATTATCCCAGGAACACAGAAGGATTCGAATGGATCTTTTTTTGTAACACCTCTCTGTATGCAGAGGAAGAGTAGGACGTGCTTATAAAGATTGTTACTGGAGATGAGTCATGGGTGCAGCACTACCAACCCGAAACAAAACATGCTTCAATGCAATGGAAGCATTCTTCTTCACCATCAACAAAGAAATTCATGGTAGTGCCTTTGGCCCTTTAGGGTTCTCATGAAGTGCTTCTAGCCGATTCCCAAAATAGATATGAGAACGTTACTGCTGAATCACACTGTAGAATTTTGTTGTTGCTTTGGGATGCAATTCAACAAAAACGCCCAGGCCTACTAACGAGAGGAATATTGCTGCATCTCGGTAATGCCAGCCAGCACTCTGCTCACTTGATCCAGGTGAAAATTGCAGAATTAGGGTGGGATCTTCTTCCGGCTTACAGTCTCCACTTAATCGCAAGCGAGTATCATCTGTTTGTTCCAGTCAAAAAGCGACTTGATGGCAAATATTTCGAGGGTCATAACGATGTTCAACAAGAGATACGTACGTGGTTCAGACGACAACACAAATACCTTCATGTAGCAGGCATTGTGGCATTGATAAAGCTTTGGAATATGTGTATTAATATAGATGGAGACTTTGTTGAAAAATAAAACTCATTTTTGTCTAGCTATTTCTCCAATTATTTTTATAATAGCTTTCTGTGTCCAACTTCCTGACTTTCCCTCGTATATAAACATAATAAACAGTTAAAAATTCAAATCCTATATTTATTTAAATTACAGCTAATGCGATATTTACACTATCGTTCATAAGTTTGTGTTACATTTAGAAGTATTTTAAAAATATTCAGGGAAATTCATGCTAGTATTCTTAGAATGACACTTAACACCTAGTATTGATAGTGGATATTATAACAATAAAACTTATTTACAAAATTCAAAACGAAAACTGAAATAACTTTTAGGAGACCCAGTATTAGTTGTATATCTCTAAATGCCATGATTGATCATGTATCTATTAAACTAGACGGTGACATCGATCCTGTTAATCATATTACCTAAACAGCTTGAATAATGTGCTGATTGATATAAACAAAAAATTTACCGATTTTTAACAGTTTTTCTTCGGCAGATGTTGAACACATTCCCAAAAAAGTTTATGAGAATTCAGTGTTTTAATTATGAATAAATTTGTTAAATTACGTTTTCGTAGAATGTCAAAAGGAACAGGGTATGGAAAACAAGAAAACCTCTTCCGGTAATCTAAAAAAAATCATAAACCAAGCACGACAGTGAGATGAAGAAATTATAATTCGCATATAAAGGCTGTGGTTGCGTTTATATTGGGTAAACGACACGGGTGATCAGAACCAAGTTCAAAGAACATATAAGATATTGCAGTACGTTTTAGATCACCATGTATAAATTTAAATTTTATTACTTTATTACCACATTCGCAAAATATATTGCTTTAAAATGAAGTTTTATTACATCAGTTCCATTTATTGTCAACTATCAATCAAGCTCAAGAATAATTACGTTTTTTTTTTCCTTAATGTAACGAAAATGGATTTAAGATGCGAAAGATTTGTAAAGGATACGTAATTAATTTAAATAATGACGAAGATTCTATCGAGTCAGAGTTTAAGAACGTTACGGATGTTTTGTATAAATATATTTTGGACGTCTTTCCCCGGTTTGTTTGTATGTTTACTTAACTATTGAACCAATAAGCGTCATATGATTTATAGAAATAGTGAGTATACAAAATATATTTTTATATTTGAGATTGCGAAGCATTACGACACTTCTTGTAAATATAGATACGTGCAATTAATCCAATTTACAAGGGTTGTCTTTTAAGTTTTGCATATAGAGCTAGAATTATAAATAGACATCTACAGAACAGCGTTGATGCTTTTCACCCACCACTCGAAATTGAGATTACTTTTGACACATATGTCGAGTGGATAAATTTTCCGGGTAACAATAATGTTAGCTACAACTTTAGCAAAGCGAATTTCCTCTCTTTATATAGCGATATGCTTGCAGTCAACTGGAGTTTCTTGGATGAATACAGTGATGTGGATGTCGCTGTTGAGGCATTTTATAATACATTATACTCCGTTATAGATCGTTCAGTTGAGAAAACTAAACGTCCTACCTCCACGTTTCCTCCATGGTTTAGTGCTAAAATAAAACAACGTCTTAAATTAAAAGAATTTTACTTCAAGAAGTGGAAAAGAACAAAAGCGATATACTATTTTAATGAATTCAAACGATTGAGATCTCTCACAAAGATTGAAATTAGAGACGCATACAAGGCTTACTTGTCAGATGCTGAAATTAATATCAACAGAGATCCTAAGTTGTTCTGGCGCTTCATTAACAACAAGAAAACTTCTTCCAGAATTCCGGAAGTATGCAGTATGACGGCAGAGAATTTACCCAGCCAAACGAAATCGTGGATGCCTTTTCCAGTGTCTTTGCGAGTGTGTATAAACCTAGTGTTCAAAATGTATCTTTCAACTCTTTTCTCAATTATAATAATTTTTGTGTTCATGCCTTCTCTGAATTGGATGTGGAGAACAGTATCAAGAGACTTAAATCTAATATGACAACTGGAGATGATGGAATACCGAGCTTCTTTGTACGTGATTGTGCTCCTGTTCTGTCCTATCCACTGTCAACTATATTCCACCTAGCGATAAGCACGTCAACTTTTCCAAAGGTTTGGAAAAATTAGCAGAATTACCCCCGTATTTAAGAAAGGAAACCGATCTAACATTGCTGATTATAGGCCTATAAGTATACTGCCCAATTTCGCTAAGGTATTTGAACATTTGCTTTACAAAGAAATATCTGCCTGCATAACTCCTTTCATATCTGAGCATCAGCACGGTTTTGTTGCAGGTAGGTCGACGATCACTAATTTAGCATGCATTGGCCAATATCTTGGTGAAGCGCTTGATAAGCGAAAGCAGGTGGATGTTATTTACATAGATTTTTCTAAAGCTTTCGACTGCATTAACTACGAGATGCTACTACAAAAAATGGACAAATTTGGTTTTGTGTGGGTTTCTGACGTTGATTGAGTCTTACCTTACTGGAAGGAAGTGTTATGTCTGCTACAATGGTTATTCCTCTACGCCGTTTTCTCCAACATCAGGTGTTCCTCAAGGTTCAAATCTTGACCACTTCTCTTCAATTTTTATATAAATGATTTACTATCTCTGTTTACGTGTCACGTCTTAGCATACGCAGATGACGTAAAGATATTTAATACTGTTGGTAGCATTTTCGATTGTAAACATTTACAAGACAATCTTCTTCGCATTAATACTTGGAGCAAGGTCAATTATCTCCTCTGAACATCAACAAGTGTACTGTGGTTTCCTACAATAACACGCACACTACTTTATACTATAACTACCAAATTAATGATGCAGCCATACCACGCAATATCAAAACTTTGGATCTTGGTGTTTTGTTTGATAATAGACTGTCATTTACGGAACATATTTCGTCCATGTGTTCATCTGCTTCCAAAACTCTCGGTTTTGTCATGCGTTCTTGCAGGCATTTCTCAGACTTAGGTGTAATGAAACGTTTATATTATGCCTACGTTCGTTCTAAGCTTGAATACGCCTCCATTGTTTGGTATCCCCGTTATTTACACCAAGAGCTTATGATCGAACGGGTTCAAAAGAAATTTCTAAAATATCTCTCCTTTCGAATGGACAACGTGTATCCTGCAAGAGGTATCGAGTATTATAGCTTACTTGTTGAGCATGGTTTTCTTATCTCTTGCTGACCGCCGCGAGCGTAACAGTGTGGAGTTTCTTTGCAGGACCCTGAGAAATACTGTCGACTCGCCAGCCCTTCTGGCGCAAATAAACTTTACCGTACCTACTCATCATACTCGCTACTTTAATACATTTCAAGTACCTAGAGCTAATACCAACATTTTGCTTAAGGCACCTCTCAGTCACACGGTGAGGAACGCAAACAAACGGGATCTAGAGCCATTTTTGTGAGTCTTTCTTTTTTTTTTTTGTTTCATTATTATTGTATTATTATTGTAGGCAAATAATGATTTGAATTATTTTATTTTATTTTGTATAAGAATTGTATTGTAATTTGTCCTGTAATTGGCCCCTGGGCTGTTGGGCAATAAAGGATTATTATTATTATTATTATTATTATTACAGAAAAGAAACTAATTCCAACAGATTCATCACGTTTGATTCGTACCATTGCGAACAACAAAAAACGTCCGCGATTAGTTTCCTGGTCAATAGACTCGTCAGATTTCCGCTAAACAAGAGCAGGTATGACAAAGAATTAAAGTATATCAAAGATGTAGCGAGGTACAATGGTTTCTCTTCTGTGGATGTCGACCGTATTTTAAGGAAGGTCCAATACAAACAACACATCAGAAATTCCACGACTTTGACATCAACAAACACCGGTAATAAGAAATTTATCTCTTCCCTTTCACCCAACAGTAAAAGGGTTAAGTAAAATTTTCCGACAACTAAATATGAACGTGTCTTTTGTGTCAAAAAACAACTTAAAGAACCTCTTAGGGAATCCCAAAGATAAACCGGAGATGATAAAAATGTCTGGAATATACCAAATCGCATGCAATTATTGTGAGAAAGTTTATATTGGACAAACAAAAAGGAGTATCGAAACGAGGTTCAAAGAACATATTAGACACTATCGTTTCGACAAACCAGAACTATCAAGCGTAGCAGAGCATATGGTAAAATCCGGACATAAGATTGATTTAAAAAATCTGACACTACTTAAAAACGTGAACTCGTATAGAGAATTAGACGCGTTCGAAACGGTATGTATGAAAAAGAACGGAAACTTATTGAACAGAGAACCACCCCCAATTGCACACTCGAGTTTGATGGATTTATTACCATAGGCCCTGTTAAAGATACGGTTCGCTTTCGGTCCATCCTTTCCCGTAAAAGGCATGAGGCCACCTAGTAGATTGTAAATAGTCATATAGTTTAGAAATTTTAGAGCCTGCGTAGAAAATAATTTGCATGTGTGATACAGTTTTTACTTTCAGTCGGTAACACGGTTGACAATGGGAGCCCACGTGCTCTCGAAACGCTGCGTTCCGCATAATTAATTAATTTGTGTGAGTGGAGTTTACTGCTATACCTGTGAGCTAGAATAAGACATTAGAAAGCGTTTAAAGGCTTTATTATTTTTCGAAGTATTCTTCACGAAAATTAACTCACTTTTGCATATCCTCACATCAATGCAGGCGCCAGTTATGGCACTCGTATTTTGGTGCAGTTAAAATTGCGTTTTTGAAAGCATCCACTGCTCCTTTTACGACTGGAATCTTTCTCCACGTAGTCCGTTCTTTATTTTCGGAAGGGTAAAGAAATCGTTGGGACTTAGGTTTGAATTGTACGGAGAATGGTCTAACAAGTCGACGTTTTGTTGTGTTAAATATTCAATTGTCTTGCATGCTCTGTACGAGCTTGTATTGCCTTGGTGGAGAATGATTCGTCGTTTGGGGTTGGTTGTTCGAAGCTCAGCGATGACTTGCAGCAAACAAAGGGGTTGTATATCAATGCAGCAGTAGCAGTTCTTTGATCTTGTAGAGGAATTATTGCTACATGGCCTGCTTTTTAGAGACGCTTCGAAAACGGATGAAATTTGTGGGTTTTTCTTAACCTTAAAGCACCTAAACAGAAGACTGGCGTTTATTTTCTGGCTCATATGAGTAAATCCAAGACTCATCATCATTGACGGTTTTATACACCTTCTTAAAGTTTTGGACGCTGAACCAGTCTAAACTATTTTTGACGCCATTCATTGGAGATTAATTTTTGGTGTTCACATTTAATTAGTGTCGTCCTCAATGTTCGAGGATGCAAATCTTAAAAGGCATCCCCGGTCAATCGAATAGTTTCAATAATACAGGCATGTACCTTATTTCTTATACCGGTAGGTTTTACTGCATACCGCCTGCTGTGTTCACACTAGTATAAAAGTTTATATTCAAAACCGGTTTGCACAAACAACGGCAATAAATCGTAGGAACATGTGGTTACGTCATATTTGATAAATTTTGCAAAAAAAGAGCACATACAACAAGTACATGTATACGGAGTTTACAATAGGTATGAAGAACAAAATTTTTTAAGCTACAGTTTAACTTGCTTTCGATTTTTTTAAATCAAGTAGGCCTTTTACAGCTGAGTTCCGTTCTAGGTAAAGTATCGCTTCCGTTTACGGCATATAAAAGCTTTCCAGGATGAAAAATTATGAAATTATGCAAATTTTCTGAATAATCGGTCTACTGTGATAAAGTCAATTATTTGCCAATTTATCATTTGTATCATGCGTTACATGTTTTGTATTAGTGTGTGTGGTAAAAAAAACTACTTGATATTTACAGCTAGTAAAAATAAATAATAAATTTTCTAAAAAATTCAGAATCCTCTGGAATAATATCTGCAATTGTTGTGAAAGAAACATTAAAGCTAAAAGAAGAAATAAAACGACTTAAAAAAGTAAAGTTACGAGTTTAAAAGAATCAATTATTCAAGCCAAATTATTAAAACAAATACGTTTAATTTGTGACAGAAATTAATATCAACAGAGACCGTAAGTTGCTTTGACGGCTCATTAAGAACAAGAAAACTTTTTACAGAATTTCGGGAAGTATGCAATATGACAGTAAAGGGTTTAGTCAGCCAGATGAAATCGTGAAGGCCTTTCCCAACGTCTTCGTGAGTAGATTTAAACTAACTGTTCAACGTGCATCTTTCAACTCTAATAATTTTTGTATTCATACCTTCGCTAAATTAGATGTGGAGAACAGCATCAATTTTGATTTAACTCTAAATATGTCAACTGGAGATGGACTATCGAGCTTCTCTGTACGTGATTGCATATCTGGTTTGTCCTATCCGCTGATAACTATATTGAATCTAGCGGTAAGTGCCTTTTCTGAGGTTTTGGAAGGCGACGTCCAGATGTTTTTCTTTTTTTTTTCTCTTTTTCACTTTTTTCTTTTCCTCCTTTTATCTTTGCTTTTCCTCTTACTTTTATTGAATTGTCTCCACTTATACATCATCATGACACAGTCCAATTTCGGAAACAGTCCGTTTATTAGTGACTCTGGCCGTGGAAGCCTACGTATTCATTTCAATACCTAAAGACGTGCCAGTGTGTTAGCATTTTTTCTCTTCTCACATTGTCTCTCCCGTAAATGAATCCACCAATACCATTAGTAGCTGTATTTCGCGGCATTACTGTGTTAGGCACTAATGTTAATGATTATAATACTTTATCTTCAGATTCTAATTATATCTGTAGGGTATTCTATTCGAGATACAACTTTGAACGTGCTCGTTCGAATATTGTCGGATCTCGCTGTATAACGAACTTGCATTTTACAATCCACTTGTTGTAATAGTCTGACTTTTTGGAAACACGTAGCTTCATTGAATCGTCACGAACGCAAATATTCTTTTAGTAAAAAAGGTGTTTGCTCATTAACTCCTGGAAACAGTAATCAGTTATTAATATGTTATCTGCGATGTCTATTACACAGATGCAGGAGACCTAGATGAAAGGTGAACCTGTCAATTCAATAACAAATTATATCAAACGCATAATTTCGAGACAGTTTTTTTAGAAATGTGTAATTAGTATATGGTACATTTTTTTTTAAATTTTGCGTAAGCATCAATTAAAGTTGATAAAAACTGAAAATAAGTGGAAGCTTCACGAACACAATCACCTCGTAAAAGGAACAAAAATGTGAGACAAAGAAAAAAGGTAAACGCACAGGTGAGAGGTAACAACCTTAGCTCATTAGAGCGCTTTGATCGAGAGGAACTAAAAATGAATGAATTCGGCGGTTCGTCGTCTAATTTTTACGAACACGAGGACTTAATATACATATGTACACTGACGTAGGAGGCATATCAGTATTTTATGCCGTGAATATTTCTTGAAACTGGTCAGTCGCTCTCAGATGATGTCCACTTTGCCGCGTGTAGTAGATAGACGCGGATAAGCAAAAATCATCGACGTCTGTAGGTGTCTCGTAGATCCTTGTCCCAGGAAATTTTGCGCTAACATTTTAAAGTTTGTCCGACAGAAATAATACAAAGATAAACATGAATTCGAGACAGTGCTTCTATAATATATGTGTGATCAACGATATATTGAACGTTACAGATATTGGCGACAACATCACCTATACAGTAAGTCCTTTTTATACTAGATATTTATTGATGTATATATTTTCGTTTTGTTTTAATTAATTCAGTTAAAAACTCTTTATAAAGTTCCTTGAATGAAGGGATTATAACTTTGATATATTTTATTAATGATATATGTCAGGGTAAAAATAGTCCACCTACTGTTATATAGATTAATTTGCCGTAAAATTTGGCTTACTTAATTTCATAGTAATACGTGTAATACATTACTTTATAAGGTAGTCTATATGTTACAGAAAAATATAGAAAATAAATAAGCACAGTATCGATGACCAGAGTGAAAATGGTGAATTATCAAAACAGCAAACAAATAAACAAATGAAATATTTATTAATTACTCCAATTGTTATTTTGATGGCACTTATTTTGTCGTTCATAGATAGCACCGATTTATTAGTTACTTCGGGTGATACTGTTGGTCATTCTTTTTCAATTGCATGTTTGAATTGTTATTTATTTGAAATGGTATGCTTCTTACGAATCTAAAATTTAATTCTTGCCATAAATGCTCTATTACATTCAACTTCGGCGACTGCGGTAGAGTTTAAAGAACTCTTGGACAGTTCTAAAGCAGCCATTCTCTTACAACACCATATTTATGCTTAAGATCATTATCCTGCTAAAAAAAATAATGTGTCTAAAATACCTATTTCTTATGCACTTTCTTCAATATGTTTAAATACACCTGCCGCCGACATGCGACTCCACAATATTAGCAATCCTCCTCCATGTTTTATGGTCGAAATAAAATTCTTCGGTTTTAGCTGTTTATAAGATTTACAACATAGTTTTACTCAGGGTAATTGTGTTTAGATAATGCTTCCTATATAGTCTAGCTTAGATTGCAAAAATTGTAGAGAAATCATCGGCGACGATGAGGGGGTAAAAAAAAAATTCAAATTTAACTGACAAGGAAAGGTTTCCGGGTGTCAAATTCAGATTTAAATGAAACTTGGTAGGTAAATGTGGTATGTTGAAACTTGAAAATGAATTTTGTTTTATTTGTGCTGAAATTCCCTCCAACGTTAAGGATATACAAATTTCGACATTGGCGGTATTTGTTGAACTATGGATATTTTGATAATATACCACGAAATTGGTTTTTTGTTAAGGTATAGGAAAGCATATAAGCGATAACGTTGTGGTTTTGTAATACAACTTTTATATACCTACTCGACGAATTCAATGTTTTACAAGTGCATCTAGCACAGTCCTATGATGTACAATATAACATCTACTAATAGTACTACGCTCCAAGTACAACAAACCCTATTACGACCTGCAAACGTTATTACTGAAGCCTCATCTTCGGATAAATTAACCACTGACTAATTTAACAATTGGTTTCTTAATATTTAGTCATCAAGCATTGGGCTACAAAGCCTTATACTTTTATATTCATGGACAGGTCACTGTCCAGAATATTTCGAGGAAGAGGTTGCATCCAACAAAGACGTTCAAATACTGATAATACAAAAGAAAACAACAGGTTTAATTCAACCATTGGACCTCTATGGATTTCGAATATGTAAGGGATTCTTATTTAAAATTACGATGTTAATTCTCATTTGAAATAATGGAATTTCAACGGAATGCTGTTGCATTCATTTGTTATTCTCGGTGCGAAAACATTTTATACTTTAAGCATTTTTTGACTGTTACTGTCATTCCAAATCATAAATACATAATTTAAATACGCATTAAAATAAATACTTCCTTCGTTATTATTAATACTAAGGATTTGTTGTCATGTGCTGTCACGCTGTACAATTGAAAATGCTTTAAAATCAATAAAGGAAAGATTAACAACTTGCGTTAATATCTTTTGCATATTACTATGATCAACTCTAACGTAAGAGGGTGGCTCTTAAATGCAACATCCTGTATACACAACATTCACGTTTCCTGAAAGACCTTTTGATAAGGTATAACATTTGCCTTTAAATTGTTTTCTATCTATTTGCGTTCAAGACTTAAATCGGCAAAAGTGAACATCTGGGTGTTTCACCCTCAGAGTGAATTTCAGCACAAACAATTTTTTTTTTATTTTCAAGTCCCACCATGCTGCATCTACCTGCCAAGTTTCATTAAGTTCTGAATTTGACACCCGGGAACCTATCCTTCTGAGTATGTAGACTATTAAAACACCTTCATCTAACAAAGATGCATTTGCTGTTATAATTAAATAGGAAAATGAGATAAGAGAGCAAGCCCTTCATAACTAATATGCATTTGGTTTAATATCGTGCTCCCTCATTTTCTCCAGTGATGTAGCTATGTGCAATCTACGTAACAAGTGAATTACAGTGTATCTTCTTGTATACCAAACCACTTTGTACTATATACACTTTCATCATGTTATTCAAAAATAAAAAAAAATCCTAAAAAAGGCGACAGTACCGAAAGTTTGCATGTAGAACTTAAATATTGGAATTGGCATCTGCAATAAATAAACGATATTTTAGCACTCATATTTAATATTCAATATTTTATAAAGTTCATAAATTTTTATATTCCTCCATAAAATGTACCTCCAAATGACTACATTATAGAACATTATCATTTCTTGATGTAAGTATAAATAATTTGAACAAGTAAATAACTACTTATTTTAGTAAAAGCTCAAAAGAAAAGCAGATATTCCTGTTTCAACATTAACCAAATTCATAGACGGTATGAAGACCCGGAGGCTTGACGTTATTTTAATTAGAGGATCTAACACTCACTATTACTAACTTTAAAACGGATTATAATTTATTATTTATTTTAATTATAAATTTTGTGTTAATGAGCCTATAGAAATTTCGCGGTTCTGAATTATCATTACTGTAAATATTCTCTGTATAAAATGTAATACACTTTTAATGTTATTTTCTATTGCATTTGTGTTTCTTTGTAGTTCAACATTAACTTCGATACTTAATTTGCTGAAAGTACTAAGAAAACCAAATATTCTCTTCGAAAGTTCATATGGAACTGTAGAAATTTCGCTGAGTGCATACTTATACACACAAGTAATTAACGTGTGCACACACTAATATATATAAAAGATTGCTAAAAGTAAAAGGGGCACATAGTTTTCTGGAAAAAGAATTTAACCCTCGATCTACTAACGAATAAACGTAGAAGACGCTCTATTAAAAAAGCCAGCGCTATACATCTCTAACAATAGAGGAGATGTAAAAATCAGCCGCCCTGCGTATAACACTACGTAAATTTTATTCAAACACAATTTATTTCGCAAACCATGTACTAGAGCAATTGACGCTGTGTTATTTATGAATACTAATTAAAAATATGAAAGAATCTTGCTTACCTATGAGAATCTCAACAACTACTATTTGAATCTTAAAATTATTTCCTTATAAATACATTCGCGCACTGCTTTATTAATTATAATTAAATTATATGACGTTCATGAACAAACTTTTTTCCGTAATTCGAATGTAAACAAGATACCACGCAACCTTGCTAAATAATTTTAATAAAACTACAAAATACTTGAGTCCGTCGTAGGCTGATTCCTGCTCAAAAAAATAATGTAATGACTGCCTCTTTGTACAGTTATACAAAGTATTCGCAGAGAACTTTGATTGTCGGTATCTAGAAGGATACAAGCCGAAAATCGAAGGTTGCTAAATTATTTGTAAATCGTATTACAGGATTTATAAGAATCTGTATGAATTTCAAGGAATTACAACAAAATAGCAATAATAATAACAACTTTCGCCAATTCGGGGGTCTTCGACCAGCCATGAATCATTATTGACGCCGTAATTTTAAAAGACAATGAGATACGATGGTATTGCGCTTCTAAAAGCAACAGGATTAAAACTCGTCTAAATTTAAATATAAATAATAAATTTGCCTGTTGTGTAGTTCTGCACAGGAGTGACACACACGGCAGTGTAATCCTTGTTTGTAATATACCTTTTCTAGCATACCATCACAAGTGGATATTATAGCTTTATTGCACTAGCATGTTCCGTATTCTTTCCATACTAAGTATTAGTTGTGTTGCACAAGAAATACAGGTTTCTACTTTATAAGGTTTTGTGTCTAGCAGTTTGGCGTAATTATTCAGTATTAATTCTGTTTAAATTCGTGGTACTTGGATCTATTACAGCGAGAAACAATGAATACCCATACAAAAAGTATATATAAGCACGCTTTAAAACGTACAAGTAACTTCCGTTCGCTCTGGCACATTATTTATTTAAATAAATATTGTGCCAGACTCTGTCCAGATATATCCCCGATATATCTGCAGGCTTTATTAGATCAAGGTGCTGAAACTGATTCGTATCTACGATCTCCGTGACGTAATTGGTTAACGCAATTGTCTAGCGAACAGGAGCTGCGGGTTCGAATCCTACTGGATGCCTTGAAATTTTTAATTTCAACAGTCAATTAATTTACACGTTGAAAAGATATAAGAAGAATAAAAATTAAAAATTTAAATAACGCGCATATCCAAACGTCTACAAGTATTTTTGTCCATATGCACGTGTTCCAGCTGAAGCTAGTATCGCCGATTCATCGTGTCATTTTCACGCGTGAATTTTCTGAATGTGATTTAAAAGTAACCGAACAATATTTTATTTATTTAAAAATATCAAGCTTATATTATCCCCGTATATATTTAGTATACGCGTTATAGTATAGTACGTTAAACAAACGCTTAATGAATACGCAGACAAGTCAATGAAATCATCATCTATGCTGTAAGAGTTATAATCGAGATAGAGTGGAATAAAATAATTTAATTTTCAAGGTAAATTCGCGAGGAATTTTTGGGATGACAACGGCAACCGGTGATTTACAGCGTACACTTTCAAATTCCAAATTCGACTAATCTATATTTAACTGGGTTTTCTAACAACTTCGCGCTCCGAATATTAGACAATATGATGTCATTTACTTCCTAATTAACGCTAATAAATACAATGCGGCACACCGTAAACGATAAATAAATGCAAACGTAAATAGTAATTATATAATGGCCGTGTAAAGTTAGTACCTGTCTTCATTTTCACTTGCCAATTACGGTTTTTACGGACGTCGCAACTAATGCGAAATTAATCGTAAATTTCCCCATGTACCAGTGGAAATAAACGACAAGGTGAATACTGCGAATTTCCCTAACCTTGCTTGACATGTTTGAAAAGTATATACATAGTAGATATTCGTAAATGTACCGGGTGATTCGTTTAACCTGGAAAGGTACGCATCGTACAGAAGAGTTTGGTTTTCGGGGTGCTTGGATAACGTGAGTCCCTTTGACTGTTACTATTGAAGTAAAGTCGCTGTCCATTTTATTAGGGCCACTTTATAAATTAAAGCGTTTGTATGCTTCCAGCGGGATAATTTACAAATCGAAGTATAAAATTTATGAATAGGGTTTCACTACTTATCCAAATAGTTTCCCTAAATATCTTTCTAAGAAATTGAGAAAGTTCCACTTAATGACCTTTTGCCTTCTATTATGTAACAAGGTTTTTTCCGTGTTTACGTGCTAGTGTTGCACATTAAGTTATTGCTTGTATGCGCTTTTTTCGTTACGGGTAAAAAAAGGACGCACTAAATTAAAAAGAACTGAGTATTGAGACATTGCTGGGTACAGGGGTGTATTAATTAAACAAAAGATACCCACTACAAGTACCAGAAGAACGCTTTGCGGCAAGAATAGGATCACTACTAAGCGAGATGATCGAGGTATTCTGCAACTTTTAGCTGAAGACCGAGGTTTATCCGCCAAAGAAATAGAAAATGTAATGTCTCAACAAGAAGTGCAAATATCCTCGCGTACAGTACGTAGACGATATAAGCATCTATTGGAGGATGTCTTGATGTCCATATATCAATGATTTAGATCCGAATGAAGGCCCTTACACATTCATGCACGATAAGGCACTATGTCACACGGCCAAATCGATCCAAAGTTTTTTGGAAACGTACCCTCTGCCAGTGTTACCTCTGCTGGGAAATTCTGCCAAACTCAATCAATTGAGAACGTGTGGAGTGTTCTAAAACCATGCGTGTATTCGAGAAGAAAGAGCAATTAGTAAATTTTGGGGTAAAATTGGGGATGTGTGACAAAATGACGCTACTATTAGACATAGCGTTACCGCTTGCATAGACAGTATGCCAAAAACAATAAGAGCAATTATAAAAGCCGAAGGAGGCATTACAAAATATTAGTTATATAGCTGTGACGATGTCTATAAATAATTCTGAATAAACTTATGCTTGAACAACACGTTTTTCATTATATATTTTAACAAAATCACTATTCTAGTGACCCTAATAAATTAGATAGGGACTGTAAATGCTCGAAATGGTGACCTGGAACGGCAATACATTCGTCCATCGCCGTTTTAAATAATAATAATAATAACCCAATTACAGTAAATTACTAAAATACGTAACAGCAACTAAACAGCAATTCATATTCATACATAAATATACTAATCCAAACTAAACAATACCAACACGTTAGGGAGCATAAACTAGTAAATATTGCAATTACCCTATGGTATAAGAGTATATATAAAGAGGATTATTCGACTAATACTAAAATTAAATTAAATCAAAGCAAATTAACTCAAATTATATTAAATCAAATCAAATTAAATTAAATTAAATTGGTGATGAATTGTTGACAAATGTTAGGGGGAAGAGATCTGACGAAGAAAGACTGCATCAATGATAGATCTAAATGGATCAGCGTGGATGTCACAAAGATCAGAGATGCTGTTGAAGTTAGTACACCTCAGGTGCACTGGGGACCTTATAAGGACATTTGTTCGAGCACGACCACAATAGAAGGCAAATGAGGAACTGGAGCCAACTCTGGGAACAAGAAAATTACACTTACCCAAGAGCCAAGGACAATCGATCCTGTTATGTACTAAACAAAACAAAAATTTTTGGTAAAGAAATCGTTCGTCTGGTAGAAAGAGATACAAAATTAAATATCCGCAGCAATACACCATGTTAAAAGCCTCTAGGTGGATGAGACCCCTCCAACAGATAATAGAGAAATTTCAGAAACCTTCTCTGTACCGTCTCAATATAGTTTATGTGTGTTTCATAAATAGGAAACCAGACCAACGCGGCGTTCTCCAACCGAGATCGAATGAGAGAAAAAAATAACGTAGATAGAGCTTGTATACTGCGAAAGTCCCTACAATTACGGTAAATAAATCCATATATTTTATTACATCGCGATACCAACTGAGATATGTGATCAGAAAAAGACAGAGTGGTGTCAAAAAGCACCCCCAAATCTTTGACAGATGTTGACACGTGCAGTGGCACCCCCTCAACGTTATAATTGTGAGCTTGCTGACGCTTAGTAAATGTCATGGTAGTGTATTTTGAAATATTTAAGGACAATCTGTTAAGCTTACACCAACCGGAAACACAATCGATACTTCTCTGAAGCAAAATACAATCTGCAGTAGAATCAATGCTTAGAAACAGTTTAATGTCGTCAGCGTACATTAGCGTTTCGAATTCAACAATACTAGCAATGTCATTAATAAAGAGCAAGAATATTAGAGGTCCAAGATTAGACCCTTGAGGTTTACCAGAGGAAGCGAAGTGCTTGGATGGTACATAATTCCTATAGCATACTTGAAATTCTCTATTGATCAGGTACGACTGTAAGAGTGAGCGTAATGGTCCTGAAAATCCGAACGAATTCAGTTTTCGTGGAAGAATATAATGGACGCTTTCTGGAAGTCCAGGTAAATAGTGTCAACTTGGCTTCTATTGTCTATTGCTTCAGAGACATATTGCATAAAACAAGCGAGATTAGTAACGGTGGAATGCTGGGATACAAAACCACGTTGTTTTTGAGAGATTTAACCGCGCAACTCTAAAAAAAGATGAGAAAAAAGAATATGTTCAAACGCTTTTGGAAAGTTACAAAGTAAAGGAATAGGACGATTTTTATGGTTTTCAGAGGGATCTCCTTTCTTGAGTACAGGGCATACCTGTACCAGCTTCCAAACTGTCGGAAATTTAAACTGCTTCAAAACAAGATTGAAAATAACGTGCAAAGGCTTCACAAATACATATCACGAACGACAAATCCCGCAATATTATCTGATCCCGATGTAAAAGAATCCTTCGACCGCCTAAGAGCCACCTCAATTTTTTCTAGTGTAATCGACGTAACTGTTATCAAGTGATTAATATAATTAATTATAATTTATTCAAATGACTACGTAACTGAGAAATACGCCTCTAGTAACATGGGCACATGCATCCCTGATTCGTCTACTCATGTTCTCGCCAGTTCTTGGTTCTCCTTGGTACAATCTGTCTTTCAGGTTCCATATAAAAAAATATGGCGGAATCAGATCTGTCAGAGCCGATTTATCGGACACGCAGGGCCAGTGGAAGGCACACCGCATCTCCAGCGAGTTTTCCATTCCTGGTAACAATTCTAGAAGTCTTGTTCCATAACCTACCTCGTGACTCTTTGGATATTGCTTATTTTTCCGTAACGGAAACCTTTCAATTTCCCTTTAAGCGTTGGAAATAGCCACAAAGTACGGGAGTCCATGTTTATCAGCTTTCTCGAAGTTCGTGGAATTGTTCACAAAAAATTCGTACCCCAAGGCTAGACAGTGAATACAATCTCTTACGCGAGGTCTTTGAACGTTTGCGATAAAGAATTTTGCGTGCGATCTGACATTGCCAGCTTGTGGATCTTGCATCACGATCACGTAATAGTTCATTGTCGGTTAGAGAATTTTTGGCAGAAGAAATTCCAGTACTCCCGCATCCGCTCTACAGCCCCCTATGTGATTAGTTTCTTTTCCAATGCTTAAGGGGAACTCTACGGAAAAATTGACAACATCCAAAGAGTCAGGACGTAGGCTCTAAACAGCTTAGCGGAATAAAACTGTTCCTAAGAATGGAGAACCCGCTGGAAATGCTATGTGCATTTCATTTGAAGAGAACAAATGGATACCTTAAAATGAATTATTCTCATTAATTAATGATGTGCGTATTTTTATTTAAATTATAAGCCATAAAGGCATCATTTTTCACTATTATCCGTAGCTTCGCTTTTAGGAATAATTGTTAAATTAAATAAATAAGAGCTCGCAATTTGTGCAGCTTCTTCTTCTTTTTTTAATTCGATATATTTCGGATCACATTCAAATGATGATTCCAATTCCAGAAATTCTGGAGTATTTGGTTGAATTTTTGAAATTAAATAACGTAGATGACGTGAAAACCGCGGAATATAAAAGGTTAACTAAATTATACATGTCACAAAATTGTTTTCAAATAGGCGGAAAATGGTTCGAACAGGTGGAAGGCATGGCAATGGGTAATCCTTTATCTCCTTTTATTGCGAACCTTTTCATGAGCAAATTTGAAACGAACCTGAAAAAAGAAACCAAATATTTCCCGAGAATTTGGCTTAGGTCCGTAGATGATATTTTCGCTGTGTTTGATACCAACTAAGGAAACATACAAGATTTTCTAGCAGAACTGAACTCAAAATTTACCACGATCAAGTTTACTATTGAAGAAGAAGTGAACAATCGCCTTCCGTTTCTGGATACTCTAGTCATACGCAACAACAATAAATTAGAAATAGACATCTACAGAAAAGAAACTAATTCCAACAGATTCATCACGTCTGATTCGTACCATTGCGAACAACAAAAGATATCCGCGATTAGTTTTCTGGTCAATAGACTCGTCAGATTTCCGCTAAACAAGAGTAGGTACGGCAAAGAATTAAAGTATATCAAAGATGTAGCGAGGTACAATGGTTTCTCTTTTATGGATGTCGACCGTATTTTAAGAAAGGTCCAATACAAACAACACATCAGAAATTCCACGACCTTGACATCAACAAACACCGGTAATAAGAAATTTATAACTCTTCCTTTTCACCCAACAGTAAAAGGGTTAAGTAAAATTTTCCGACAACTAAATATTAACGTGTCTTTTGTGTCAAAAAACAACTTAAAGAATCTCTTAGGGAATCCCAAAGACAAACCGGAGATGATAAAAAGGTCTGGAATATACCAAATCGCATGCAATGATTGTGAGAAAGTTTATATTGGACAAACAAAAAGGAGTATCGAAACGAGGTTCAAAGAACATATTAGACACTATCGTTTCGACAAACCTGAACTATCAAGCGTAGCAGAGCATATGGTAAAATCCGGACATAAGATTGATTTAGAAAATCTGACACTACTTAAAAACGTGAACTCGTATAGAGAATTAGACGCGTACGAAACGATATGTATGAAAAAGAACGGAAACTTATTGAACAGAGAACCACCCCCAATGGCACACTCGAGTTTGATGGATTTATTACCATAGGCCCTGTTAAAGATGCGATTCGCTTCCGGTCCATCCTTTCCCGAAAAAGGCATTAGACCACCGAGTAGATTGTAAATAGTCATATGTTTTAGAAATTTTAGAGCCTGCGTAGAAAGTAATTTGCATGTGTGATACAGTTTTTACTTTCAGTCGGTAACGCGGTTGACAATGAGAGCCCACGTGCTCTCGAAGCGCTGCGTTCCGTATAATTAATAAATTTGCGTGAGTGGAGTTTACTGCTGTACCTGTGAACGGATCACATTGATTTAAACGATATAAGGAGTAGAGTATATGCGAGCAAAGTCCTAGGAAAATCCAATAAATTATCGAACAACACTAAACATTATAATGATGAATATAATTTCTAACATGTTTCCTTATCAATTTTTCCATCGCTTCAATTAGCTATTAAAATTATTGTCAATTAGACTTGAACGACGCATATCGATTATTCCAAATGATTATGGTTTTCTCAATTACCAGACGATAAAACAAGAAATTATAATATAATAATCGCTTTACATAAATTAGTTTTCCATTTCTCTTAATTGACTATAGCTAATTGTTGCGTGGGAAACCAATATAAACTAATTGTAATTTGAAAGAAATATAATCAAATATAAATTTTCTAAATGAGGAAAGAAGATGCGGTCTAAAGTTAGATGTTAACAAAGGGAAAAGTAGTGACATTCAAGTAAAGGACTGGTGGTGGAATGTAACGTATGGACCCTTTAAATTCAAATTTTCGTCACCTGCGTTAGACATTTAAAATATTTTACCCTTTGTTTGTTAATGTTCTTTTTAAATGTATTAATATGTTTTTTGCTATGATGTGTGTAGCCATACGATACATAAATAATGAATAATTCAAAATCGGAATTTAAAAAAAAAAAAGTTATGAAGAATTGTGCGTAAAAATTAGTTTCCCGTTGACTACCGCATCTGTTGATTGAAAAACAGAAACCAGCTTCAGTGAATTGGGGTCAAGAAACTCTAGACCGCTTCAACGTTGGAAACTTCAAAAAGACGTACAACACAGTGATGAATTTTGGATTTACTCTTACGAGGCAGAAAATAGCCCCCAGTTGTCGGCTAGGGTGTTCCAAGATGGTTCCAACTCCGAAAAACAATTCATCCCCCACCAGGACAAATGCACGTTCGAATTGTTAAACCATCCTCTGTAGAATCCGCACCTAAGTCCCAACGATTTTTTTACATTTCTGAAAATCAGGAACAGACTACTTGGTCAAAGGTTCCAGTCGTTAGAAGGGGCAATCGATATCTTGAAAAAACTAAATTTTGACTGTAGCAACAAACGAATAAGATAACTGCTTCCAGAGTTGGTCCGAGCTCATGCGAAGGTCCGTTAACCTTTGTGAAGAATACTTCCAAAGAGAATAATAAAACCTTACAAAGCTATCTGCTTCTATATGCAAAACTTAAAAAACAACCCTCGTACCATGTGTACCATATATGTATAATCTATGATTTACGTGTTCCAAGCTATAAAAATTATTGGGATTACGTCACGTGATTTCTAGGGAAAGACATCAATTGGCACTCTATTCCGCTCGATTTTGATAAATATTCTTATCTTGCTGAAATCTAGTTTTCGAAGAGAAAGTAACATAGATATTTGTGATACTAACAATTATGAGAAATACCAACAATATTAATTTCGATTCAAGGAGAAGAATGAAACAAAACAAGAAAGAAAACTGAATGAATGGCCATATTGTGAAAATTTTCTTGTAATTACCCAACGTAATTAAATTACTGAAAAAATATCAGTCTCGGAAGGACTAGAACCCAACACCTTTATGTACGTAATCATTACTAATTCCAACGGTGGTTCAGTATTGATAATGATATTAGTTTAACTGAATGGCCCTATTATTATTACACATATACATAGAGGAAACTGCGTACAACGAAGAATACTCTTACTCTAGTGTTCTAATCGGTGTCGATTTTCGAACAAGCAATATAAGCATAATTCCTTCCGTATAAAGCAAACAATTCTGTTATTATTCTTTTAGATCCTAAAGGACATACTAATTTACCTTTACAAAGGTCTTCGTCTACCCAAATTTTTTTATTATAGCAAAAAAAATATTTTATTTGACATTTCCTCTCCTACACCGTAAAAAAAAATAGATTGGCATTCAAATAACATTGAAAACGTCCCTGAAGTGACAGATTCTCTAGTACATCGTATTAAACAAATTAAAAAAAAACTTATAAAAAGTAGAAATATGTCAATATATATGTAGATTAATGCTAGCATTGATTGCTGATATTCGTCGCGATATTACCAATTTAAATAAATGATTTACCCGTATAAGTGTCACAGAAGAAATAAAGTGAAACCACTTCTTGAAATACTGGACTCGTCAATTCTATATCGATGAATTTGTTGAACTTTATCTTACGTTCAAATTTGTTGTACGACGCAAAAACCACCAATTATGTTTCTACTTCTTTTATTTTTGGGTGAATATCTCCGAGCAAAACAGGTTTACCCTTAGTTGCGACTGGATTTTTCCCCAGCAGAAAAATAGCTAGCAGGTAGTTGCTGTCCACGTTCCCAAAGGCGATTTGCTTTGGATATGTGTATACTTGAGGAGTAAAAATGTTGAAGAAGTAGATGGGAAAGAGCTCGATGAACTCGGCGTTTAATGGTTACTTTCTTGTTTTGGCCAAGGTCAATACCAATCAGGTTTGCGAAGGAAAAGACGAACAACACACAATTATCTTCTTGAATTTGCCAGGCCATTCTTTACTGTATATATTTTTTTGCAGATCGTTAATATTAAGATAATTCACCTTCTAATTGTAGCGGATGTTTATTCCATTTTCGCAAATGTAATCAACTTGCATACACTGAAATATAATACGAATACCCCATACAAGTTACCTTCGACAATTGAGGTTTTGTTAACATTTCTTTTAAAATACTTCATGTTCTGGTGAGATATTTGTCACTTTTAACAGGTGTATATTATTGGAACTGTTGATCAATTAGCACCGCAATTGCATAATAATTAAAAAATATCACCATAGTGCCTAGATTCGCTAAAATGGATAAAGAAAAGATCCCAACAGTTTCCAGTATACAAAGTCTTATTTGCAACTTATCCAAATATCTAGCGAATATTATCATAAATTTTCTAGAAAAAATATTAATCGCATGTTAAAGGCTCTCGGCATTTTATGGACGTTATTAAAAAGAAAATAATACCGGAAAAATACCAAATAATCGGGCTAGGCGTAATAGCATAATCTAAGATCCCAACGGAATTAATAATACAATTTGTCAAAAAACGACCCGAAACACTCAGCAATGATATATAAAAAATTCTTAAATGAAGAACAAGATAATGGCGCTTAAGAAATAATAGCATGGTCTCCACAAAGCCTCGATCTAAACCCCATTTAGCTGTTATGGGATGACAGGAGGGTCCGAAAAGTAAAATTTTAACGAAATCATCTGAAATATGTTAAAATGCATATGCAACTGGAGATTTCGATGATTATATTGTAGGAAAATTATTCATCAGGGCGAAATACATAATATTTTAAAATTAGAGAAGGATCTAGCAATAGTTATTACACTTTCACATGTTTTCAAATCTTTCGAAACGAATACCTAGACTACAAGACTACAAGACTTGCGAAAAATCGACGTCATCTAAAATATGACTGACAGCGCCAGAAATCGCTGCCGAAAGGAATCGCTTTTTTAATTTGTTTGTCACAGGTCTGTTAAATCAACATGGAATCTAAGAGATACACACTTCTAAAATATGTTCGTACGTAACATAATATCTACATCTTAACATAACAGCTTTATAACAGCGCATGTTAAGGATACATACTTCACGAGTATATCTGCATTATTTATAAGTGGAATAGCGTCTAATGGGGATGATATCTTTAGGGTGACTCTTGTAGGATTACTAACGATCTCTTTGGTATCGCTGCCCTCCAAGAAGTAATAACAGCAAATTCTTCGTTAACTAGTAATCACTGATTACTAGGCTTGAGCAAGTTCATATTAAAATTCTCGAAGCAATATACTATGCTAGACATCAAATAGCAATGAATAAAAGTCAAGAATTGCCGATAATTTGACTCTATAAATTTTTAAACGAACCTGTTACTGATTTATCTCACGAGTAACGTTAACGTTTGGAGGGACCGATGTCGCCAGCCAGGCTTCACTAAAACTCCAAAATATCGTAAAACACTAAAATTTCAGGACATAATCAAAATTTTAATTATTAATTAAAAAGAACTACTATAAATAGAAGGTTTCGCCAGCAAACACATAAATACTTTCCCACGACAATATATACGTGCATTTTTGGAAAATCTTTATCAAAAGCGAAACAAAGTATGTAATATTTCGTAAAACAAAAGAAAACCTTTTCAAAGATAAAGAAAAATTTGAAATGCAATAGAAAATACATAAAAGCATATCTTAGAACTAACCTACAATTTCTCAGTATCTCAATTAATTTAATTAAGCAATGGTTACCGGTTTCGTACACATTTGCACATCATCAGTGTACAAACAAAATCATATAACTAGCTTTTGAAGGCGTTCTTTATTATTATTATAAAAACATTTTAAAAAAGTGCATGCACCCATGGTTTATTTAGTTATCTATTGAGTGTCCTTATACAGACAAATTTTAAACTGCGCTGTTAAAGTACTTTACTAACGTTATTAGAAACAAAATGAGTAATTTAACGTCAGAACAAATGACAGCAATAGTTGCTTTAATCGAAGATGGACAATCTCAAACATACATGTCTAATTTGCTGAGTAATAGTCAGAATCAAGTACTTCTAGGGCAATAGCCAGATATAGAGAAACAAGAGGTAGTAGGTCCCCAGGATAATCCGTTTTTAAGACTACAAGCATTACGTGGGTAACATATAACTACAAGGCAATAGAAATACTCGAATAGGCACTAAAACCGTTCGTAATAGGTTGTCTTACTAGGAATGACCGAGTGACCCGCTTAATATTTGCTGGGGAATATGTCAGTTGGGAAATAAATGACTGCACCAACCTACTCTTCAGAGACAAGTCAAGATTTAGACCTTACACCTCAGATAGATGTATATCAGCGCTATTTCCAATGCAACATCAGATCCACGACTAATTTTGGTGATGACTATATAATGGTTTGGGAGGCATCTCTTTAGCACGCTATACAGATTTAGTGTCAGTAAATGGAGATACAGTGACTGCCCACAGGTATATAACAGACATTTTACAAGGTGATTTAGTACTATACGCACCGGTAATAGGCAATGAATTCCTTGCTAATGCACGTTTCGAATAACCTGGTACACTTGGTAGAAAAAATCGTCCTCGGGCAACATCCAGGACCGAAGATTAACGCATAAAATTGCTTAGCAAGAGAAACTAATGATTAACGGCTTCTGAAATTACGGCGGAAATGAATCGGGCTAAAAACAGGAAGATATCCGTTAACACAGTGAAACGTCCTTTAAATTGCTACACGAAAACGGTTGCTACATCGTAAGAATAAGTACTCACAAAGACTGGACAATAGAAGAATGGGAAAGTGTACTAAGGACAGATGAGTCTAAATATGAAGTGTTTGGTCAAAACTGCAGAACATTTGTCAGGCGTTCAAAAGATGAGAAAATGCTTCCTGAATGCTTTACACCAACAACAAAGAAAGGTAGTGGTTCCATTCTTGTATGGGGTTATTTTTTATTAAGTGGAATAGGCGACTTTGTTGTAGAAGTTGATGCAAAAACTACTTCTCTGATACAGGGAATGAGGGAATATTAAAAATAATGACTTGACCTCCCTAGAGCGCTAATCTGATACAGCTTCTGTGGGACGAACTGGACAGACGAATTAGAAGAGAATGTCCGACGTCCAAAACCCATTTCTGCACGGTAATGCAGAGGGAGTGGAACAATATTCCTCAAAATACTCCGAGGAAATTAGTAGAAGGAATGCCACGAATTGCGCGAACAATTATTATCAGGAGGTGGATTTTCCTTAGAAGAAAGGATAACTTTTCTAATGTTTATTATATAATATTAAATGTTTTTCTTATAATTGTTTAGTTTAAAGTTTTAAAGCAACCGTTAAATTTTACATGAAATAGAAATTGCCCATACTATTATGAGCGGTAGTGTACATGACTTTTGTGAATAAAAGAGGTGCAAGTATATTCACATTTATTTTTTGCAATGTAATATTCGATTGTTGGACATGGTCAGTTTATTAACTCTCTTCGAGGCTCCATAAATTAAAATAGGGTCATCATAAAAAAATTACCACCACAATCACCGGGTCTCAATCCCATAGCGAAGTTGTAGGATGAATTATAAGAAAAGAACGTCAGCGTAGTCAGCAAATGATTTATGGGAGTACTGTCTGTTTCAAGACGTAGTACGGAATGCAAGCTTTTGAAGGTGGTATCCAATAACACTTAGAATTAAAGAAAAACCCCGTACCGTCAATGATTAGAATCACTAAAGATACTATTAAGGACTGCCCCAATTTAATCAATAATAACCTGAAATTTAAAATAAAAAGTTCAAACCCCACCATTCCAAAAACTCACTAAGTAATTCCATGAGACCTATACTATCCAGTGTTGATTCTCCAACATACAAATTGTACAAATAGCTAGTGAATGAAGACAATAACTTGCCCCACAAAGTAGATACCCTAAGCGTAGAAAACTCCCTAGATTTTGTAAATAAAATTGAAAAGACTGAACAGATGGGGAAATCCTTATATCGTTCGACCCAGCGTACCAATTCCATAAACTGTGGAGTATTTGGTTGGATTTTTGAAATTAAATAACGTAGATGACGTGAAACCGCGGTATATAAAAGTTAACCAAATTATGTATGTCACAAAATTGTTTTCAAATACACGGAAAATGGTTCGAACAGGTGGAAGGCACGGCGATGGGTTATCTCCTTGTATTGCGAACCTTATCATGAGCAAATTTGAAACGAACCTAAAAAAAGAAACCAAATATTTTCCGAGAATTTCGCTTAGGTACGTCGATGATATTTTCGCGGTGTTTGATACCGATAAAGGAAACATACAAGATTTTCCCGCAGAACTTTACTCAAAATTCACTACGATCAAGTTTACTATTGAACGAGAACTGAATAATCGGCTTTCGTTACTAGATAGTCTAGCCATACGCAATAACGATAAATTAGAAATAGACACCTACAGAGAAGAAACTAATTCCAACAGATTCAACACGGCTGATTCGCACCATTGCGAAGAACAAAAAATGTTAGTTTTCAGGTCAATAGACTTGTTAGATTTCCGCTAACCAAGAGCAGGTACGAAAAAGAATTCACATATATCAAAGATTAAAAGAGAAAAGATTTCTACTTGATTTTGAATTCGTCAAGTAGGTATGTGAATATTGTATTATAAAACCACAACGTTATCTGTATTGTATATTTGTTTTTCTACTAACCTAACTACCTTAACATAAAACCAATTTTGTGGTATACTATCAAAATGTCTAGAATTGAACAAATACCCCAGTATCAGAATATGTATATCCTTAAAATTAATACTAGAAGAGAGTAATACATAATAGGATGTGGTTTGTAACTATTTCGTTTCAAAAAAATATGATATTTTTGAATATTTACAACAAACAACCACAGATAGCAAGTTGTCAATTTTGTCGCGTTTTGCATATATACAGTTAGACTAATAGCAGCTGCATCTGATACCATATCAAATGGCGATTGCAGTGATATACTTCAATAAAATTTAAGTCAATTAATGCAGAACTAATTTGGATCATATAGAGTAACTTATGTTAATATCACCTTTCGAACGCCCTGTATAATTGAAAATGCTTCAGAATTAATAAAGGATGTTCTCGCCTTAATTGTTTTTCCACATTACTATAATCAGCAGCATATGAGGGTGTCGCTTAAGTACAACACTCTGTATATACCACACTCACGACCTTTCGATAAGGTACAACATTTACATTTAAATGTTTTTTCTATGTATTTCTGTAAAACTTATTCAACTGCGAAGGACTGTAAATATATTTAAAAGGTTACTGCATATTTTTGTCGAAAAAAAAATCGATATTTTATCGACTTCTGTGTACGCAAATGAAACGGATGTCTACATCATATGCGGACGTACATGTAGTTCACTTTATTAATCAACAATTATTCTTGAATTACCGCATGCATCGC
Source organism: Trypoxylus dichotomus (assembly GCA_023509865.1). NCBI lineage: Eukaryota > Metazoa > Arthropoda > Insecta > Coleoptera > Scarabaeidae > Trypoxylus > Trypoxylus dichotomus. Next base: position 57,332,285 of record CM042078.1, read on the forward strand.
GCAAGAGAAAACATGTTAACGAATGCACATTTTTTTATGCGCGTACACTCAATGCACACGAATGCAATATAATCTACTTCTTAATTACTTACTGCATTTCCAACAATTACACAAAAATGAAGATCGACTTACGTTTCTTTCTAAACCAGATCTCGAATTCGATGTCGTTGTAAACACTACCGCGAAAGAACTATGCGAACAGACGGACGAAATTTCGTTAATTTGTGGCGAACCGGTGACACGGTTTGACTAAGCGCTTTAAGACTGTAATGAAATCGCATACATGCGATCACAGCGACCATTCACGAATTTCTAATGTCATATGTATTATGCGGATCTTACCGGACCTGATGGAAGAAATAACAAATTATAGTCTAGCTTGCTGTCTTTCGCGTCACAAATTAAACGCCGCGCCAGCGACAATGTCTTTATCGCACGCTTACTTAGGAGAGAATTTGGCCAGATATTCTTATGTAACCGCCCGAGGCGTCCATTAACTTGCTACTAAGTAGTATTAAATAAAATGCTAACATAGCAAGATTTGTAATACGAATTTTGCATGTATTTGTGATAAAACGACAGCTAGCACGTGATTTACTGTTTAAAGATTAAAGTTGTACAATTATATAGGTACTAATAACTATTTTTTCTTTTTTAATCCTATGTCCTTTATACCTTGCGGTGTCGGACTATTTATTTGCTTATTTTATCTTCCACAGGTTCTTGTCCTGAGCCTATTGTTTGGCTGCAATCCATCCTATACTTCTCTTTTCCAATGTTCTATACACCTGTTCCTTCCAGGTGTTTCGGGGTCTACCTATTCTGTTTTGGCTTCAAATATCCTCTTTGTGATTCGATCTTCTTCCATTCTGTGTAGATGTCCAAGCCATCCCAGTTGTCTCTCTTCTATGATTATTTCTATTGGCTTGATATTTAGACTATTAGTGATTGTCGTGTTTCTGATTCTGTCTCTTCTAGTTACTCCTTCTACTCTTCTTAGGAATCTCATTTCCATGGCCGTAACTCTGCTTTTGATTCTATTCGTGGTTATCCATGACTCACTACCATATGTTAATGTTGGTCTGACCACTCTTTTATACACCTCTGTCTTTATATTTTCTGGTATTTCTTTTTTATCCAGAAACGAATTTCTCAATACGTTATACATTTTTGCGGATTTCCCTATCCTCTCATTTACCTCTTTCACTATTCTCCCATTGTCTTCAATGATTGTTCCTAAGTAGTTGTAACTTCTAACTTGTTCCAATGCTTTTTCCCCGATTTTGATGCAATGTTTGCTTTCTTCTGCTGCTATTATCATTGTGTTTGTTTTCCTCGTGTTTATCTCCATGTTTATCTTTGTTAGTTCTTCTTGGTATATCTTCAAGTTCTGCTGTAATGCCTCTTCCGAGTGTGCTATCAGTACCATATCATCTGCAAACATTAGTTCCTGTACGTTAATTGCATTCGTTTTCCAGTTTTCTACTTTCATATTTTTTCCTTTTTGTTTAGCTTTTTTAACAGCGTCGTCCGTTAATATACAGAATAACAATGGGCTCAATACGCATCCCTGTTTTAATCCAATTTACGATTCGAATTCAGCTGATATTTCATTGGAAGTTCTCACTCTCACAGGTACTAATAACTAATTATACTTATTATTTTGATTACTAAACCGTGTCTTTGTAATTGTCCTTAATTGATTCGTATTCTAGTTTGCTCAGAATAAAGGTAAAATACAGAATTTTAACCAGCGACGTACAAATATGTATAATGAAACCCAGTATTGCAAAAGCGGAAACACATAACCACGCAAAACGAAGAGCAAATCAAACCGTAGTATATCCAAGTACCTTACAACATCAGTCATTCTAAGAACGCTATTATATATCAAGTAAGCCGAGTGAAGGTAGTTAACTTTCTTAGTGTAAGACACAAATAAACAATTATTAATGTTCAACTTTAATTTAAACATTGAACGCCAAATCGTAATTACATCTAAATTGTAGGATATCATTCTGAGATCTAATCAGTCGGTAGATTGATTGGCATAACCTATTGAAAGACAAGATATTAATAGGTCGTTAACGAATTGCACTAATAAAAGTGGTTCTAAGTACGATCCTTGAGGCACACTTGATAATGGGTGGAACTCAATAAATTTATATCCATTGTAAAATAATGTGATCTAGTTGCAGATTACAAGTCGTATCAGCGCTGAGATTAATCTAAATACTGATACCTTTTTCAATAATATCCCATGGGCAATGAAGTACTACTGAAATCAGTGTACACTCAGCGAAATTTCCATAGTTCCATATGAGCTTTAGAACAGTAAATCGAGTGAACGTAGTTAATCTTTTTATTGTAAGAAAAAATAAACAATTCCATATGAACTTTTGAATAGAATATTTGCTTTTCTTAAAATCTTCGACAAATTATGCATGAAACTGAACTATAACAAAGTTAGACAGATATCCTACGAAATGAAGCATTACCTTTCAGGATAGAAAGCCTTGAAACATCGAAAATCTATTTACTGTTATAGGGGAGTAATTAAAATCTAACTCGAAGGTAGTGCTCATCGAAGTTTCGGTTAGCTTCTTCTGGTAACCGTGCGGCAAATAAAATAATTTTAAGTTTATCAGTAACAGACAGACGTTTTTAGTGGCTAAAATAGGTTTCTAAACCACCCTTAACAAAGGTATAGACAAGCAAGATTGAAATTTGTGCGAGATCACATAGGATGGTGGGGAGTGGAACCATGTCATTTTTTCTGACGAGAAGAAATTTAACTTGGACAGGTCTGATGGTTTCAAATATTATTGGTGCGATTTGCGCAAGAACACTGGAGTTGCGATGAACCGAAATTTTGGTGGCAGTAGTGTAACGGTTTGAGCAGCTTTTAGCCCTAACAATAAAATCCTTCCATTTTTTATTTCTACGTGAATGAATTCTAATTCTTATATACAATTTCTGAAAATGGTTGTGATAGACTTCGGTAAACAATTGCCTGATATTTTAGCAACACAATGCGGCTATCCATAACTCCAGACAAAAGGAGTGGTTTGATTAAAAGGAAGTCGGTCGGAAAGCTTTGGGGAATATTAGCAAGACAGGTCTACGCCCATAATAAATAATACGATACCATGACAAAAAAACTAAAGTCTGCGACGACATGCCCGAATGATATTCCTATTTCAACAATGACCAAATTGATAGACAGTATGAAGTGCCGGATGTTTAAAGTTATTTTGAATAGAGGATCTAACGCTTACCAAAAGTTTAGAAAGAATTATAACCTTTTTATGCATTTATTTTATTTATTAATTTTGTGTGGATGGACCTATACAAGCACGTACATACGCAATTAGAAGCAATAATACAAAGCAGTTCTTTGAGTATAAAAATTGCAATGAAACAGTAAGTTTACTTGCAGAATACTTTACACATTAATAGAAATTAAATTCAACTGCTCTAGAAAAAAGTTTTTGATATCAAATAAAATATGCTATGTTCATTGCATTAACTTTAACTGCATAATAAACAATGACAAAGAGATACACCAGAAAATTTTAGCAAGTATTTTGTAGATAACGTGGTTGAAATTGTAAATAATATAGTTCTAAGGCATGATAATAACTTCTTAATCAATAGTATTCCAACGTGAGTATGGGTGATTTTAAAACAATAAATATGGCATACCTGAACACAATCTCGAAGAAAATTAAAAATACGGGAACGGTTGAAGATGGCATCTCAACGATTATATTGAAGGATGCAGTTAGTAGTATTTTTAAATATTATTAAAACATTGCTAACTTCTTTAGCTCTTTCTGTGCAGTGAAATTGCTCTGTGATAATACCGGTTCATAAAATACAGAACATTGCAAAAATTGAACAATTTCGACCCATTAACACGTTACCGTCCTACGAAAAGACACTAGAAGTTGCTGTAAAAGATCAAATCCTAAATCACAATGAGATTTATTCTGTAATAAATGGTGTACAGCTTTTAGAAATACTAATTTATGTGACTATACTCTGGTGAATATATGTAATGACTGGTACAGTAATATAGAGGAAGATTTCATTTTTGCGGTATTTTTGGATTTAAATTTGTTTAAAGAAATTGTATAGGTCTGGGTTCAGAGGAAAAATTTATGAATGGTTCAACTTATACTACGCTATATATAATGGGGTACCGCAGCGTATAGTCTTAGATACAATTTTATTTATGTTGTATCTCACCAATACTGTAACCTGTATAAAATATTGTCACATAAAAATGTTTGCGGATGATGCTATGCTATACATTGAAACTGTTATCTATTTTTATATGGCGGTTTGTAAACATCTAATTTTGCCATCTCACTCACGAAGAGGTTCTATCCCCAAAACCATCTTCCTCCAGTCCTCTCTTCCGCAAAACTTCTTCAATTACTTTTTCCCAACTCCTTCTTGGTCTTCTTTTTTTCCTTCTATATATAAGATGTAGTTCACGTCCGTGTCCTATACTTTTTTCAGTTAGTTCACGATTTTCCAGGTCTGAAACCACTCTCTTCCTCTGAGTCTGTTACTTGTTCCTCTATTCTAGATTTTACAATTCGTCCATACAGTCTGCATATAGAAGATGTAATACTTATTCCCCTATAAAATGACGATTGCAAGGACTGTGTGGATGTACAATTCACATGTATAGCAGTAAACTCCACTCACACCATCGTACCAAGCGTAGCAGAGCATATGGTAAAATTCGGACATAAGATTGATTTAAAAAATCCGACACTACTTAAAAACGTGAACTCGTATAGAGAATTAGACGCGTACGAAACGATATGTATGAAAAAGAACGGAAACTTATTGAACAGAGAACCACCCCCAATTGCACACTCGAGTTTGATTGATTTATTACCATAGGCCCTGTTAAAGGTACGGTTCGCTTTCGGTGCATACTTTGCCGAAAGAGGCATTAGACCACCGAGTAGATTGTAAATAGTCATATGTTTTAGAAATTTTAGAGCCTGCGGAGAAAATAATTTGCATGTGTGATACAGTTTTTACTTTCAGTCGGTAACACGGTTGACAATAAGAGCCCACGGGCTCTCGAAACGCTGCGTGCCGCATAATTAATAAATTTGTGTGATTGGAGTTTACTGCTATACCTGGGAATTCCCCTACAGTCTTCACATTGCATTTTGCTGCTTTTCTTGGGTATAGAACTTAGATATGCGAATTTTCAATTCTCCTGGAACTTCACTACACTGTAAACAGGATTGAAACAACTTGGCAATTCCTTCTAATGTTACAATTGGAGAATTCTTAAGAAGTTCCATGGGTATACCTCCCAAACCCGCCGCTTTGTTAATTTTCATAGTTTTCATTGCCTCTATAACTTCCTTCATTGTTACTTCTCTAACGACTTGATTGACCGCTTCATTTGTCAATTAATAAAGATTCGTGGTATTTGTTCCATCTCTCCATTCCTATTGGATTTATAGATTTCAATTCTCTTGTATTTTTTTAAAGTATTCTCAAGGTTTTCCATGCTTCCCTAGATTTTGATTCTCCTATAAGTCTGTCCACCTCATCACATTTCCTTTCCCAACCATTAATCATAGCTTTCGTTTTTATTTTTCTACTTTATAATTGTATGTCATATAGATTCTTGTGTCCTTCGGATCTTATGCTGTCAGCCACGTCCGATATGTTGCTTTCTTTTTATTTACTATTTTACTACTGTCATCTATTTCTAATTTATAATCCCTCACATAAACGCCATGCATTTTCTCATTAAATAAGATCGCAATTCGAAGATTTCAAGATGACGTTAAACTTGTGAACGACGTTGTACATGCGATAATAGAATTTAAAAAAAAAGAGGGAACCCCGAGGCTTACCGAAGTTGTAAACAAATATAAAAAATTACGACGTAACCAGGTAAGAAAGACAACGGTCAGATCTCTAAAATAGACAAAACATCTTCTGAACGCGCAAAAACATGTATTCAATTTAAATGAATTATGAGAGTCACACTGGAATCGTTTGGTAAAATATTTCCATTGAACTGTTGATAATTGCGCGTATGTAATTAGGTACGAAGTCGTCATGGCAATATTTTGTTTATAAGAAAGAAATGAAAAGTGCGAAATGCTTGTTTTACTTTTTGCACTTAAGTAAAGTAGGTCCTTTCGAAAGTCGTCACGCAGTAGGTATAATGCTTTTTGAACAAGGCTTGTTTTCAGAGTAAGTACCGTTTTGAAATATAGTTGCTGAAGCGCTGCGATCGCAGATCGGCACGTACTGTTGTTATTTGTTTATGCGTTTTATAACACGTTCGCGATAGCCGCGGTTCCTTTCTATGCACCCAGAGCTTGCCATAGTTCCGAATACTTACACTGACTGACATAGCATAGCACATGGGCTGAAAAGTCTCGGTCCTAACAAAGAAAACACGGTTTTTTTGGTTCAAAATTAGCTTTATTCATCAACGTAATCTCCATCAAGAGCAACGCAATCATTCCAGCGCCGCTCTAACATTTCAATACCACTTTTGTAGAACGATTTATCTTTTGCCTCAAAATAGGCCTCAGTTTCAGCGATAACCTCTTCATTCGTGCGAAATTTCTTACCGGCGAGCATTTTTTTGAGATCTGCGAACAGCCAGTAGTCGCTGGGAGCTAAATCTGGCGAATACGGTGGATGTGGGAGCAATTCGAGGTTCAATTCATGTAGTTTTGCCATTGTTTTGATTGATTTGTGACACGGTGCGTTGTCTTGATGAAACAACATTTTTTTTCTTTGCCATATGCGGTCGTTTCTTTGCAATTTCGGCCTGCAAACGCTCCAATAACGCTATATAATATTCACTGTTGATGGTATTTAATTTCTCAAGATAGTCGATGAATATTACACCCCACCCATCCCAAAATACCGAGGCCATAACCTTTCCAGCCGATTGTTGTACTTTCGGGCGTTTTGGACGAGGTTCACCAGTTGCGGTCCACTCAGATGACGATCGTTTTGATTCCGGAGTGAAGTGATGGATCCATGTTTTATCCATTGTCACATCGACGTAAAAATTCCGGTTTGCTACGTTTAAACATGGCCAAACACTGATCAGAATCATCAACACGTTCTTGTTTTTGGTCAACAGTGAGCAAACGAGGCACCTACTTTGAACAGAGCTTTCTCATAGTCAAATGCTCATGCAATATAAATCCAATACGTTCTCTTGATATCTTTACGATGTCAGCTAACTCACGCAACTTCACTTTTCGATCATTCAAAACGATTTTGTGGATTTTTTTTATGTTTTCTGATGTTACCGCCTCATTTGGACGTCCACTGCGTTCTGCATCATCGGTGTCTCTACGACCACGTTTGAAGTCAGTAAACCAACGTTTTATTGTTGTTTCTGATGGAGCGGAGTCCCCATAACACTTTTCAAACCATTGCTTCGTTTGAACGGTACTTTATCCCATCAAGAAACAGTGTAAAATTAAAACACGAAATTGTTTTTGATCCATTGTTTTGAAAATAACAAAAGTAGCGTGACTCTTAGCACAATAACTCACAAACTAATGAATAGAATATCATGAAATTTTAACAGCTATCTTTTGAAGGTTAATACTAACTGAGAGAAAGGTGACTGCAATAAAACTAGCGTCATCTATGTGTTAGGCCCGGGACTTTTCCGCCCATGTGTTATTGTGAAGAACATCTATTACACATCTACGTCTTTATGAATCAGACGAGAGGATCTGATGATGCCACAGCAACCGATGGAGATTTGAGGGTGACGATGAAGTGTGGACAGGCAAGACTCTTTAATTGTATTCTTTACCAGAAATTCCTCAATCGATCTCAATTTAGATTCGCATGTAACTTCTCTTCAATATTTCGAGCTGTTTCTTTTTACAAAGAAATAATGAAATAGTTATAGATAAAATGAATAGAAGAGCGAAATAAAAATTCCAAAACGAATCTCCGAGCATGCAAAGAAAATAGAACAAAAAATGGACCAATATTGCTCAGGACCAAATGAGGAAGGTTCTTGATCTTTACTCTTTGGCAAGAGAAATCCGCTGTAATTTCATCCTACTTTTAACAAAACCATGTCAAGGAATCGATTTAAGAAAAATGTTGCTATACCTCCATTTTATAAAACATGGAACTGTAATTCACAGGTGTTGCGGTAAACTCCACTCCATATAAATTAATAATTTATTAGCAACCCAAAGTTTCAAGACGACATGGACTCTCACTGTCAACCGTGATACCGACCCAGTCGGCAACGCAGTCGACAGCGGCAATCCACGTACTCTTGAAACGCTGTGAATTATGCTACCACACAGTTCTTGCAATCGTTATAAAACTGTAGACAAATCGGAACGACTCTACGAAATGGAACCATTGCTTGAACAACTTCCAACTGTTGATGATTTGAAGAGGTCGCTTGCCATAACGAATAAAAGTCATAAGTATAGAATGAAAATATCTTAACTCTGCAAAAGGGGATGGAGATTCGCGCACTTATGAGGATCTATACCAATAAAGGTCCTGAAATCCTCTTGGACAATTATTGCACCAGCATTCCTTTGCCAGAGGATTTGTTCAGGCAATAAACTCCCATGGTTGGGACCTTGATGGAACGTGAAGAATGCAGTTCTACTTCAAATTAGAACTTTAACGATAGATTCAAATTTCATCAACTGTATGAACGAAATTGAGAAAATTTGGTTCACCGCCTAGGTTGTAACTTGAGGGTTGGGCTTCATTTTCTTCATAGTTACCTTGGAAGGTTTCCCGAAAATTTAGGTGTTGAAAGCGATGAACAAGACGAAAGATTTCACCAAGACTTAAAAACTATGGGAACTCGGTGCCAAGGAATATGGGATTCTCATATGATGGCCGACTATTGTTGGAGTGTTTCGTATAGAAGTCATCAAAAACTACGTTGGGCAATGTTGGGCAGATAACCGACGGTAATATAAATTTATCAGGTAGCAGATATCTCACTTTAGTATATTCAGCAAATTTTATCTGAGAGGTAACAATGGATAAAGGTGAAAGATAGACTTATGTACGTTGTAATGAGAAAGACAAACACATAATTCCACACAATTCGATTTGAACGTAACCTAATATTCTAATGCTGTTCATCAAATTGATGTTTAGACGCAGGTCATCACACATACGCGTCAATATTCGATATCGATATTGAATAAGGATCGTTAGATTATCCAGTCATCTTTGCTTATGCTATCAAACAATGACGTGCGTCTAAAGAGCCGTTTGTCGAAGGTGTCACGTGTTTACTCTTACAGTATTCGCAAAAAGTATCATAATAAAAGGAAAAAATTGACCAACTAATTTTCCGATTTATGATATAGAATAATTGGATATCGGAAAGTTGGAGACCAACAACCAAAGAAATTACGGATAGGAAAACCTAAAGAACAAATTAATCCCAAATTCGTGATGCTTGCCGACGCACAATCAGATCTGTTACAAAAGCAATTAATAATTGCTGGAAAAGAATCTCAAGTCAAAGATTTAGAAATTGAAATTAAGAGGCGACAGTTGGAATATTTGAAAAAGGAATACAAGAAATTATAATTTTGTTTCAAAGCTTATTTGTGTTATATATACTTCCAATGTGAATTTCATTTTGGACTGAGATAAAATAGTTAATTAAATATTAATCAATAAAATAAAATTTAGTAGATTTAAAATAAAATCAACAAAATTATTAACAGTAAGTCAAGAACAAAACTAAATTAACAGCGATTATCGATGCTTTCAATTGCTTGAACTTCCTCTGTGATAAAAACACCTTCAAAATCTTCAAGAAGTTCCATATTTATTCAGAATATTTCTATATGAAAACAATGGCACGAAATACAGTGAGATACAGATAACAGATAAATTTATCCCTCGCATAAGCAATTTACCAACTGCTTCTTATCTGTCAGAAGGAGAATAAACACATGTTTGTTCATCCGTTAGATTGCGCTACCTACAACCTTATCAGAATTTGAATAAATCGGCCCTTGAAGGAGCATCTTTCGAATGCGAATGACGACGTTCTCGAGGATGACGTGGACATCAAAATAGGCGTGCTAGAAAGTTAAATTAGTCCGGGGGCAGTATTCAGAGACTAGTTCCCTGATATTTTAAATGCCTTAATATAAACTAGACTAAGACCGAGGCTTTCGTATGGAAATAAAGGTATCAAAAAAAGTTGTCCTTGCTTTTTTCGATTTCACAAAACTTGCATAACGGCACCGCTATAAGAAGTCATTTTGGTAATCTCATACTACAAACTATCTTCGATTAATTAAAACGAAAATGAAAGTAAACGAATTAGTCCAATTTTATTTAAACGCTTAGGAGATAATACCACAAAAAACATCAACGTATTTCTGTATGTAAAATACACAATCGACTTAATGGCTTTCAGCCTAGAAATGTTCAATTAGGTCTGCAAACTTTCGCAATATCCAATAAGACGCGTTCTACAAATGGGTATGTATGTATGTACATACATCTTTAGCTGTTCGGCGTGTTAGCCTTGAACGGTATTCAAACAAAAAGGACGGTAACACTACCTAGCTAACGCACTATAGCGACTCTGATTATTTCGTTTGTTAGTTTAGAAAGTGCGGGCCAATTTAGAAGTCGTTTTTGTTGCATAATTACTTAAAGCTTAATACTATAAGAATGTCCCGAAGAATGAATTGAATTGAGTGAAATCCATATACAAGCATTTTTTGGCGGATAGTAATAATACTAATGGAATCTAGAAATGTCATTGTTTTATACATGTGTAGGTAATAAACCATAACTTGCTTATATTTTAACGAAAATACGTGAAAATATACTGGGAACAAATTAGACTAGAGGAAGGATACATATACATGTACACAACCGTCCAAAAGATTGCAAGCAGCAGCGGATTTTATAAAAAGTCACAGATACAGATGGGCTTGTAACTGCGTAGCCCTTCGATCAAGCTCATCCCATAAGAGCTTTATACAGAATAAATCCGGACTTTGAGAGGGCCAAACTATTAATTTTATTTCATTTCTCCTCTTAAAAGTTCTTACAGTTATGAGCCGTATGTTTGCGGTCATTGTCTTTCTCTGGAACACAGACAACCCACCAACAAAATAGCTTCTACAGTTTCAATTCTGCAATCTACGTTAATACGCTGCTGAAACAATACCAGATACCTTCAAGACGCGGCAAACGATGCAAACGGTTGAAATCAATATAATAAGAAAAATTCATGGAAAAACACTACTTGGCGGAATCAGAAGCGAAGACCTACATCAACAAAGCAAAATACAGGACGTGGAAAAATGGATAGGAAAACGAAGAAAATGCTGGAAAAGACATGTAAGCGGAATGAGCGATAATGGACTGGTAAAACGTGCCAAAACAAATAACCCTGTCGGAAAAAGGAATCAGGGCAGACCATCAAGACGCCTGGAAAAATACCCGAAGAAGCATAAGAAGAAAATGGGCAGTAGCTTACCTATAAGGTGTAGAAAGGAGGAAGAAGAACCTAAAGTTTGTCATGTAACAAGTACAAAATTGCATTTGCATCTTGTATAAACAAGCCGCAAAAACATCTTTGACACTCTAGTTGGGAACGTCCTACAATAATTAAATACGAGGGTTGCTCGGAAAGTAAGTAACGTTTTAGAAAAAAACCTCATAACATTTTATTCAAAAGAAAATTTATTTCTACGTGAAACACCATTCCTTAAACTATGTTTCTGTATAGTTCCCACCATTGTTCAGACATTTGCCACAGTGGAAGATCAATTTTTCTGAACCCTCTTTACAAAAATAAAAAGATACCGCCAGTGAAAACAGCCAGTGCAGAACACCGTTCTTTACTTCGTTATCTTGGGAACTTATCCACATCAGCATTCTTATCGGGAACCGTCTGGTTTCGGCGGGCTCAAAAATTGTTTGAACGAGCATTAGCAAATGCAACAACCGACTCTAATGGCGTTAGCGGAAACTACAATAGCGCTGCGGTGGCGGTAGAACGAAACGGTATTTAGTCTCCGGACAAGCCTCGTACATAGGATTCACTAAGAATCGTGCGCCTTCATAATTTAAATTTAGACAATGAATATTGCTTTGCGTTTCCAGGTAATCCGCTTTAAAATTTCGATGTATTAAAAAAAATCTAAAACTATTATGTAGATACATAAGTAGAAAATCTAAAACACATCTAAAAGAATGCCTAGAGAATAACAAAAATCTAAAGGTTACAATTTTAAAATGGAACACTCGCTGTCTATATATGGAATCGATTCTTCACGTTCAGACTTATGAGTCATATCTTAAAACTAGCGAAATTTGGAACGTATTTGCATATCCATGTCTCTATATATACATATATATATATCATACACCTATTTGCTCCACAAACACTTTAACAAAAGAAGATTTCGTAGATGAGGTCCGCAAATATAATAAGCTTCATCTAACACAAAGCCAAGACCTTGACTCCGATTCTTTGAGGCCCACATCGAGAACTGAGTAATAGAAATGTGCACGCGGCGATACGGCATTTCTCTTTCGATCGATTATATTAACGCTAACGTTGCGTAACTCAATTACTCCAGTGGTTTTACGGCGGCGGTAACTTGACTAGTTTAAAGTGATTTCAGTTTGCCAACCCTACGTCGGTGTGCATGCTACCATTTCGTATTCCACTCTTTCGTTGGTCTATTTGGCGAATGTCTAAGGAATTTAATGTTTCTAGACGAAATCGTTCGATATTGCAGGGAAAATATATTAATTTTAATCAATTTTAAGTATGTAAGTGTAATAGAAAGTAATTCCGCAAACTTTTCGACAAGTTACACTTGGAAATTTGTTGGCCTAGTTATCATTAATAAGTATAACCTAGCATTACCCACATACTGGATGCTATGTAGCGTATATAGCTTGATGTAAATCTATAGAATAAGATCTAGGCTCTCTGTAGATAGGAAGCCTTCGCAAAGTTTTTTGATCAGCTTCATTTTTGTTTTTAAAAGATTATGAAGATTTTGAAAATCATTTCAGAGAATTACTAACTGAACTATAACTTCAACCACAACGGATCCACGTTCAGACAACGTTCAACAGCTATGCATTTCTAAATTATACCTACTTCGATTAGTATCGTAACATTTTTCTAACCCATGTTTAGGTACTAAATTGCATATATTTCTGACGATGGTAGGGCATCTGGATCAATATTTACAGCTTCTTGTCCGGAACTTCGTTGTAGTTTGAATTTCAATACCCGTCAGGACGATGCCTGAAAATTTAAAATCTGCAACTGTTTTTGGGGGTTTAACGCCCACCTTTTTAAATCCAAGTTATATAGCACTTTAGAATTGATCAAATACACATATAGCCCGATAAGTGATATAACTTTTCGAGTCTAGTCCCACATTTTCAAATGAATGTAGTTGTCTCCTTTCACTTCTTCAAAATTCAACATTTCACAATATGAAATTTTCTTTGGAGTTGGTAATGATAAAATTACAATTTTCTTGCAAATTATCGTTTTAGAAATGTCTGAAAAAATCTCGGTAGGATTTAAACCCACGTCTTCTCCGTTATCAGCGAAACGTCATAACCAATTAGACCACGGGATTGTATGTGGGCGCAAATAAGAACTTGACTTTAATAACATTATGTCTGCTGAGATATTGCGGTATGTCTACGGATATTACGATATTGACATGGGTATTAAAAGTGATTTGAATTCATATACAGTCCCGTGGTCTAGTTGGTTTTCACGTTCCGCCGGTAATGTAGAGGGCGCAGGTTCAAATCATATTGAGACCGGTATTTTTTCAGGAATATTAAAAACGTTAGTTCTTCGCAAGAAAATCGCAATTTTAGCTTTCACGGCGTTTCAATTTTAGTCAATCATTTTCTTGGTCATTCTCTTCGATATCCACAAGCTGTGACCCGGACAAATTATATTGTGAATCGAAAAGTTTCATAAATTGAATCGTTACAGCTACTGAGGATTATCCCAAAGAGATTTATTGTGTGAACTTCCTCAGCACAACTTTGTGGAGTTCCAAGAATGCCTTGACATTGTTTGTATTGAAACGGTTAATACGGTTAAGATGTTCTGCGCGTTCAACGTAAAAAAACACACACCATCACCGATACGTAATGATTCTCTGCAATTTTTTAATGCTAATTCAAAAGAAAACGACGAGGTACTTATAATGAATAGGAGGACAATAAAATATTTATATAAGGCGAAAATATGTTGCTATTTTTATCGCACACTTTGAAACAAAAACAAATTTAACAAAAAATGTATTTACATAATCTCTATTTATAGCTGATATATTTGTGTCTAAGAATTTCCAAAGTATTACTTTCAGGGAACACTTGTCTGCATTTCATTGTCAGAATGAAGGAACCCAAATGAATGCTGTAGTATACTTAAACTGAGATGACGTCAAATCTCTATACGGTTAGATAGACGGTATGACTGCTGATTCCCTCATCTTCTTTCTATAGTAAAAAGAGTTTGCTGTGAAGAATGTTTAGGGTCGTTTACATGTTGAGAAAAAAGATGCGCCTTTTCCCACCAAAGGCAAACCGAACTCTATTTTGAACACGCAATGAAAATGTATAAAATTAATTAAGATTTTACAGCAAATTAACCTGCAATAATAGGTGGATAATTTCCACTGTAACTAACTTTATAGGATGTATTGGATTTATATTCTTAATCACCATTTTAGTATTGTAATGTAGATATTGTGTTGTTTTCTTTTTAAACAAATTCTAATACATATTTCTCAAGGTACTTTGTCTGAAACATACCAGCGGTGCTATACGTAGATCACAATATGAATAAGTCCCTAACGTAATACCCAAATATGGCTTGTACGAAATTTCACCTGTAATATTTCACGAGGAACGTAAAGAATTCACATTAGAAATCTGACATACATATTGTACGCTTAAGCGTCGCCCCGAGCTGTTTGGGTAATATACGTGTTACATTTATGTGTACATATAATTTATATCCAGGTAATCTCTTTGTATAATATCTGAAAGACGTGTTAATGGATATATTTACTTCTTCACTCTTAGATTCTCGTGCGCAAACTGAGTTAATAGTAGTAAAAAGACGTAAGTTCTCTAAAAAAGGCGTGTCAAGGTTGTGTTTGGTAAAAAAAGGAATATAAATATGGACGCGGTTGTGTATTGGATCGTTACTTCTTCTACACGTTTTTAGTATAGCTTAGAGCGATGTTTTTCTAACTGATTAGTCAGTTTTAATGTACAAATTTAATCATCCTCCGTGCGGCTTCAAAATTTTAAACAAATCCCCCAAAAAAGCTCGATTTAGAATATTTGATTTTTGCAAAAATAAATAGTGGACCATCAAAAACTGCCCAGCTAGGTTCCGTGATTTTTTAATTAAGTTACTTGTCAACTTGATGGTTACAATTGTTTTTAAATTTCCAAAATTGGATCAATATCTTCGAACAGTAGCTATCAACGGATTAAGTGTTGAAGAAGTGTTTGCAATTCATAAGTAATTTGTCCACAATATGAAGAGATGCATTTGCTTCGTTTAAAATAGTGAAAATTACGACAGTACGAAGGTTTTCTCTTAAGTTTGGCATATTAAGCTAAAATTAAACAGTTGATAGCTTCTGTACTTAAACGCTTTATTGTTTTTGGAAGTGCTCTCCACAAAAGCGAACTCTGGAAGCGGTTATTCCATTCGGTTGTTCTGACAACTGGAATGCTTGACCACGCAGTTCGTTCTAGATTTTCAGAAAAGTAAAGACATCGTTGGGACATAGGTCCAGACTGTACGGAGAATGGTCTAACAATTCGCGCTTTTTCATATCCAAAATTTCGTGTAGGATATGACGAACGCATTCTTCTGAGATGCCTGTTGTCTCTGCTATCTCTTTCAGCTTCAATTAGGGATCGGGTAACACGACATCATGAATCTTGTTGACCATTTCGACGTTTAAACTCGCTCACCCAGAAGCTGATGGACGAAAATGATGGAGTACACCCACCATGAACCTCTAGTAAAATATTTCGAATTTCCGTGGTCGTTTTCCCAGCCCTCCGGAAGTATTTTATCACTGCACGAAATTACTACGCAAAACACACTCTTAACACATGGGCTGAAAAGTCCCGGGCCTAACACATAGATGACGCTAGTTTTATTGCAGTCACCTTTCTCTCAGTTAGTACTAACCTTCAAAAGACAGCTGTTAAAATTTCATGATATTCTATTCAGTAGTTTGTGAGTTATTGTGCTAAGAGTCACGCTACTTTTGTTATTTTCAAAACAATGGATCAAAAACAATTTCGTGTTTTAATTTTACACTGCTTCTTGATGGGAAAAAGTACCGTTCAAGCGAAGCAATGGCTTGAAAAGTGTTATGGGGACTCCGCTCCATCAGAAACAACAATAAAACGTTGATTTGCTGACTTCAAACGTGGTCGTAGAGACACCCATGATGCAGAACGCAGTGGACGTCCAAATGAGGCGGTAATACCAGAAAACATAAAAAAAATCCACAAAATCGTTTTGAATGATCGAAAAGTGAAGTTGCGTGAGTTAGCTGACATCGTAAAGATATCAAAAGAACGTATTGGCTTTATATTGCATGAGCATTCGACTATGAGAAAGCTCTGTTCAAAGTGGGTGCCGCGTTTGCTCACTGTTGACCAAAAGAACGTGTTGATGATTCTGAACAGTGTTTGGCCATGTTTAAACGTAACAAACCGGAATTTTTGCGTCGATATGTGACAATGGATGAAACATGGATCCATCACTTCAGTCCGGAATCAAAACGATCGTCATCTGAGTGGACACCAACTGGTGAACCTCGTCCAAATACGCCCGAAAGCACAACAATTCGGCTGGAAAGGTTATGGCCTCGGTATTTTGGGACGTGCGTGGTGTAATATTCATCGACTATCTTGAGAGAGGAAATACCATCAACAGTGAATATTATATAGCGTTATTGGAGCGTTTGAAGGCCGAAATTGCAAAGAAACGATCGCATTTGGCAAAGAGAAAAATGTTGTTTCATCAAGACAACGCACCGTGTCACAAGTCAATCAAAACAATGGCACAACTACATGAATTGAACTTCGAATTGCTCCCGCATCCACCGTATTCGCCAGATTTGAATCCCAGCGACTACTGGCTGTTCGCACACCTTAAAAAAATGCTCGCCGGTAAGAAATTTCGCACGAATGAAGAGGTTATCGCTGAAACTGAGGCCTATTTCGAGGCAAAAGATAAATCGTTCTACAAAAGTGGTATTCAAATGTTAGAGCGGCGCTGGAATGATTGCGTTGCTCATGATGGAGATTACGTTGATGAATAAAGCTAATTTTGAACCAAAAAAACCGTTTTCTTTGTTAGGTCCGGGACTTTTCAGCCCATGCATTAAACAACAACTATTGACAGTAGACGTCTGAAATTTTGACAATTGCCAATGAGACACTTCAACCTTCGTGCGCCATCTGTTGCCGATTCCGAAAACATTTCAGGTCGCCCTCGTAATGCAATTACTATAAAGGAAGAAATTCGACAATAACTTAAATACCTAAAAATAGCATGTATTCGTCGGCTATGAAATCTTACAAATCTACACTGCAAACAACGCATTTAATAATAGTGCCAGTGTATTCTTATAGGATAATATTCGAGTCATTCAGAAAGCCGTAACAAAGGTGCTGAAGAATATCCCACGACCCTACTTCAAAAATTAACTACAGGAACATATTTCGAATAGAAAAAAATGTTCAACAATAATATAATGAGTATTTCAGTCTATATCTAAAAAGTTCCGTTATTTAATTATGAGGCTATGCAGTCGAAAGGGAACAGTGTTTAAAATATGGCCAAAGATCTGCAAAAAACACTTCACATTAGTTACGTTAGTTATTCCCTACTACTGTAACAATACAATTTACCATGAATCTAAGAGAACGTTGCAAAAATGTTTATACAACAGTGCCTGGAATGCTAGAAGAATCTCAGGGCCGTCGTCACGTTGGCGTGTGTGAAATATCAAAGGCGAAACACCTGCGTAAACGACTTTGAAAATCCCCGAAAAGCGTCAAAAAGCCGTAAACAAGTTTTCCGTCTAATCTATATACCAACCTCCACCTTCAATAATTACCGTAATAGCGCAAATTTCGAAATTAGCGTTGAAGGTTGCGGCTACGTTAAATCGTATCAGTGTTATCGTTAAATTGACGCGATTGTGTTGATATTAATCGAACAATATTATCCGTTCTGAAACTTCATCATTGTTGGTTGCAACGGCGACGATAATTATGACCGTGTTCAATGCCGTTTGGTGAACTTGGCGCGATTCATTCACTCCTAGGTTAATTCGAATCTGCATTTTCGCTGTGTGGAATTCCCATTAATTTCGGTAAACGCTGGATTTCTTTCATTAGCATTTCCGTTTCTCGTGAATCGATGGGTTTCGGATAGATTTATTACGGCTCTTTTAAATTCTATAATGAGATAAACTACTTCCGCGTTTTTATATGAGAAAACGGTCAATTTTGACATCTTTTTCTTTTATGTTCTTTTTGATTCATAAACCTTAGCAACTCGCGTGTCAATTTATGAGACAAAATCATTATGTTAGACAAGCAGTATACAAGTTGGTTCTTAACTTACGGTAAAGCTAATGTATTCGTATACGAGGGCTACCTGAGATGTTTCCAGAATCGACAAGAAAAATACGGTGATGTGGTTTCATATTTTTATTTTCGAGATCTGCAAAGTAGCCACCTGTAGTGGCGATGACCTACTCATTTAAGGCAAATCTCTTTTCTCCAAGTCGCTGGGGGTTAGATCCGGTGAATATGGAGGATGTAGTCTCTCATCCTCCAAGCGGAACTCATTCAATTTTGAGACGACGATGTGGGGTGAATGAGCCGGTGCATTGTGGTGAAGAAATCCCTCGGATTGCGTTGGATCCTGGCCAGACACTCCTCCGAAACGGTCACCCGATTTCGTTTTTGCTTCGGTGTAACCAAGTGTGGAAGTATTCTCCACAAAGCCGACTCAGGAAGCGGTTACTCCATTCGTTTGTTGGTCCAGGCAAAATTGCGTTACTGGAAGCACCGATTGGTCTTTCTAACAACTGGAATTCTTGACCACGCAGTCTGGTCTTGATTTTCGGAAAACTAAAGAAATTGTTGGGACTGTACGGAGAATGGTCTAAGAATTCGCGGTACTCATCGCGCCGAAAGCTTTTTCATACTCAAAATTTCGTGTAGGATATGACCAACACGTTCTTCTAGGATGCCTGTTGTCTCTGCTATCTCTTTCAGCTTCAATCGGCGAACGACTAACAATCTTGTCGACCATTTCATCGTTGGTAGCGGTTTTTGGGCGTCCGCTGCTTGGTTTGTTAGTTGTGCTTGCGCGGCCACGTTTGAACTCGCTCACCCAAAAGCCTGATGGTTGAAAATGATGGAATACGTCTGCCATGAACCTCAAACAAAATATTTCGAATTTCCGTGGCGGTTTTCCCAGCCATCCAGAAGTGTCTTATCAAAAACCGACTTGCCACACAAAATGCACTCTTAAACAACAACTGGTGACAGTAGACATCTGAAATTTTAACAGTTACCATAAAAAAGGTTGGTCTTGCCTACCAATGAATCCACTTCTACCTTGGTGCGCCATCTCTCGCCAATTTCGGAAGTACTTCAGGTCGCCTTCGTATGTACAGATAGAATTGTTGCAAAAAGGATTTATTCGCGTAAATAGCTTTTGTAGTGTAAAAACATTTTCGTGATTTGCCGAAGACTTCATAGGAATGGAGGAATTCAATTATTATATGAAATTAGAGACTTTGTAAGCAATACAATATTTAGAGGCTTGAATAATGTGTCGGTGTTTTCCGAGTCGGAGTTGTGATAAGTTATGTCGTGGTAGACAAAATTTATATGTTCGTTCAGTTCTGGCGTTCAATTTCTTATTTCAAATGATCAAGTTTTCCTACATTTAATTTTGCTCAATACAGAAAATGAAAGTGAAAACCTGAGAAACTATATTCGTGTTTTGTCGGAGAAAGAGCAAAAATTTCCAGACTTAAAGACAGTGAATGCTGAGAACACAATTTGCGAACTCGCTCAGCGCGAAGAAGGAAAGAATAACGCTATCTTTAATATGCGCGAGATGGACTGTGGCAGTAAGGTCAAGCAAATTACTAGGGATACTGGTGCCACTAATGGAATATCTTCTGCACTGGACATCACAGTCGATAAAATTAATCTGATTCGTTTGGGAAAGTACGATCCTACAAGCGTTGGACCCAGACGATCGGAAGTGAATTTCAAACTTGTCTCCTTTAGTGAAGATAGAATACCAGATCAAATAAACTATTAAGTAGCAAGCAGTAACTAACGAATCTCTCGCTGCCTGGAGAAAGTGTCAAATAAATACATCCATGGTGCCTCTAAGGCATTGCAAGTGAGAAATTATTCAGGAAACTGGACCAGTCCAAGACAATCCAATTGTACTGTCAGAACGTATCCGAATTCCGTTCAAAACTTGATACTATTTACGCGACATCTTCATGTATTAATGCTGATACAATACTACTCACTGAGACGTAGTTGTTCTCAGGCATAAGGATCTCAGAGGTTTTCAACTCGTCCTTTGATATCTGCTGGAAGGATAGAGATAAGCTGCGGATCGCTCAATTCCGGGTGGTGTTTCGAACGCATTTTGTACGAATTTGAATATTATTTCTGTTACTAAGAGCGGAATGTATGAAACAGGTTCAGTTAGCAACGACAGCTACTGAGAATCGATTTATTAAAATATCTTCGAGATAAAATGAGTTTTTCACCGTCCCAGAGATCATTCCACAACCTAATATTTCAAGAAGAATATCAATATTTGAGCCAATTGTTATACGGAGACTTCTCGCAGCAGGGCTAAGGGGAAGAACACGCTGTGAAAAAGCTGTTGCTGAAACAGCAAAATAAGAGAAAGGGGCTGAAATGAGCCATTCAAAGATTGGACACTTGAACAATCCAAATTCCGGATCTATGGTTAAACACGTCGAACATTTCTTCTGAAGACCAAAGGCAGAAACAAATGGACACATATGCGAAAAGGTATAAACTGAAGACAAGGGCGATTGATCTACCCCGCATTTTTTTTTAAATCTAGAAAGCTAAGAAGCATCGGGATGACTAGAGATCACTTTGAATTTTAAATTTTGTAATTTTTCTTTTTCGTTGTTGTGAAATCTCGTTCTCGTGAAATATCTATTAATAAATATTACTGCAAACCATTCACAGGTATAGCAGTAAACTCCACTCACACAAATTAATTAATTATGCGGAACGCAGCGTTTCGAGCACGTGGGCTCCCATTGTCAACCGTGTTACCGACAATGGGAGCCCACGTGCTCTCGAAACGCTGCGTTCCGCATAATTAATAAATTTGTGTGAGTGGAGTTTACTGCTATACCTGTGAATTGTACATCCACACAGTCCTTGCAATCGTCATTACTGCAAACCAACTTTACATTTCAATACAAATCGAAGAAAACGTCCCCAGTAGTTTACTTCTTATAGAGTAAGTAAATTATCTAAAGCTACTTACGCAAAGGAATTTGAAAATATCGACGAATCCCTTACCAATTTAGTAAAAAAGAATTCTTCCTTAACAGAAAAAGAAGCGCTTTTTATCAAAAATAATTGCTTTATACCCGTACTAATCGATTGTGCCTCAATTTTATAACATTTTTAATTCACGCATTGATTAAATTCTATTCTGCACCTCGATTTTTTTCCGCTTCCCACTATTGTAATTGCGGAAACAATAGCTGTGTGACCGAATTCATGTATCTCACCAAAATACAGGAGATATTTGAATCTTATAAAAGCCGTAGAAACTTTTACAACCCAATAAATCGATCGATAAAATTAATACAGAAGCGACTCGATTTCGTCACCGGCTAAATTTCACCACATACTATTGTTTTTGGAGACCACGCTATGAAATCTTTATGTATCAGTTATGATATCGTATTTCTTGCTCTAAGTATGTACTTCCAAAGTAGAATCTTATGGTTCTTAGCGGTATCTTTCGAAATACTATGGTTAAACGTGCATTTTACAATCACATTTGTCGCTTCATTTTACGTGATTGGGGTAAGTTGAAAATGCTTTAATCTAGAACATTATCAAATAGCACTTATTTGTACGTCGTGGCTTTAATCGTGAGAATATTTAACTGGTATTGTATGCTACTATGATAGTATAAAATCTAAAAATGATTTTGAGAGGATCAAATGATATAAACTTCCTTTATAACCTATTGCACATTGTATACGTCCATTATTAGTTGTAATTGACAAATAAAATCAATACCACTCAGTACAGGAATTAGGTGCAATTGAGAGGTGGAAAGAAATGAATAAATAGATAAATTTTCGGATATTACCGAAAAGAATTGAAGGTACAATTTTCAATGTCCCTGGCCAGTAAATAAGGTGCCAATAGGATATAATATTACTCAAGTGGATCTTTAGACGCACGTTTTCAATCTTTACCCCTACGATTCACAGGTATAGCAGTAAACTCCACTCACACAAATTAATTAATTATGCGGAACGCAGCGTTTCGAGAGCACGTGGGCTCCCATTGTCAACCGTGTTACCGACAGTGAGTGGAGTTTACTGCTATACCTGTGAATTGTATATCCACACAGTCCTTGCAATCGTCATTTACCCCTACGAATCAAATCGGTACCTTAGGTTAAGTACCATATATGTACATAATTCATTAAAATAATTTGACAGTCCTTACAATAATACACAAAGTTATAGGATTGGATTTTGCCAATTGAACGCGAATAACCCAACATACACTTTCTTTCATTCTAGCAACTTTTGAACGATATTTATCATACAAGGGCGACCTAAAATGTTTCCGAAATCAACAAGAAAAAAACAGTATTGGTGTGCTTTTTTATTTTTATTTTTCGATGTAGTCTCCTCGATCACCAATTCTCCAACGGTTCTCCATAGTCTCCAAGGCGACAGAAAAGTAGGATGTTTCGAGGTCTGCAAAACTGCCGTTTGTAGCGGTCATGACCTCCTCATCTGAGACAAATCTCTTTCCTCCGAGTAACATTTTCACGTTTTGGGAATAGAAAAAGTCGCTAGATCCGGTGAACATGGAGGATGAGAGGCTAATTCGTAACGCAATTCAATTTGAACACGTCGGTGCATTGTCGTGGTTGAAAAGCACTTTCTTCAGCTGTACACGAGATCGTTTCTCGAATCGGCTCGATAAATCTTTGTAGTATTGCCCCATGATCGTGGTTCCTTTCTCCAGATTGTCGATGAGTATCGCGCCTTGAGAATCCCAAAAAATAAATCGCCGAACCGATTCGCACGGAAACGTCCACTGCTTCGACTGGTCCTTGGTCTCCGGTATGTCGTGGTGGATCCAAATCTCATTCACGGTTTCGAAATGCATGAAGATATCCTTTGGATTGCTTTGGATCCTGGCCAGGCACTCCTCCGAAACGGTCACCCGACTTCGTCTTCGATCCGGTGTGAGCAAACGCGGTACCCATAGCGTCGAAAGCTTTCTCATGCCCAAAATTTCGTGTATGATATGGCCAACGCGTTCTTCTGAGATACCTTTTGTCTCTACTATCTTTTTCAGCTTCAATCGGCAATCGGCTAGGACATCATGAATCTTGTCGACCATTTCATCGCAGGTAGTTTTTGGGCTACCACTGCGTAGTTCGCCACTTGTGCTTGTGGGACTCCGTTTGAACTCGCTCACCTAGAAGCTGATGGTCGAAAATGAGTCGATGGAGTACATCCGTCATGAACCTGTAGCAAAATATTTCGAATTTCCGTGGCCATTTTCCCAGCCATCCAGAAGTGCTTTATCACTGCACGAAATTCGATTCTATCCATATTTTGCGAAACCGCCTGACTTGCTACATAAGGCACACTCTTAAACAATACCTATTGACAGTAGATGTCTGAAATTTTGGCAGCTGCCATAAAAGAGGTTGCCCTTGCGGACTAATGATTTAAAAAATATTTATAATTTAATTACATGCTTATTACATACCAAAGAAGACAATACATATACAGTGAAATCTCCCTTGAACGGATACCAACGGGACCAACTGAAGATGTCCGTTCAGGAGGGGTGTCCACATAAAAGAAGTATGTAGTAGATACAACAAGAATCGTGTTTTAACGAAAAATGAATATATTAAAGAAACTGGGACATTTAAATCGTATATGTATATAAATGTTTTTAAAATAAATAAGAAACTTTAAACTTAAGAAAAAAGAGTTTATTTCCTTTAGATATGTATACACATACAAGGTATAATATACGTATGTACATAGATACATAGATGTAGTATGTAATACAAAACAATGAAATGAGGACGCACAAATTCATACATTGTTGTTTGTCTTCTCTTTTTCTTTAAAATGGCGTCTTGAAATCGTATTTCCAATTTAGAAAGAAGCTCCAAAGACTCTGTATCTCCGTGATTTTCGACAAAACTTTTCAGCTGCTTGATCAGGATAATAGCTTTACTATAATTTGGGATAGCTTCTGTTGGCACTGGAACCTCATCGACATCAGAATCTTCCGAAAGTTCTTGTATTTGAACTGGATTTACAATTTTTTGTTCTGAATCTGGATCTTCAACATATAAATCTTCATCTACGTTCAAAAAATTATTAAAGTTTTCATTATCTGTCAATTTCAATAAATTCTTATTTTTGAGGATATCTGAAAGTACACTCTTCTAGGTCAGATGTATCAGCCTCAGTTAACTGGTCTTCACTTTGCATATTTACATGGTTAAATCCTGCTTTGCGGAAGCAATTTTGAACTGTCTCTTTGGTTACTTGGTCCCAAGCGGTTTTTGCCAAATAAACTGCATCCAGTGGTATAATTTTCTTTATTAACTCAAAAGCTGTACCAGCAGTTTCAATGTTTACTAGCAGATGTTTGAGTATTAGACTTCGGTAATAAGTTTTAAAATTCTTTGTAATCCCCTGGTCAAGTGGTTGACAAGCTGATGTGTAATTAGGGGGTAAAGATGATATTTTTATATTATTTAAGTGAACGTCTTTCGGATGAGATCCCGCATTGTCTAAAAATAACAAAAAGTTTCTTTTTTCTTTAGCCATTTTCCAATCTAGATCATGCAACCACTCTATCATAATTTGTCCTGTCATCCAAGCTTTCTTATTGTATTTCCAAGTTACAGGCAGGTTATTTATATTAACGTTTTTAAAACCTCTGGGTTTAGCTGCCCTACCAATTGACTAGGAGTGTTTCTTTTTCACCCGCCATATTTGCACAATGCGAAATCGGGGCGCGGCGCGATTGAGAAATGTAATAGCAATACTCTCGATATAAAAATAAGATAAGGCGTTTTTTTTTATTTTATCTTTTGTCCGGTTAAGAGAACATTTTCTCGTGTCCGCGTCCGTTCAAGAGAATGTCCGTCCAAGAAAGAGTTAATACAATGGAAATTATATGAGAGCCGGTCGGGACAATGAGAAACTGTCCGTTTAAGGGAGGTGTCCGTGTAAGAGGAGTGTCCGCGAAGGGGAATTTCACTGTATATACATTCTGTTTGTCAATGTACATATTTATAGAGTCTTACATTTGGCTATTTAAATTGCTTAATATCGTATACATCTTAATTCAAAACAAACAACAATTTAAATAAAAGTAAAGACCCCGATATTTTCCGCTGCAAAACGTTCATTTTGTAATACACATTTGAGTTCACATTATTTTGCTCAATTCTGTATATACATAGTACACTTAATGAGGTGAAGATGAGTGTAACTTAAGTACGATGTATGAATTTGGCTCTAAATATTAGAATTAGGTCCTGTAGAAAACGAGTGAAAGCAAATTCAACATAAGATTTGTCAACGTAAACCATAACTGGAACATTAATTAACTCGAATTTTTTTTACGAAAGAACGACATCACATGTGAAACAACTTAATGTTTTCTAATACAAAACAAAATTTCAACGTCTCCGTTGAATGAAGCAAAAAATAAACACTGAAATATTAAACGGTTACAAATATATGACTCAATAGCCGATAGTAGCAATTCTAGGAAAAAAAACCGTCAATTAGTAGTTAGCACGAACGTTATTTTGTCCAACCTCTCCAGACCATGACCTACTTCTCGAATGACATTGAATATTAGATACATTTCGGCGTGGCGTAAAATTTATCACTTTCGTTTTCTCCGTCGAAATTAACATAAGAGATTAGGTCGTAGCTGAAGATGTAATATGTATTGGTAAAATTATATTTACACATGTTTTAAAGAAGTTGTGAAGTCGCTGATCGTCGAACGTTTTTATAACCTAACTTTTACGACCAGTTTATGATGCACAGAGGAGTTAGCTTTACCGGAAGCTGTGTGACGTGATATCGTCGCGGGTATCTAATTAATGAATGTATTATTACGAGGGTTGTCTTTTAAGTTTTCCATGTACAACTGGAATAAAACAGTAGATAGCTGTTTAAAGACTTTAGTATTTTTCGAAGTATTCTCCATGAAGATCCTTGGATGCGGTCGAACCAATCCTGGAAGCATTTATTCCACTCATTTGTTGGCCTAATCAAAATTGCGTTTTTGAAGGCAGCGATTGCTCTTTCTGACGACTAGAACCTCTGACCAAGCAGACCGCGATAGTAGCAGAGAGGGAATGACAATGTGTCAAGCATAAAACCGCTCGAAACCACACTGATGACGCCGGGTAGGCAGAAACATGTGCTAGCGTTTTATGTCTCTTCACATTGTCTTTCTCGTGAATGATTTCACCAATACCATGAGAAAAACTGTATTTAACAGCGTCGTCTTTATCTTTGGTGTTATTTTCTTGGCACTCCTTTAGATGTGTTTCAGACCGTTCTTCATTTTCGGAAAGGTTCGTCGTTTGGGGTTGCTTTTTCCAAGCTCAGCGATAACTTGCAGCAGACAAGTGATTGTATACCAATCTTTGACCTTGTAGAGGAATTGTTGTTACATAACCTGCTTTCGAGACAAATGCCGTGATCATCTTTTTTTGGGGCACTTCCAAACAGATAAGTTTTGTCGGCTTTTCTTCACCTTGGAACACTTAAACCAGACGACTAGCGTTTAATCTTTAGCTCGAATGAGTAAATCCACAATTCATCACCAGATGACCATTTCGGTCAACAGATGCTGGATCCAACGGAAAACTAATTTTTTCACACACAATTCTTCATGCAAACTTTTTTAAACTGAAGTCTTTGAAATCTACAATGTTGCTTCAATCTCGCAATATGTCACACGTTGATATTTCTTGATGATTCTGAGCACAGCATCCACGTTCTCATGAGTGACTGTCGTTTTTGATACACCTGCTCCTAGATCGTCGCTAAGACTAATCCGTCTGCGCTTGAATCTAGAAACTGTTGACTAATGTGATGCTTCATTGCCAAAAACAGAAACCCATAAGGCGCCGCATTCCCGTTGAGATAATTGCTCTCTATGCCCCAGTATGCAAAACTTAAAATACGTCCCTCGTATATGCTCAAAGGAAATGATCGACAATATTTTGTCACCAAAATAATCGACCGAATTCCACCAACAATTTGATACTACTTAGCAAGAGCGTAATTGCTTAGGCAGACAAAGTAGAATGTGAAGATGTATTAACGCCTTGTGATTTCAGGTTTCCTACTTTAACACACAACTTTCCGCGCCTCTTAATGCCACCAGCAGTAAATATAACATTTTCGACGTAAGTAATGAGTGTTGGTTTTTTTTTGTGACAACCTGTTGCTTTCTGATATTTGCTTGCTGCACAACATTTAGCGAAAGTTTCTTAGCTGAGTTGATGGTGAATATTAACTTAATTTTTCGGGTATTTTTACGGTTGATTGTGTATGTTGTCTGTAAAGATATACCTGAACTATACACCCACGACTTTGGCGCCATGACAAGAGCATTGAGCTGCTTACGCTGATTATTTAAGCATTGGCGTTGAGTTGGTCAAAAGTATTTGATGGTTATTTCTTTCAACGGGTCAGGATTTATGTAAAGTTTGGAAGAGTATGCCTCTAAGTGATGATATTGCAAACACCGGAGGTATATTGATTCAACTGTTTGTACAATAGTTTAATCCTTTTAGAATGGATTTAGATTACGTTGAATTCTTGAAGTAATTGGTGTAAAAGAAGAACTACATTTAAAATCGTACTTATTCACAAATTGCTGAACATAACAATAAAAGTGAAATTTGGATAGAGATGTATTTCTTTTGAGAAATTATTTTTTTTCTAAAACTGTAAACAAATTCACTGTTCGTTTTGAACAAGAACATAGCAAAGCCCACTTTATCAATTTCGGTTGGATATTGCTAGTAAACGGTTAATTTATTGATTTCATTTTTTCATATATAAACAGTCGATGTCCAAAATAGAGATTCCAACAAAAAATTTAATGTAAAAAAATTATGATCAATGTATTTATACATAGTGTTCACATCATGTGTTTAGAATGTTTTCATAAAGGAGCTGAATTATGGAAATATATGGGTGGAAAGACTTTTGGAGTTATTGCTGTGAATGTATTTAGTGTTATAAGGCAGAAGGATATTCTGCTATTGCACATAGAGCTTGCTTTATCAATTATAAAGCGTTTACTGGTAAGAGTGTCATGACTTTGAAATGCTACGTTAGCAGCATAGCTTGGAATTTCACCAGGTTGTTACGTCTGCTTATGTACTAAATAAAAATTTTAACAAAGCAATCGTGCTCAGTAGAAAGAGAAAGAAAATTAAATATCTGCAACAATGCACTATGTTCATAGCCTCTATATGGAGGGACTCAAGGAATCCTCTCTGCACCGCCTCAATAGACTGTTTCATAAATAGAAAACCAGATCAACGCAACGTACTTCAACCTGGATCGAATGGGAGAAAAGAATAATGAAGATAGAGCTTGTATATTACAGAAGTCTCTGCAATTACGATAAATAAATCAATATATTTTATAGCATTGTGATACCAACTGAGTTATGTGATCAGAAAAAGATAGTTTGGTATCAAAAAGCACCCGCAAATCTTTGGCTGATGTTGGCACCACCAGTGGTATTCCTTCAACGTTATAATGGTAGATGATAGTTTGCTGCCGCTTAGTAAATGTCATAGTAGTGCATTTAGACATAACACATAGGCTGAAAAGTCCCGGGCCTAACACATAGATGACGCTAGTTTTATTGCAGTCACCTTTCTCTCAGTTAGTACTAACCTTCAAAAGACAGCTGTTAAAATTTCATAATATTCTATTCAGTTATTGTGCTAAGAGTCATGCTACTTTTATTATTTTCAAAACAATGGATCAAAAACAATTTCGTGTTTTAATTTTACATTGCTTCTTGATGGGAAAAAATACCGTTCAAACGAAGCAATGGCTTGAAATGTATTATGGGGACTGCGCTCAATCAGAAACAACAATAAAACGTTGGTTTGCTGACTTCAAATGTGGTCGTAGAAACACCGATGATGCAGAACGCAGCGGACGTCCAAATGAGGCGATAACACCAGAAAACATAAAAAAAATCCACAAAATCGTTTTGAATGATCGAAAAGTGAAGTTGCGTGAGTTAGCTGATATCGTAAAGATATTAAAAGAACGTATTGGCTTTATATTGCATGAGCATTTGACTATGAGAAAGTTCTGTTCAAAGTGGGTGCCGCGTTTGCTCACTGTTGACCTAAAACAAGAACGTGTTGATGATTCTGAGCAGTATTTGGCCATGTTTAAACGTAACAAACCGGAATTTTTGCGTCGATATGTGATGTGACAATGGATGAAACATGGATCCCTCACTTCACTCCGGAATCAAAACGATCGTCATCTGAGTGGACAGCAACTGGTGAACCTCGTCCAAAGCGCCCGAAAGCACAACAATCGGCTGGAAAGGTTATGGCCTCGGTATTTTAGGATGTGCGTGGTGTAATATTCATCGACTATCTTGAGAAGAAGGAAATACCATCAACAGTGAATATTATATAGCGTTATTGGAGCGTTTGAAGGCCGAAATTGCAAAGAAACGACCGCATATGGCAAAGAAAAAAATGTTGTTTCATCAAGACAACGCACCGTGTCACAAGTCAATCAAAACAATGGCAAAACTACACGAATTGAACTTCGAATTGCTCCCACATCTACCGTATTCGTCAGATTTGGCTCCCAGCGACTACTGGCTGTTCGCAGACCTCAAAAAAATACTCGCCGGTAAGAAATTTCGCACGAATGAAGAGGCTATCGCTGAAACTGAGGCCTATTTTTAGGCAAAAGATAAATCGTTCTACAAAAGTGGTATTGAAATGTTAGAGCGGCGCTGGAATGATTGCGTTGCTCTTGATGGAGATTACGTTGATGAATAAAGCGAATTTTGAACCAAAAAAAACGTGTTTTCTTTGTTAGGCCCGGGACTTTTCAGCCCATGTGTTATTTAAAGACAATCTATTACTTTAAACCAATTAGAAACACAATCGATACTTCTCGAAATGACAAGATCTAGAAAATGTATGTAAGGTAATGTGAACTGATCTGTATTGAGGCTGTCTTAAGTCTCAGATATACGAGAATAAGTCAGTAACATACAGAAATTGAAGCGCAAGGGTGTATTCAGTTCAACACAGCAGGGGGACTCATTTAAACGATATACCCCATTTATTTTAAATTTCTGACGCTCTTATTGGTAAACCTCTTCTTTTTGGGGGGGTAACCAAACCATAAAGACATAGATTTGACATAACACTTCCTTGATTAAACGTAGAAAAAATTAAAAGAATTACACATTTAAAAGACTCACGCCACGAAGTGCAATTGCGTGAAATAAACGCACTGCCTACAAGTACGGTTAGAGCTCGGGATACGCGGCGAAATAATAGTCTATCGACGTTACGTAAAGGTGTAATTATGAACGGTTTCACAATGAAACATCATGGAAATGCCCACTTCGTACATTTACATGTATTAAATAGCTTTATTTATTCGATATATTTTATAGGGGAGCACCCTTTAAACGTCACCTTTTTCGAATTACGAAAATCCAGACGATCGTACAACTAACCATATCCATTCTAGAAGGCTATTGCTTCAATTTGCTAAGAAAGTGGGGCTCGTATCGTTACAGCGGCGGTAATCACACGTATTGCCTAATGTTGTCACTATTTCGATACTAAAAGTACGAAAAAAAAAAGGTAAAATACGACCGGTCAGTAATAGAAGTCTCTTAGTTGATTTTAGGCCTCCGATCGGTCAAGTAAAAGTGCTAAGTTGTAAATGGTAGCTATAAACCCAGAGAGACCCTCTGTACACTTCAGTAAACTGAATTTATTTCGTCGGTTTAATGTATGGATTTTACATAAGACTAACGTAGACTTGGAAAGTAATAATACTCGCAATAATAAGAGCGGTAAAGACACGGTTTTAGACGTAGTCTGATTTAAGTGACGGTAAAGGAAAAAGTGTGTCTTATTATCATCTCGTAGTGAACTAATGCTGATGCCTTTTAATTTTGTGATTGTGGTGGTTAATATTTGACGAAGAAGAATCATTTAGTTTTTTTTTTTTATATACTCTATTCCGCATCGGGAAATATACATGTGGAAAAAATGGCTTACGTAAGAGTTATCAGTAGCAATAACACTGTAAGTACCTAATATTTATGCAATTAACACGTCACCATTTTCTCTGCAGTAAATGTTTTAAGAGCGAGATTTGTGCTTTGGGATTAATCATAGATGTTTTAAATGTTTCAATTTCATGTAATTTTTTTAAGATCTTAATGGAAAAAAGTGTTTAGCCGTTATTTACATAGCAGCAAATTTAGTTCTGTTAGAAAAAAAATGTGTTTTTTTTCTAACAGAAAAGAGAAATTCTTTTTTGAAATAAAAAAGTTTCTCGTACATTTTCATGTATTATTCAGCATGTAAAATTATATATAAAAATAGACTTTGGTACTGCATTTATATAAAAGTAACAATAATGATGTAATAGTAATAATAATAAGAATAATAGAAATAATAATAATGATAGTAATAATAATAACAATAATATTCTGTTTTGTGTTTATTTCTGTGTTTACTTGATACTGTATATTATATATACAACTTCAGTTAGTTAATAACAATTGAAAAAAAATTATCTAAATATTTATAATTTAATTACATGCTTATTACATACCAAAGAAGACACATACATATACAGTGAAATCTCCCTTGAACGGATACCAACGGGACCAACTGAAGATGTCCGTTTAGGAGGGGTGTCCGCATAAAAGAAATATTTAGTAGATACAACAAAAATCGTGTTTTAACGAAAAATGAATATATTAAAGAAACTGGGACATTTAAATCGTATATGTATATAAATGTTTTTAAAATAAATAAGAAACTTTAAACTTAAGAAAAAATTTCCTTTAGATACGTATATACATACAAAGTATAATATATGTATGTACATAGATACATAGATGTAGTATGTAATACAAAACAATGAAATGAATAGTCACTTTAAGGACGCAAAAATTCATATATTGTAGTTTGTCTTCTCTTTTTCGTTAGAATGGCGTCTTGATATCGTATTTCTAATTTAGAAAGAAGCTCCAAAGACTCTGTATCTCCGTGATTTTCGACAAAACTTTTGAGCTGCTTGGTCAGGGCAGTAGCTTTACCATAATTTGGGATAGCTTCTGTTGGCACTGGAACCTCGTCGACATCAGAATCTTCCGAAAGTTCTTGTATTTCAACTGGATTTGCAATTTCTTGTTCTGAATCTGGATCTTCAACATACAAATCTTCATCCACGTTCAAAAAATCATTAAGGTTTTCATTATTCGTCAATTTCAATAAATTCTTATTTTTGAGGATATCTGAAAGTACACTCTTCTAGGTCAGATGTATCAGCCTCAGTTAACTGGTCTTCACTTTGCATATTTACATGATTAAATCCTGCTTTGCGGAGGCAATTTTGAACTGTCTCTTTGGTTACTTGTTCCCAAGCGGTTTTTGCCAAAGAAACTGCATCCAGTGGTGTAATTTTCTTTATTAACTCAAAAGTTCTGCCAGCAGTTTCAATGTTTACTAGCAGATGTTTGAGTATTAGACTTTGGTAATAAGTTTTAAAATTCTTTATAATCCCCTGGTCAAGTGGCTGATAAGCTGATGTACAATTAGGGGATGAAAGAAAGAAAATAAACGCAGTAATACAAGAAAACCTTATCTAAAAAATCATATGCATACCGGTTAAAGGAATCCCCTTATGCCGAGCTGCTGTAAACCAGTCATAACACAATTTGTCAATTTTAGTACCATCACCCGTCAAAAAGTTTCTTTTTTTCATTCAAATTGCTGTTGTTTAATTATATCTGCAGCTCGTGTTTTTCCAATATTAAAACGCTTGGATAAGTTCCTTACACTTAATTTCTCTTTATTGTAAACTTCAACAATCTCAATTTTTTGTTTAAGCGTGAGAATTTTTCTATTTGGAGCCACATTCTACAATGAATGTGTCGCCCACTGCGTGTGTCGCATAGACATCAGACTAATATTGAAAGCAGATTCAATCGAAAGCGTACACCCAAAGAATAAGAACGGTAAATCCCCGACCAACTTGGGGAAGTCCCTAATTCACGCCAGGCAGAAATCCACAACATAGCCTGCGATTGTACCGAAAGATTAAAGTCGGTAAATCTTCGGTTTACTCGAGGAAGTCCCAGCGAAATTGGCGCGTGGCGCGATTGAGAAATGCAATATCAATACTCTCGATATAAGAATAAGATAAGGCGTTTCTCTTTATTTTATTTTTTGTCCGGTTAAGAGAACGTTTTCTCGTGTCCGCGTCCGTTCAAGAGAATGTCCGTCCAAGAAAGAGTTAATGCAATGGAAATTATATGAGAGCCGGTCGGGACCATGAGAAACTGTCCGTTTAAGGGAGGTGTCCGTGTAAGAAGGGTGTCCGCGAAGGGGAATTTCACTGTATATATATACATTATGCAAGCCCTCACATTATATTTGACAATAAAGAACTAAAGTCGGATGAAAAATTGTCTACTTCTCAATAAAGTCGGAATAAGTAATGAAAGAAGAAATGCAAAGACTCGCAAAAGAGACATTAAAATTAATCAAAATCAGATTGTAGAACGATGCGATTAATAAAAATTTATGACTGATCTGATGCAGAAAATGACCTTTCGAACAAAGCGCTACGGTGTATTATGGTGTTAAGGATCTGTAACTGTGTGACATTTGCGCCGATTGTCATAAAGTTGAAGTTTAATGTAAATAATTAAGTGCTACGAAAATAATAATAGTTTATTAAGAAACACATATCAATATATTAAGATAGATAACGAATACGAGTTGGTAATATAATATTCATAATATTTATGTTTTAAAGAAACATACGTTCACTTGCTTCTGTATTTCTTATATAAATATGATATTTCGCATTCTTGAAATACGTCAATACGGAAACGCTTTGATGAACACGATGGACTCTGCCAACTAACACTCCGTCTCACTAACAACTTTAAGTTATGATGCGAATAAATTAGAGTCTGGTGTTTATTTACTTCCACCTGACAAAATTTGTTTGTATTCGCTTTGTTCAGACGAACGATCACATTCTCACTTACTACGTAATGTTAATCGAATCTTGGATGTTATAGACAAGTATATTTCTTCCCCCCAATAAGCTACGTGTAATTTTCGTAGTAATTTTCGCTCATTAAGTTGTCAGTATACATCCAGGCCTTTAACAAAAAAGAACAAAAACAAAATTGTACCTAATTAAATTTTTGGAAAAGAAAGTTACTCGAACTACTATAGGACAATGGACTACAACAGCATATCGTATTTTATTTCTCTTATTTATACACCTAACAGTCTAACAAGGCATTTTATCAACAAACAAATTGATCATGATACATATTTGTGTATACGAAGGGAGGTCCAGAAGTTCGTATAATGGAGGGGATGGAGTGGGGATAGGGGCGCTCGCTAGGTGTCATTCTGATTGGCTACTCATCATTAGTATATAAATTAGGTTGCAGCCTTATAGCGTCAGTCGTTTACGAATAGTTGGCTGCTAAACAAGTCAATCTGGAAGAATACTGAAACTATGCAGGAAATTGAACACCGTGCTGTGATAAAGTTCCTTACAAAGCAAGGAAAGAACACTCAAACCATATTGAATGAAATGGAAACCGCTTATGGGGAACAATGCCCTAGTAAATCAATAATTTATAAGTGGCATGGTTTTTTCAAACATGGTCGGGAGTCGATTGAAGACGAACCCCGCTCAGGATGGCCAGTTGAGGCCACCACATCAGACATCGTCGAAAATGTGCAAAAATTTCTACCGCAAGATGCCTGTTTGAAGAAAAAACAATTATCTGCATTAGTTGGAGTATCAGTTACCACCATTTTGCGTATTCTACATGACCACCTGGGTATGACAAAAGTCAGTGCAGGATGGGTACCGAGAATGCTCACGCCGCTGCAGAAATAGCAGCGCGTCTGTGCGTCCAAACAATTTTTGGAGCTATATGGAGACAAACCTGCACAGATTTTGGAGCGGATTGTTACCGGAGATGAAACATGGGTTCATCACTTTGAGCCTGAGTCCAAACAGGAGTCCATGTAATGGCATAAAAAGGGGACACCACAGCCAAAGAAATTCAAAGTGTCGGAATCGGCTGGAAAATTGATGGCTACTGTTTTTTGGGATTGTAAGGGGATATTATTGATTGATTACAAAGAAAAGGGCAGGAGCATAAACGGAGAATATTACGCAGCGATATTAGAAAAATTAAAGGAAGCCGAAAACGTGGTGGAAAGTTAACCAAAAGTGTGTTGCTCTTGCAAGACAATGCGCCGGTTCACAAGAGCAAAGTTGCAATGGCTGCTCTGCACAAGCATGGCTTTCAATCAATAGTCCATCCACCCTACAGTCCAGACCTGACACCTAGTGATTTTCAATTGTTCCCCAATTTAAAAAAAGACTTACGTGGAAGAAAGTTTTCCGACGACAATGAGGTAAAAGAGGCAATTTTGGCCCATTTTGAGTCGAAAGATAAAAAATATTTTTATGATGGTTTAGTAAAATTAATTCATAGATCTAATAAATGTATTGTGCTTAAGGGTGATTATATTGAAAAGGAGAAATAGATTTATTGTTTTATTTTATTTAAAACACTTTCATTCCATGAACTTCTGGGCCTCCCCTCGTACGTACAAAAATAAGTGAAAGTCAATGAACTGCTGCTGACAAATTTATGTCAATGTAATATTTAATGATCTGTTCTTATAATAATACATCCTCTGCTGTTATTATCTTCCCTACATTGTTAATTATTTTACGCATGCAATTATCTCAAACGTTAGTTTTTAAAATCTCTTGGAATACAAAAATTTTAATATTTGGTCCTTATTAAACGGTTTGAAATTAAGAAATTTTCCTGTAAAATATATTTATTTCACAAGAACAAACTTTCGTTTAAATCTCAGAAACAATTAGCACTTCTTTCTTCTGAATCTCATCTTTACTGAGGAAAACGTTAGTTTGGCAACATTTTTAACGGATTATCCAACCGCAAGCATAAGTTATTTTTAATCAAGAAATTCGCTAAAATCTTGCGTGAATCATTGTTTTATAAAAACAACAACAAGAAATCCATCGATGCTAATTCAGAAATGACAGTTTTTTACGAATATATTACGAACAGCAATTCACATGTTAAATATTCAAAATCCTATTAGCTCTTTAGCGTCAACAATAGTTACTACCACCTGTCGCTATTCGTCAAGCACTTGACGATTAGATGCAATAAATTTAGTTCTGCGTTGGGGATTTTTGTATGATATTCTTAGCGATGATGAAACAAAACAAAAGAATTGCTTTAGGATGATGATTTTTCTTGTTAACCTTGAACTTTGACTAACTCAGACTGGACAAGAAAAAGAAGTATTTTGTCGTCTTGAGGACGCTTCGCTTAACAAATAATGTAGAACAAATAACTCTGATCAAATCTTGGTCAAATACTTCAAACGCTGCAAATCATTATTATTAGTTGGTAACCAATTCTAAACATATCCTTATAGTGATAGCATAAATATATCGCGTATCATTTCTTAGCTTGACAATTGCTTCTTCAAAGGCATTAAATATGCTAAACGCTTAAACTAAATTTGAATGGTTCAAATTAAATAGGCACTACATCTGCAATATACACTATTGCTCATAAATTTACAACCATCTTCAAGAATCTACAATATGATTTTAATTAAACAAGGAAGATTATATTACAAAAACGGTAGTAAACAAATCATCTTGGATGCAATTTTTAGAGAGCTTAGCAGTATCTTTCACTATTAATAATTGCATGCATTTAGAGGAATTTACACAGCTGTCGACCTTCACTATCCTAAAAATATCGTGGCCATGATTTTAGACGTCGGACAGAAAAAGCCTGAACAGTCCCGAGGTTCGAACCCAGGAGTCCGAAACTAATAGCTAAGC
Organism: Trypoxylus dichotomus; assembly: GCA_023509865.1. Classification (NCBI taxonomy): domain Eukaryota; kingdom Metazoa; phylum Arthropoda; class Insecta; order Coleoptera; family Scarabaeidae; genus Trypoxylus; species Trypoxylus dichotomus. The sequence goes on from CM042078.1 coordinate 57,369,964, forward strand.
TCGCAAGGCACTGACCTACCAGCTCGGCCAAGTGCAGAAATCAACCATATCGCTCTAGAAACAGCGTACCATGCTTCCATAGCATCAACATTACCAGCTTCTTAATTTGGACTAATTTGGGAGATATAAAAAAAAACACTTTAGGGTTTCAATAAGGGGTCTGTTTTGAGACAATAATTTGCCGACGGTATACGAGTTATACGTAAGTTTTAATAACAGAAACTTAACACATGGGCTGAAAAGTTCCGGGCCTAACAAAGAAAACACAGTTTTTTTGCTTCAAAATTAGCTTTATTCATCAACGTAATCTCCATCAAGAGCAACGCAATCATTCCAGCGCCTCAAAATAGGCCTCAGTTTCAGCGATAACCTCTTCATTCGTGCGAAATTTCTTACCGGCGAGCATTTTTTTGAGGTCTGCGAAGAGCCAGTAGTCGTTGGGAACCAAATCTGGCGAATACGGTGGATGTGGGAGCAATTCGAAGCTCAATTCATGTAGTTTTGCCATTGTCTTGATTGACTTGTGACACGGTGCGTTGTCTTGATGAAACAAAATTTTTTTCTTTGCCATATGCGGTCGTTTCTTTGCAATTTCGGCCTTCAAATGCTCCAATAACGCTATATAATATTCACTGTTGATGGTATTTCCTTTGTCAAGATAGTCGATGAATATTACACCACGCACATCCCAAAATACCGAGGCCATAACCTTTCCAGCCGATTGTTGTGCTTTCGGGCGCTTTGGACGAGGTTCACCAGTTGCTGTCCACTCAGATGACGATCGTTTTGATTCCGGAGTGAAGTGATGGATCCATGTTTCATCCATTGTCACAAATCGACGCAAAAATTCCGGTTCGTTACGTTTAAATATGGCCATTGTTTTTGGTCAACAGTGAGCAAACGCGGCACCCACTTTGAACAGAGCTTTCTCATAGTCAAATGCTCATGCAATATAAAGCCAATACGTTCTTTTGATATCTTTACGATGTCAGCTAACTCACGCAACTTCACTTTTCGATCATTCAAAACGATTTTGTGGATTTTTTTGATGTTTTCTGGTGTTACCGCCTCATTTGGACGTCCACTGCGTTCTGCCTCATCGCTGTCTCTACGACCACGTTTGAAGTCAGCAAACCAACGTTTTATTGTTGTTTCTGATGGAGTGGAGTCCCCATAACACTCTTCAAGCCATTGCTTCGCTTGAACGGTATTTTTTCCCATGAAAAGCAGTGTAAAATTAAAACACGAAATTGTTTTTGATCCATTGTTTTGAAAATAACAAAAGTAGCGAGACTCTTAGCACAATAACTCACTATCTAATGAATAGAATATCATGAAATTTTAACAGCTGTCTTTTGAAGGTTAGTACTAACTGAGAGAAAGGTGACTGCAATGAAACTACCGTCTTCAATGTGTTAGGCCCGGGACTTTTCAGCCCATGTGTTACATAAAAAACAGTAATTTATAATAGTATAATATTTTCAATAATAAACAAATATAAACACCACAAACCCAAAAATGTATAACGTTGAACCATATGCTACCAACCTAAACCTTTCCTTGGCTTCAATTTTCGTTTTTAGTAACATATTTTGTTAAGCATGACAGAGACAAGGATTACGTTTGTTATAATTGTTGTTATTGTTATTGCATGCTCTTCATACAGAAATATACAAGGTGTCCTTTTAGCATACTAATTGCATTTAAAACATCCTATATACTTAAAAATAATTTTACCAAGAGGAACAATTAAATTCCATACGATACCCCACCAAAATTTTTATTGCCTCTAGCAGTGTAGTTGCTAGATAACTTGCGAACACTGTTAACAAAATACTTAAATTTGAATTTCCTCTGCTATGCGTTGTGCTATTACTTTTTTATTAATACCACCTTTATCAACGTCAAAAAGATTACTAGATATTTGTCTAACCTAATCAGCATTCTTGTACAGAAAACAATGGTGCCTGCTTTATTTGAGTCGACAGTATGCATTATGTATGGGAACAATTGCCATTGACTCACTTAAAATTCCGTGTGTCATTTCAATGGGTGACCAATCCCGAGCATTCGTAGTAAACTCACGGACCAATATATATAGGCGTTAGCTCGTTAGGAAAACAATCCGTGCAATGCTAATGGTGGATGTCTTTACCCAATGAGAAAGATTAACTTGACACTTGACGCAGACGTTGTTTCCGTTTTTTTTTTTTGTGTTTTATGTAATTTTCTAGATAAACGTAAATGGTTGATTGTGCCGTATTTTACGTCAGTGTAAACTGTACATGTCAAATTAATACGTTGCATACTTTTCGCTGGCACCAACTTTTAATTACACCGGAAGTTATGCATACACCTCGTAGGGTTTAAATTGTATCAACTTTGAGAAATTAATATTTGGGAATGAATCTCATTATTTGGATTTTGAATTATTGCTCAGAATTGTCCTAGTTTTGAGTTCTTAGTTGATTCGTATTTTCGTCTGTTTCTATATATTGTCATGTTATTATTGTAACATCTATGTTGCTCATGGTTGTTAATAAACCACACTTATTACTGAAGATTTTGATGACTAGACACCATTGAACAAGTCGATGGAATCTAGAAACTGACAAAGTTCCACTAAAATCGGTGATTAACGTTTTAGGCAATTTCTCTGTTAGTTTCATAAATTCAATTAATCAAGCCTTCATCTCCAACGTGATGACATAAATCTAGTAAAAATCAAACGCGTAATGATTAGATGCATTCCTTGAAAATTAGGTTTCTTCACAACGTAGAAACACTGACCGAAGCGACAGACAAATAATAAAACGAATCAAAATAATAATTTAAATAAACATATAAATTCCTTTTTCGTAACTATCACAAGAAACCCGATTAACTAGAAAAAAGGTACTACCAACCCGTTCTATATGTAACCGAGCATTTAGAACTCGACTCACTTTCATAGGTTACCAGGTGTAAACAGCGCCAGTCACGTTCCGCAACGCTAACGCTGGGCAATACTCTCGTCTAAATCGAAAGCGTTGTTTTGATGCCGATCTCTTGGGTATTATATAATATAATTGACCTACTTATCCATGCTTCGACACCGTACGTCACAGATATGCCTCTCGAGACCTGCTTCGTACGAAATACTTAGTTTCGTCGACGTGTTTCGAGGTAAATTTGCGGCGATGGTGAGAAGAAGCGAAATTACCCAAGAAAGGTAAAGAAATGCACTTTGATATTTTGGGATGTGCAATACGAGAAAGTAGGTGCAATGCGTTTATGGACAGTAAAAATAAATAGGTTTTGAGTATGATTTAAGCGTTCGTTTTATTAAATCCTAAATTAGACGGTCATGTGATCGAACGAAACTTCGAACAGTTTGCTAGAATGTAATTGTGCTAGATATTAAATAGTCGTAACATAAACAGCTTTCATGCCTTAATTTTCGATAATTGATCATATAATATAATGATTGCATGATAATTTAACTAGCTGCTTTTTAAATTTATTAAACCAGAAGAACATTTACACGGCCTGAAAAGTTTCCGGAATCGACAAGAAGAACGGCATTGGCGTGGTTCACAGGTATAGCAGTAAACTCCACTCACACAAATTAATTAATTATGCGGAACGCAGCGTTTCGAGAGCACGTGGGCTCCCATTGTCAACCGTGTTACCGACTACCCTGACAATGAGAGCCCACGTGCTCTCGAAACGTATGTGTGTGAGTAGAGTTTACTGCTATACCTGTGAACTGTACATCCACACAGTCCTTGCAATCGTCATTGGCGTGGTTTTTTATGTTTATTTTTCGATCTGCAACGGCGCCTCATTTGAGGCAAATCTCATTCCTCCCAGCGATTTTTTCATGTTTGGGAATAGGAAAAAATCGCTGTGACTAAGTCCGGTGAATATGGAGGATTAGAAACTAATTCGTAGCGTAACTCATTCAATTTGGATACGACGATGCGGCATGATTGAACCGGTGCATTATCGTGATGGAAAAACAATTTCTTCCGCTGCAAACAAGGCCGTTTCTCCTCCAATACTGCATCGAATCGGGTCAATAAATGGCTATAGTATTGTCCCGTGATCGTCCTACCCTTCTGCAGATAGTAGATGAGGATCACACCATGGGAATCCCAAAAAATGGTCGCCATGCTTCCTTCTGACCCGATTTGCATTGAAAAGTCCGCTGCTTCGACCGGAGACCAAGGAACGTCTCCGGTATGTAGTGGTGGATCCAAATCTCATCCACGGTTACGAAATGCATGAAGAGATCGCTTGGATTGCGTTGGATCCTGGCCAGATACTCCTCCGAAAAGGTCTACTGATTTCGTTTTTACTCCGGTGTGAGCAAATGCGGTACCCATCGCGTTGAAAGCTTATTCATATATTTTAAAGTCGTACAGCTAAGCAGTAATTAACCGTATTGGATCGTAGCTGCCGCCAAATCGAAGGGAATGAGCACCAAGCTCAGTGGTGGGTCGGCGGTTTGTTGGTCGAAAAAGCAGACATGTTTTCTGGGTATCAATTTTATTGTACCGTGATATCTGAGGTCTTTCATGGTAATGAGAAGTTGAAATAATAAAAGCGATAAATAAAACAACTTAAGGCACTGAAAATGATTACCGAATGAATAGTACAAAAAAATGTGGAATGTCGGAAAATAAAATATCAAAACTAAAAATACACATCCAAATTGAAAATAAATACTTAATAACGCAAACACCAGGTTTTTCCAGAAATATATACATAATTAATACAATTGAAATGGGCGGAGATATAGACGTACATTATTTATAAGCCAATCCAAATGGAAAACAGTCTAGATCGTAGGTGTTGCAAATATACCAAAATATAAAATATCAAATGTCTTGATACATTAGCTAATTGATGTTTGTGGAAACAAAGGCAATCAATTAATGAATAAATACCCATATCACTTGTTTAACATTTTTCATACGTAAATTTTGAAAAATTAGTCATCTAACAGTTCTTATGTTGGCAGCTGCGTTGTAGCTCTCATACATGTCGCCACAAGGATTATTCAGATTACATTTCTTTATTATGCTAAACGCATTCGGGCACTTTAGATGATATCTAGGCCCATTTTTCTTCTATGGCGACTTATTAAGACGTCGATTTGAATTACCTAGTGACAATAATATGAACAATTTACATATATTAGATTTAATAAATCTGATGCAATCACATGCGACAGTTACAAGGTTGTTTTATCAATTATTCTCGAAGAAAGCTCGGGTTAAAGAGTTAAAATTTCAAAAGGACATTTAATTTATATACGAGGGTTGTCCTTTAAGTTTTTCATATAGAGCTCGAATAAGACAGTAGGTAGCTTTTAAAGACTTTATTGTTTTCCGAAGTTTTCTCCACAAGATCAATGAAATTTTACATGCACTTGAACCCATTCTGGAAGCAATTATTACACTCGTTTGTTGTTACAGCCAAAACTGCTTTTTTAACTGGACGGAACCTTTAACCACGGAAAGGTAAAGGTATCTTTTAAAAACCTTATTGTTCTTCGGAGTATTTTCCACGAAAACTAAGGCACTTTAGCATGCTCTCGAACTAACCCTGGAAGTTGTTATTCCACTCGTATTTTGGTACAGTCAAAATTGCGTTTTTCAAGGCTTTCTGACGACTGGAATCTTTGACCACGCAATACATTCTTGATTTTTCGAGAGGCAAAGAAATTGTTGGGACTGTACGGAGAACGGTGTAACAATTCCATGTTTTCTTGCGTTAAACATTCAATTCTCTTACGTGCTGTGTACGAATTTGCATTGTCTTGGTGGAGAATGGTTCGCCGTTCGGGATTGGTTGCGACCAAGTTCCGCATTATTGTAGAATTTTATATCATCACGAATTACCGAGGACCTGGAGCAGTTTATATTGAATACAATTTTGCGGCCGTCCTTTTATGACCTACCTTAACTGCGTTTATCGCTCCTTCTACGAGGCCGACAGTTCACAGAAACGAGACAAGTATAAATAAAATATGCATAAACATGGTTACTTTTCTATATAATGCGTTTGTCATATCTATGGACGAGCCTTCCAAACCCCTCTGCATAGAATGTTATCGCCAGTTAGTTGTTTTGAAGTTCCTTCGTACTTTGGATGGTCTGCACCTCACGAAAATGATGGAAGTCGCCTCCGTATTTCTCAAACCTTTTTGTCAAGTTCTCTTCTGATGCGACAGACTTGTGTCCTTGTCGCTCCTCATCGTGAACATCGGCTCGACCTTCTTCAAACTCCCTCATCATTCATGCGTAACACCATCCGCCATAAAATTTTCGCCGTATGCTCGGCTCATTCTTCGATGAATTTCAGCTGGACTATTCACTTCCGCTTCAGGGAATCTTGGTGAAAGAGTCAATCGCAGGCAGTTATGTTTACGTGCCTACAATTCAGCTGAAAAGGACGTAATGACGTAAGTGGCAGATATAGTGGGGGAGATGCTCAGTCTCCTTTTGGACATCCCCATCTCCCACCGTTCGCGTCAATGAAAGTTGAAAGAAAAAGCAGCCATTGTATATCTTCTACCCCGAAATTGGGATAGGGTTTTGATCTGGAAGTTTTCTAATACTCAGTCGTCAGTTTTTGCATCACTTCAACACCGGTTAAAGTAATCACAGTAGCTCAGACAAAAAGGAAATCTGACAACACAACGTCGTTGGTAATATTGTAATTCAGTAAGGTTGAATATTATTCATTTTAATTTTCGAACACACTAAATGCGTTATACTTGAAAATTGAAATTGATTCTAATGTACTAGCTAACGATAGTGTAGTACACGTATTAACAACAAGACGAAATGAACATCAAGCATGCTTATCATTTATTGCAACCATAATCGAATTATATAATAAAAGATGGGTCAAAATACCATAGAGTGAAAAAAATTGAAGTACAACGCAATACCCGTAAATATTAACAATAAGAACATAACGAAGTCACATTTATTTAAACACCATCGATTATTTGTTTATACAGCTGCAGCCTAAAGTTAAAAGTTAAAATTTAAAATACCCCTTTACACTTACCACAAACAACATGGAGAAATGGTAACAACCAAGCAAACGCCAAAGGAAAATTTCGCTATTACATAAGAGTATTCAATTGGAATAAATTGTATGTGGTTAGTTTTATATACGCAGTCAAAAGATTAAGCTGGTGACATACTTCTTTACTCACTTAAGTAATATTTGTATGCCACTGAACCCGTTCGGTTTCGCTATTAGTTTGGATGCTCACTTATTTAGTGTACACAACGAAAACTTGATGCATCATCGTAATTACTAAAGTCAACTCTCTCGTCTAAATTAAATTAAGCGTATTTGCAAATGTTTGCTGAATGACAGAGTCGTATGCGATGGCTACTGATTCGTATTTATCGGCATAGAAACAGGATACCCAGCAGGATTGGAAATTTATTTTTTTAGACGATTCTGACGAAGCCGTTGCATTATTAAATATTAAAATATATTTCATTTCCAACCATATAAAACATATGTGGGCAACAACCGACCAGCGGGTCGGATCCGGCCCGCTGTAAGATCTGATCCGGTCAGTGAGACATTTTGAAAAACCCATTTAAAAAAATTTCACGATTTCATTATAATGTTGTAGCAATTTTTTTCATTTTATTTTCTTATTTTAATAAATTGCATTATAATAACATTGTCGCATTATTTCATGTCTGATATCTATCGCTAAAAGATATCAACACTACTTTAAAATGCCTCACTTTTAAACACAGCCTGCGAACGTATTTGTATACTAAAGTTTGGCGCACAACATGTCAAAGGTTGGCCCATACTTGATATAAAACTAGATCTACCCCAAATCATTCACTGTGGTTTTTACCTCAGATTATTACATATATTAAAACAAAAAACTGCTACTATTGACGATGAAAAAGAACTACAATATAGTTTTTCTTAATGAATTTAAAAGACTTAGAAGCTTAATCAAGGTTAAACTACAAGATAGCTATTCTCAGTATCTACGTAAAATGGAGAATTCTTTAACGTCATCCCCCTCTGAATTGTGGAATTTTCTTCGTGTCAAACGACGATCGACACGAACACCAGGCAAACTTTGTAATAATGTTGGCCGTGACTTTGTTGGTTCCAGCGATATTGTAATAGCATTTACTACCACTTTTCTACTTCTTTTTCCGACAGGGTTATTTGTTTTGGCACTTTCTATTAGTCTATCATCGCTGATTCTGTTTACGTGCTTGTTTCAGCAAGACTTCAGTCATCTATTTCTTCGTCATAACTTGAAGATTCGTTGGGATTGGCAATTATTACGGGATCAATATCCATCTCCACTACGTTTCTTTCTAATTCACGCCAATTTCTTATGAAATTGCCACGTTTGCCATCATAACCTTCTGATCTAAGAACACTTTTAATGGCATCGTTTTGCCAAGACCTAATCTCATTACCCGTAGAATAAATCCACATCTCATCCAGGAATACCACTAGTTTCGCAAAATTCAACACGAGGTTATTCATATACTTCAGAAAAATAACACATGGGCTGAAAAGTACCGGGCCTAACACATAGATGACGCTAGTTTTATTGCAGTCACCTTTCTCTCAGTTAGTACTAACCTTCAAAAGACAGCTGTTAAAATTTCATGATATTCTATTCATTACTTTGTGAATTATTGTGCTAAGAGTCACGCTGCTTTTGTTATTTTCAAAACAATGGATCAAAAACAATTTCGTGCTTTAATTTTACACTGCTTTTCATGGGAAAAAATATCGTTCAAGCGAAGCAATGATTTGAAAAGTGTTACGGGGACTCCGCGCCATCAGAAACAATAATAAAACGTTGGTTTGCTGACTTCAAACGTGGTCGTAGAGACACCGATGATGCAGAACGCAGTGGACGTCCAAATGAGGCGGTAGCACCGGAAAACATCAAAAAAATCCACAAAATCGTTTTGAATGATCGAAAAGTGAAGTTGCGTGAGTTAGCTGACATTGTAAAGATATCAAAAGAACGTATTGGCTTTATATTGCATGAGCATTTGACTATGAGAAAGCTCTATTCAAAGTGGGTGCCGCGTTTGCTCACTGTTGACCTAAAACAAGAACGTGTTGATGATTCTGAGCAGTGTTTGGCCATGTTTAAACGTAACAAACCGGAATTTTTGCGTCGATATGTGACAATGGATGAAACATGGATCCATCACTTCACTCCGGAATCAAAACGATCGTCATCTTAGTGAACAGCAACTGGTGAACCTCGTCCAAAGCGCCCGAAAGCACAACAATCGGCTGGAAAGGTTATGGCCTCGGTATTTTGGGATGTGCGTGGTGTAATATTCATCGACTATCTTGAGAAAGAAAATACCATCAACAGTGAATATTATACAGCGTTATTGGAGCGTTTGAAGGCCGAAATTGCAAAGAAACGACCGCACCGTGTCACAAGGCAATCAAAACAATTTGCTAAACTAAATGAATTGAACTTCGAATTGCTCCCACATCCACCGTATTCGCCAGATTTGGCTCCCAGCGACTACTGGCTGTTCGCAAACATCAAAAAAATGCTCGCCGGTAAGAAATTTCGCACGAATGAAGAGGTTATCGCTGAAACTGAGGCCTATTTTGAGGCAAAAGATAAATCGTTCTACAAAAGTGGTATTGAAATGTTAGAGCGGCGCTGGAATGATTGCGTTGCTCTTGATGGAGATTACGTTGATGAATAAAGCTAATTTTGAACCAAAAAAACCATGATTTCTTTGTTAGGCCCGGAACTTTTCAGCCCATGTGTTACTTCGCAATAATGCGATATCATGTTTCTCAATTAATCCTCGCATGTTGTCTTCTTTTCCACAGTTTAAGCCAGTTTCCTTCAACAACGTACTCATCGATTGTTTACACAGTTCAGCAATGGCTTTGGTTTTACCCTTAAGGGTTTGCTAATTAACATGTATTCCTAATACAATATTTTCAGAACAGAATCATAAACCAATTGTTACTTTGTTGATATATGTTCTAAACAGCATTTCGCACTTCCATTTTCCTTGTTTCTCGCAGATCACTTGTTTTGGGTTTAGTTCGAAGTACCTTAGATCTAAGAGATGACAAGGCAGAAACTTGAAATTTCCTCTTCCAAAAGATGAAGCTCAAGCTGCTGCGTCTTAAAACTCAACAGCTTTCCAAGTATTCAGTATCGATCACCCTCTGTTCGATGCATTGTCTTTATTCAAACTAACCTACTACAGATTTTGTAGTCGTTCTTAAAAGAACAATTACGCTTAAAAAAGTAAATACAGAAACGATGCTAACCTACTTTTGACAACCGACAACTAACGATAGAATATAAACAGTTCACGTAACTTGAATAATGCGGTAGTAGATAGCACTATCGTTGTTTGTCACTCTAATAAAATCAAACCAAGTAGATCTTTGTCTGTAAAACAAGCGGAAATCTTGCTTCCCTTTTCAGCAGTAGTATTAGAGAAAGATCGTAAAATGAATAGATTGTCTTAACTTATACAACAAAACAATGACGCAGGTAAAAACTGAGAATAGACGGAGTCTATATTCGTTTACACACTTGTTTATTTGGGTAAAGTAATATGATACGATTTTTATCGTTGTCAAACAGAAACTGCGGTAGGTTTCCGTATCGTCCTGGGTGCGGATCTGGCACACCGAAGATTTGGCTAACTGCACATATTACCATTCTTTATGAAATATATACAGATAGACTGTTATAGTGTTCCTCCATATAATGAAATATCAATACATTATATGTACTATATATGAATACACAGCAAGAAGTCGGTAGTGAGTGGGGACGAGGTCGAATCTAGCGTGCTGAACATTTGGCCAACCCTACTTATTATTACTTACTTTTATTATTTATTACTCCCATGCAAACTCATGTATCGAATTTCACTTCCCATCTATTTATTTTAATTATAAAACGTAATATATTTAACTTCATGCTAATTTAGCATAAACCTAGGTGACATAGAACTTGACATTGCTTTAGACTAGAGTTATTCAATTTTTCTTCTAGGAAACAAAATCCTGGAAATTGTAAAATACACACCCATTTCAGTATCTACTTTACCAATATCCTACGGTGTGAAAGCGAAACTGAATATTGCACAACTGAATCGAAAAATATAACCGATGCAGCGCTTCTTTAATATATTCAAAGGAAATATACGTAAATCTAGAAACCGTTAATTAAAGCAGATCTGCAGACGAGAAGAATCTTCAAGAATATTTATACTTTTTGTAATTAATTAGCATACAAACGTCTTAGCACAATGAATTACGTAACCTGAGCGTATCCGATTTCTTTCTAGATGCGTTGATATATGAGATTACTGTGCCAACTAGATTTAAGTGTATGTAAATGTATGCCGTTTTTTGCGAAGCGTCTGGCAATAAAATTTATAGAAATTTGGAAGATTCTCACATTTACTCTGCCATACGTGTATTGAAAGTTATAAATATGTATTGGCTGCTTATTCAATAGTCCTTTTTTTGCTTCATTATGACGGAATTTCCGAAATCTAAAGCATCCAGTGTCATACGTGTTAAATAATTTTTGGGAATAACCTGTGTTGACGTTGTAATCAGAAGTAAAAAATAATAGAGACGAATGGAGGAGATTTGCATTAGACCAGGTGTCTCCAAACTTTTCAACTTTAGGACCATACTGAGTGCTACAGTAAATTCCAAGGGTCACAACCGTTCCAATTTTACTGCCCTTATCTATAGCATAGATAATGGCAGGAAAATTAAAATTTAGATCCTATGCTACATAATAGTATTTTAATTTGACCTGTTGTTTTGTGTCAATACACAACATTTAAAGATGAATAGGAATTCACAGGTATAGCAGTAAACTCCACTCCCACAAATTTATTAATTATGCGGAACGCAGCGTGCTCTCGAAACGCTGCGTTCCGTTTACTGCTATACCTGTGAATTGTACATCCACACAGTCCTTGCAATCGTCATATGAATAGGAATTTTAATATTTCACGATTGAGTCCAGTAATAAGGTGCTATGTTTGATTTGCAATGAAACCATAACCGTTCACAAAGAATATAACATTAAACGTCACTATAAAACATTTTCAAAATTATTCAGAATATATAGGAAGTTTGCGGTCAGAAAAATTTGAAGCTTTGAAGCGTGGATTATAATCGCAGAAATGTTTGTTTACGAAAATCAATACTGAACAAGAGGCTGAAACTTGTGCCAGTTTTCGTGTGGCTCTTAAAGTCGCAAAACATGGAAAACTATTCCCCCATGGAGTAATGATCAGTTCTTGATTTTTTTTTCGAGTAGATAAAAGTTATGAAGTATATGAAGAACTATTTTTAAGGGAATTGAATACGCCTTTAATAAAACCAACCTTCGATGGAAAACTTAAGAGCTATTACAACTGATGGAGTCCAAAAAATCTGTGGTAAAATTAAATGAGTGATTGCACTTTTATCAGAGGCCGTAGAGAATGATGTTGTACATTGAATCACTCACCGACAGTCTTTATACGAAAAATATTTGAATATATCTGAAGTTCCGAAACCAGTAGTGTCAGTTGTTAGTTGCATCACATCCACTGAACTGAATCATCGGCGATTCCGCGAATTTATTGAAGAGATTAGACCGAGAATCATACACCACATCATACTGCCGTACGCTGGCTTAATTGCGGAAAAGTTCTTCAGCGTATTTTTGAACTTCGAGCTTGAATGAAAAGCATCGGTCTCTTACCGAATTATAAAATAACCAATGGCAGTGGAAGTTAACATTCTATGTTGATTTGATCCTGTTTCAGTCGCAGTTACGTAAAAAATGCTTCACACATTTTTAAACGAGTGAAATATTAAGCGACACTACTAAGACTGAGCTTCCCATCGATTTTGCAATCGAACCTTTGAGTGCTTTGAAGATAAATTTTGGTACTCGTTTTTCAGACTTTGATGTCATTGCGAGTGAAATTAAGATTTTTTGAAATCCTTTGATACTGACATTGAAACCCTAGCGCCGGGACTTCAAATCAAAATTATTTATTTACAGTGCATCGATATAATTAAGACGTCATATCATAGTAATGATAACAGATTTGATCCCTACTATGAACCTTATAAGTTCCAGTTGGCACTCTTAATTACTCTTTTAACAAATAACCAATAAAATAATGCGCAATTATCGGGATATAATCACTTTACCTATTGTTGTTACATAAGAAGTGGTAATTATTGAGTGTTACTCGGTTTTATCGTTTTATCTATTGCTTTCTATTATTGTGCACTCGGTACTACTGCCTTTCATAGTACTACAATGTCAATCTTTACAATGTCTTACAAGGAGCGATGTGAGAGTTTCCTTTAGTGTAAGTAAGCGTGACGTTGATTCTCCATGCCGAACGCATTAAATACACCAATAATTTGTCACAGAGACAGGATGTCTGCAATTCGACTCAGTAGTAAATTGCAAGAGACGTGTCGGGTAAAAGAATTTCTTTTATATTCCATCATAATAAATCGTTACAAGGTACAAGTGAGATTGCAGTGAAGGTATCTCATTCAAGACCAATGTTAGCACGTACGTCCGTTAAACCTTTCGAAGAATCTAGCGATGCAACAAAGCATTACACGAGAGCGATCTGAAACGTTTCCGGAATCTGCAAGAGATGAGGCACGAAGGTTAAAGTGAATTCATTGATCGGCAACGACAGCCTTTCAAAATTTCAGACGTCTACTGTCAATGGTTGTTGTTTAAGAGTGTGTTTTGTGTATCAAGCCAGGTGGTTTCGCAAAAAAGCATAAAATCGAATTTCGTGCAGTGAAAAACACAAATATTTTACTAGAGGTTCATGGCGGACGTACTCCATAATTTTCGAACATCAGCTTCTGCGTGAGCGAGTTCAAACGTGGCCGCACAAGTACAAGTGACGAACCACGCAGTAGACGCCCAAAAACCGCTATCAACGATGAAATGGTCGACAAGATTCATGATGTCACGTTATCTGATCGCTGATTGAAGTTGAAAGAGATAGCAGAGACAAAAGACATCTCAGAAGCACGCGTTGGCCATAACCCATACGAAGTTTTGGATATGAAAAAGCTTTCGGCGTGATGAGTACCGGAGCAAAGACGAAATGGGGTGACCGTCTCGGAGGAGTGTCTGGCGAGGATGGAACGCAATCCAAGGGACTTGAATCCACCACTACATACCGAAACCAAGGAGCATTCGAAGTAGTGGAGTTTCCCGGGCGAATCGGCTCCAAAAATAGAAAAATAAAAAACCACACCACCTGTCGATTCCGGAAACATTTCAGGCCGCCCTCGAAATTATCATATCAGGAACAACAAATGAAAAATATCCACTAATGTCAAGGGATTTAATCTAATGCAGATTTGATATTCCTAGTTAATGCATTTCGCTTTAAATACACCGTAGGTTCCTAGGGATTAGTATCAGATGCGCAAGGTGTCTGAAAAGTCCTTTTCATATTGAAAAGAATATAGTAAAATAATGATCAAATTTAATGAATACCAACTACCACTAAGTTAGGAAACTTTCAGAAACATTGCGAATTGAGAAAGACTTTTGGAACATCCAGTATGTAGCATAAATAATATCTGTTTGTCTTACATATGAATACGTAATCAAACTAAAAGATATCAACAACCTTCCCGAAAAGGCGTGCACGTGTCAGATAATGAAATCTAACCTTATTCACGAACGCGTAAACTAATTAGACATTCATGAATTCGTCTAATTTATTCAGCTATATATAAAATCAATAGATACAGTACAATGCGTCTTTCAGGTTTTTATCGTAATGAAATTCGGGTGCTTAAGCTTAACCAGCTTTAATTGCATGTTCGTCATGTTTGCGGTTTGGAAAGAAAAAAGTTGCACGTCAATTGAAAAACCTTAAACGATTATAGTTTATAAACAGTGCTAATGTAATTTTTGTAGGTGTGTTAATGACCAGATAATATCTTATTGCATATAAAAAGTGCATGTCATGAAAATTGACGCAAATCCTGTTTACGCGAATTTAAATCTTCCTCTCGATTGAATAATATCGGGTTTAACTTTAATCAAGCAATGTTGGTTTTTCGGCGTATAAGCTCTTTAGGCGTCGTTAAACATTATTAAACTATTTACCTACTCAAATTAATGGACAGACCATGATTTAACATAACTTTTTTATAAATATAATATTTTAAAGTTGTGAATATTTATTGTAAATAGGAATATTAAGAGATAAATCGTGTAAATCTTATGTAACTCTATTACTGTTACTCTTAGCTTCTGAAGCGATATTTGATGGTAATTTCAATGCTCGCTTAGCACTGCAACCTCTAACATACTAAATATACACTAGGGTGACAGAATTAAATAGACACCAGGTAAAGCGGTATAAATATGTAAACAGCTAAATTTTAAGAACGAATTAAGAACTTTCTCTTGTCATTAGTGTAGGGGTAGATGTATCGGAAGGAATTCGTCATAGTTTAGTATCGTTACAAATATGCCTCGCTTACAAGGTTCGAGTGATATTAGCGACTTCATCCGGGGTCGCATCGTTGGCCGGGGTGAACGCGGCGCTTCGCAACGTGAAATAAGTAAATTTTTAAATATTCCGTTGTCCCCACAGTTAACCGTGTGATTACACAATTTAAACGCAAGGAAAAAACAACAGTGGAGCCGAGACCAGCTCGTGCCGGACCTTCTGAAAGAAGTAAAATGGTGCTTGTGCACGAAGTGTTAAGAGAACCGCGAAGAAGTACAGCTGAGCTTGCGGCAACTTCACAGAAAAGTCAGCGCACCCTTCTGCGATACCTCCACAGTGTGGGGATGTATAAAATGGTGGCAAAGAAAAAACCTCTCCTTACGGCGTTTCAAAAACGGCGCCGAATGGCTTGGGCAATCGAAATGCGAACGAAGCCCGAAGAGTTTTGGCGGTCTGTCATTTTTTCAGACGAAAGCAGATACTGCCAATTCAGTGATAGTGGTCGTACGTGGGTATGGAGACGTTCGTCGCAGCAACTGGACGACAAATTTTTGCAACAGACGGTGAAATACGGCGGTGTGAACATCATGGTGTGGGGCGCGATATGGTATGGTGGAAGATCGCAATTAGTAATCAGCGACGGAAATATAAATGCGGCAAAATATATC
Organism: Trypoxylus dichotomus; assembly: GCA_023509865.1. Classification (NCBI taxonomy): domain Eukaryota; kingdom Metazoa; phylum Arthropoda; class Insecta; order Coleoptera; family Scarabaeidae; genus Trypoxylus; species Trypoxylus dichotomus. Next base: position 57,386,180 of record CM042078.1, read on the forward strand.
CAAATATTAACAGAAGGACTACCACCGATATTCGACAACGCCAATTTATCTAAAGAAGACGCCACTTTTATGGAGGATGGAGCACCCTGCCACAAAGCAAGAACAACAACCACATAAAAAGAGGAACAGGGGATTCGGATGTTACCATGGCCAGGCCCATCACCAGACATGAATCCGATAAAGAATGTTTGACACATAATCCAGTCAAATATGGCGAAACGACCCCGAAAACCCAGCAATAAGGAAGAACCCGTGGCAACTGTTACAGAAGAGTGGTTAAATATTCCAGAAGACACCATTAATCATTTAATAGATTCTATGCCGCCGCGACTCGCAGCACTTCACGCAAGTAAAGGTGGATCGACAAAATATTAAAAATTTTAAAATATTTTGTATATATAACGAGAATAGAATCTTTTTTTTAATTAGTAGGTGTTTATTTTATTCTGTCACCCTAGTGTATACTAACCCAAATTACTCCATATAATCACGATAGAGAGATAAAGTATATCGTTATTTATATGCATTACGTCTCTTTGAAGTAAAATCAACATTATTTCTAGGTATAATTAATGGAATGAGATAGTTTCTGTTAAAATTATTTTATCTCATTTAATCATATTGCAACATTGAAACCATATTTAAAATATTAACATATTATTGCACCAACAACTTGGTGTTTGGTTAATAATTTACAAACAAGATTATAATATTCAACTAATCTAAAAAAATAATAATGTATTCGGCTTACTTGGGCACAAACTGCACCTAAAATCTAAACAACATCGTATTGTATTCATGACACAAAATCAACTATAAGCTTAATGATCTTTCATTAACTGTGGCGAACTGCTCGTACAATAGAAAATGTTGAATTTCAGCTTCCTACAATTCAAAAGTCTTATCATTCTACATATAATGAGGAAATATATCATCGCCTACCACAAAACTGTTCATAAGTTCTGCTGTATATGCCCATCTCGATTTGCTCCCATGACTTTGTAAAATATTCAACACAGACTTTTTACATTTTTACAAAAGTTGATATGCTACTCGTGATGATGATTCGTTACGAAGGTTTCTGTGTATTTACTTAAATAATTAACACAAGGCGTTGTTACAAGCAACGCAAGATACTCAAAATACATTCTGAGTTTATTCCATCACATGCATTGCGTATATGGTCTTTCAATTCGTCCAATTTACGTATTCGCACGTTATAAATTTTACTTTTTAGGTAACCGCAAAGAAAAAAAAAATCACTTAGCCGATCTACTGGGCCATGATATAAAAGTACTTCATTCAAAAAATTCGTCACGGTGTTTATAGAAGGTGACACAGCACCATCCATTTGGAACCACCATTGATCAATATGCAGTATCTCAAGTGATAGAAGGATGTGGTCTAGTCTAGACATTTTGCTGCAGTGAGATTACCGTCAATAAGAAATGACCCAATAAGTCTATCGCTTATCGTTCCAATCCAGACATTGACTCTTTCAGGGTACTGTGTTCGGGTCAGGTTTTGAACATGAGGATTTGTACAGATACAATACCTAACGGATTAATGGAAAGAAAATTTCATATTTTTCAATGGTTAAAATTATTTTATTTAAAATGTCTTCATCTTTATTTAACATATTAAATATTCTTTAGCGAAAATCGGTTCTGTCTTCTTCAAAAAGCTCTTGACTTGACATCCTGTATGGCTTATATTTAAATTCTTTCAGGAATTTGTACACCGATCTGCACATTGCTCCAAAATGTTTAGCTACGTATAAAAGTTATCCTATAGACCGTTCCTCTGCAAAATACAGGATATTCAACTTCCTGTCTTCTGTTAAAACGTGACTGGTTTTATTTCTTTTTTGTTGGGAATCTTCTTTGAATTCGCTAAAAATGTTTAAAATTGATTTCGCACAAGGTACAGATCTGTCAGGATAATTAGTTGAAAATATGTCTCTGACCGTCTTTAAACTATTATTCTTCTGGTACCACATTATTATTGCCGCCTTTTCATCTTTGTTGCACTTACATATTATTTATATTAGTTATCTACCTTTCAATAAAATGTATTTAATTTAAGATTCACTTACGAATAAAAAATCAGAGATTATAGCTTTTCTTTTCTCTCCAAGGAAACCTAATTCAATCATTAACCCATAGGTAAATTCTTTACGATCTAAAACTGTTTACCTACCATGGTTTTGATGCATTGACGATTATCTTTTTAAAGTTACACATATAAAAAATGTATGTGTAATGATGATAAAAGTTATTCTTTATAGAGGTATAAAACTTTACGTTGGCAACTCCAGTTTGGTTTGGCATTTCAACATGAATAGACTGACGCCTGAACAACACCTCCAAATTGCGCAAATTTATTTTGAAAATCATGGTTCTGTTCGAAATATGTATCGCGCACTACGTCCATTTTATGGTCAACGTAATCGTCCATCAGTACAATTAATTCGTTTAACCACGGAACGTTTTCGCACCACGTTTACTCTAAATGATAATACGCATCCACAAAGACGTCGTACATCGCGTACAGAAGAAATCATTGCTGCTGTAGAGCGTAGCGTAGAGAAAGACCCGAATCTGTCTATCGTGCATAGGAATTGGATATGTGTCCATCAGCTTGATGGATATGATGATTTTCATAAGTGAATTTTGTTCAGCGATGAAGCTCACTTTCATTTGAATGAATACGTCAATAAACAAGACTGCCGTATTTGGAGTGATGGTAATCCTCGAGTGTATGTTGAGACACCGTTACATCCGGAAAAACTGACTGTTTGGTGTGTTTTATGGGATGGTGGAATCATTGGTCCGTACTTCTTCAAAAACGATGCTGATCAGAACGTTACAGTCAATGGTGACCGCTACAGAGACATGATTACTGACTTTTTCGTTCAACAATGAAAGAACCATGATGTGCGGGAGCTGTGGTTTCAACAAGACGGCACAAAATGTCACACAGCTCGTGCCACAACTGATTTATTGAAGGAAACGTTTGATAACCATTTCACGTTTCGAACCCGTGAATTGGCCTCCAATACCGTGCGATTTAACGCCGCTAGACTATGTTCTGTGGGGATATGTGAAGTCGCTAGTCTACGCCGATAAGCCTCAAATGATTGATCACTTGGAAGACAACTCGCCGCGTTATAGCCGATATACGGCCACAAATCTTGGAAGAAGTCATCGAAAATTGGAGCCCAGATTAGGCTACGTCCCAATCAGCAGTCATATGCCAGAAGTCATACTTAAATTATAATCCCAGAAGATTATCTTTCGAATAAAGTAAATTTCATCTCAATTTAAAAGATTCATCTTTGTTTCATTCCATTTCAAAATTCTATACCTCTATAAAAAAAAAAAAACAGCCTTTAGAAGAGCACGTTTTGTACGACATTAATAAAGTTGTTCTTTATATAAATAAATCCGTTCATTATATTCATAGAAATCTTTTACTAAAGTGATAAACAGTTTCATTAAACCAATTTTAATGAAAAACTTATTACATGAATGTGCTTTTTCTGTATTTGTGTGTTTTCTCGTTTTTAACATGCTCGTTTTTATTTCCAGGAGATGGCAGGTCTTGTGCGAATGGCAGTAAACAAATACGTCACAGTCGTCGATGGTTTAAGTGGTAAGATATTTCAATGCTTCCATTTGCTTCCTTAACTCAAAAGGACAGAGACCATGAGATCGAACGAACAAAGGATATTTCTGCGTATACTTCGCAAAAGAATATGCAAATTTCAACGTGGGTTTGTAAATATTCGCCCATGCATTTGAAATGCATAAAAAATGATATCAAATACAAATATACTAACCTTGTTCGAGACTGTAACCTGTACTTTTTCTATTATTCTACGCGTTTCCTTAGTCGTTATTCACACGATTGTTTGTGTTCCGGGAATATTCAAGGAAACAGCTCGAAGCCTTCGAGTTTTATCGAGTACCTATTGCATTTAATTAAAAGTTAGTATTCATGGTTGCAAAATACATTAAGTAATGACATTTAAAGGAGTTACATCAACTTGAAAAATGAATGGTACCTTTTAGTCTGGCCAAAAGAAAAGAGGTTTGAGCAGTTATGTCGAGATTTTTTAACCTTGCCAGTCTTTTTTGACCATTTGCGATGTATATAAATGTTAATATAATAAATGAATCGATCTTTAATTCGACTTTCGAACAAACACGTTAACGAATGTTGCTCCGCCGCCACTCTAAGATGGATACATGACGTCGCTGCTAATTGTTGGTTTCCCGGTAAATATTTACTAGTTTTCGGTTGTACATGGTGGCGCAGGGGAACGGGAAATTTTGAAATAACGTCATTTCCACGAATAAATTCATGAAACTAGTAATTTATTAACGAAAGTGCATGTATGCAGCATGCCATTTATGTTTTTACAATCAAAATGTCCAAAAGTGCCTCTTTAACTTTTTAAAGATGACATCGGAAAGATGTCCTCCCATTCGGCGTTCACACTCTAACAGCCTCTTATGAAAACTCCGGAATGCGCGGTGTAGCAAATCTTGGGGAATGGCAGTGATTTCTTGTTGAATGTTCTCATTCAGTTCATGGATTGTTGCAGGTCGTGTACGGTACACCTTGCCTTTAAGATACCCCCACAGGAAGAAGTCGCACACACTAAGCTCAGGGGATTCTCACAGGACATTCAATGTCACTGTTACGTGAAATAATTCGTCTTCCAAACAATTGACGAACTGCTGCCATCGAATGTCGAGCAGTGTGTGACGTGGCTCCGTCCTGCTGAAATCACATGTTTTCCATGTAGAGATTAAGCTCGTACAGTCACGGTGTAAAGAATGTTTGAAGCATTTCAACATATCGAGCGGATGTTACTGTCGCTGCACTACCATCCTCACGTGCAAAACAATAAGGGCCGATAATACCATGACATGATACAGCACACCATAGTGTGATCTTGTTGCTACGTAGTGGTCGCTGGTGTAACTCACAAGGATTGTCCTGGGCCTAATAACGAAAATTCTGTTTGTTTACGAAACCGTTCAGGTGGAAATGGGCTTCGTCTGATATACATATGTTACCAACGAAATTCGCGTCCTCGTTAATTTTCGCCAATATCCGCCTACTAAACTCCATACGTGACGCTGGGTCTCGTTCATGTAATTGTTGCACAATCTGCAACTTATAGGAATGAAAATGCAATTCGTGCGGTATTCTTTGTAAGCTTCGTCGCTTAATCCCTAGCGTAGATGCGTGCCGTCGAACGGAGCGGCGAGGACTTTTCTCGATTGCCGCTCTGACAGCCTCAATGTTCTCTGGGGTACGTACCGTTCGAATGCCACCTGGAGCTTTCTTTTACAAGACAGACCCTATTTCTTTAAAATTACGCACCCACTTTGTAATCGCATGCGCAGATGGGACACGTCCATGACGTCCAAGCTGGTAATGCTGTCGAAATATTCTCTGCGCGGCAGTCGTACTATCACCATTTTTATGAAACGCTCTCACAGCTACTGCACGTTCCGCACCAATCCAACGATCCATGATTACTAAATGGCAATGCGTTCACAACAATTGTGCGACGTTACGAACAACTGCCGGCTCTACAGTGCTGACAACTGTAACGTTCAAAATTTCCCGTTCCCCTGCGCCACCCTGTACTTTTAGATCAGTATTTGATTGAAGCATAAAATTCGACAATTAAAGGCTCAAACTATCGTAGAACCGGATTCTCTTGTGCAGATTTATTTACAAGATCTTTCCATTAGTTTAAATTCATGGATTATTTTACAGGATCGACGGCAATTGTTAGTTTAAACGTATTTTCAAAGTTTGTAATGAATGAATGAAGGAATTGATAAAATAACAACAGAAATGATCAAAAATATGGGTAGGAATAGAAGGGAAATGAAATATGTGGGAGCATATGGAAGGAAGAAGAAAATACTAGAACAGATAATAGACAAAAGAATAAGGTTATTATTAGAAGAGCTAAACGATGAATCTCAGAGCTGATTCATAAAGAGAAAAAGCAGATTTATAGATTTAGAGAAAGCTCTTTTACCAGACGATAGCAGTCCTCAGTACTAAAATATATCGCACACAAGCAAATGTACAAATGGAATGTTTTTGCAGCAAAAAAAAAATGAAAACCAACAATAGCCACACCTTCAAATAGTTTTTTTTTATGAATTAATAAAACCAGTTAGGACTTCTCACAGGATTAACGTATTATGGTCCAACATTACAAAAGCCTCTCCAAGACATGGATGCATTGGTAATATTCCATGATGTTATTTCAAATAATTATATACTTTATTATTAAAAAAAAACACCGTATTAATGTAATTATAACACTGCTCATGTGAGGTCAATGCAAATGAGTTCAATATACTTAACGGACGTGAGGGCAATCAATTACTGTCTGTGGACGTCAACCTAGCAATCATTGTCTACATCAACAGAAAAAAAAAACTATAAAGTAAATGGGTTCCAGAATAAAATCGACGGTTTTATAGATCTTAATATATGAACGAGAATATATGTATAGTTTACGCTAACGTTTGTTTCGTTTACGTATTTCTCTTTATTGCTGGATAAACACACTTTTTGCCGCAGATTCTATTAGTTGTTATACGACAGTAATTAACTCAACATCGATTATTTAATTTGTTTTTTTTTTTTTGAAAGTGTTGATAAAAATAAATTAATCAGTTTCTGGAAAACATCTGCGTCACTACATGCATACATATATAAAACAAATGTATGCTGAATATACGATAAATAACGTAAATTATAATAAAAAGGAATTATTGCCTAGCGATTTCGGCTTGAGAAAAATTCTGAAATCGTGTCGGAATCCAAATACTACAGCTGCTTGTGTGGCTTTTATAACAAAGGGCGCAGTAAATTTACAAATAATTGGAAGAGATGATTTTGAAGAAGAAGTTTCAGTTGGTGAAAAAATGTCTACTTACTATTGAACTACTTCAGCAAATATTTCCAAAGAAAATTACAGAAATGGATGCTCGATCAGTATTGTAAACCTGATGGGATCCAGAGTCGGGAATGAGCTGCTTTAAAAGTTCCTTGCAAATAAACCTCTCACACATCAAAGCGAAAAAATGACACCAATTTACAAAGTGAGTAAAGACTGGTTTCACAAGAATTGCAAGGACTGTGTGTACAATTCGCAGATATCGCAGTAAAGTCCATACCATACAAATTACCTCTTGAAACGCTGCGTTCCGAAAAAATAGTTAATGTCTGTGCGAGACTTGTGAAAGACTAGATTAGTTTGGAGACTCGTGCTAGCGCCTTTGGTATTCAAAATCTGAGACTGAAGCTTGTTGGAAAGGCAAATAAACCTAGGACATATAAGAAGAGTCCAAATCTTCCTATTGCGTACATGAACCAGAATAAGGAATGGATTACTATAGATGTTTTTCGAAAATAGTTCCGTGGTATCTTTGTATTTAAAGTTGAAGAAGGATTTGAATTTGTTTTCAAACGCAATGATGCCTCTCGACATCTCAAAATGGAAGAACGCCGTATTAAGGACGAATGCATTCTAGCAACGTTACTATCACCAAATTGTATACCTCTCATTCAACCAATGTATCATTATGTGATTCAACCAACTGCAATACAAAGTTCTATAATACATATACAGGGTGTCTTTGATATAAAATAAAAAGTATGGAATGATGAGGTGTAATTAAACTCACTCAACAATCAAACTCACATACACGCACGCAGACTGCATACCCTGCAATAATAACATTTCGGCTGTGAATAGTAAAGAAATATTTTAGATTTAAGCCTAATAAAATTAGAACTTTTTCATTTTTTCATACTATTTTATTTAATTTTTTGGACACCCTGTATAAAAAAATGATAATGCATCTTGTGGAAAATACACAAGTAGATAACATTCTCAAAGACCTTTGCAAAGTTGGAACGTATTAAGATTGGCTTCCAGTTTTGCAATTACGATTTGTCATCGTTATTGACAACAGGCCGAGCTCCTACTCTCTACCAATGCCGTAGAAAATCAGCAGTTTTGTTGGATATATTAGTGATACACACTAAAGGCTTGGCCAAAGCACTTGCGTAATTAAAAACAACGCTTGAAATGACATCGCCGCCAGTACTAAAATCCCGTGGAAAAGTGGCTATTGTTTTGCTAACATCGAACTTTTATGCTTGTTGAAGATCTTAGCATAGCAGAATCGATTATCTCATACAAAATATTACAAAAACTTTCAGCAGCAACATATAGTCTGCATATAATTTGCTATAGTTAGATCTTCCGAAATGATATCTTGTATTATTGTTGGATGGAAAACTAAAACCTGAAGAATAAAATGAGAAATAGAGACTGACGTATGATGGGAGATGGTAAAGGTCTGCAGGGACAAGAAGTTCATCAAATTCAACAGGTACACCACATTCTGTATTAGAGAAGATTAAATCAAACACACGACTGTTACAATTGGTTATAGTACACAATACTATTACAATAAATTAAAGAAAACTTCTGACAGGTACATATATGATGTTGGTCGATTTATGAGAAAGGAAGACCTCCAAAATTTCACAAAATAATTCCAGATTACTGTGGCAAGTATGGGGGGGGGGGCGGTAGGCAGACGGCAACAATGTAAATAGGAAGCAACAATATCAACCATAGGAACAAGAGGAGAAATAATGTCAGTATCAGATATTCCGTCCTTTTTTACACAATTTTGACTAATTATCAACGATAAATCTTTATTATTGCAATGTATTCAATAATTTAAAAAAAAAAAACATGGAACAATATGGATGAATTGCTCAAAACAAATGATCAAAATGAGAATGCTATTACCTTAGCTTGTTACGATGTTATTAGATGTTTGGCATGCTCAGACGATGAAGAAATATGTGAAATTACCAATATTTTCAGCGACCGATGTTGCTAGCAATAAAATGGCAGAATGACTTGTGGAAGACGACGAAGAGATTCTAGCCGCGAATAACGAGATCATTTCTTTATTAACAAAGGATCAAACAAATTAGTGGAAGATGTGTCCGCTTTATTGAATGTCTACTGTATTTGAATATGTTTAATAACTATTTTCCCAATGTTGCAGATGGTTAAACTTAGCTAACTTTTACATACTCACACTTAGAAGCTTTAAAAGTACTTATGTATATGAAATGAATGCGTAGGCTTCCACGGCCGGAGTTAGTAATAAACGAATTACTTCCGGAATTTAACCGTGTCATGATGAGATATATAGAAATGAAATAAGAGTAACAGGAGAAAGTAATAAAAAGAAAAAGATAAAAAGATGAAAAATGAAAAAAAGGGGGGCGTGAAAAAGAAAGAAAGGTGAAAAGAGTAAGGGCTGGAAAGAGAGACAGAAAGGGGGGGAGGAAGAAAGAAAGAAAAAATAAGAAAGAGAACAAAAGAGAAAGGTGGGATCTCAACGTTTCGCCTCCGTCGTAGGAGGCTTCTTCAGGAGAAACAGGTGAAATCAAAGTGTCACGGTAGCTCGATGTTTAAACCACGCTGGAGGCGGTACTACTGTGGCAGACGCGTTAAGCGCGCTAGAGAAGGTATTCCCCTCTAGTGCGATCTTTTTCTTTTTATTTCTTTCTTCTCTTACTCTTATTTCATCTCTATTTGTTTATTACTTATGTGTATATTTTAACAATAGAAATATACAAAAAAAAACAAACAAGCACAGAACAGACTAAAATGAAGTTTGATTTAAAGTTGTAGTACTTCTAATTCATATTTATAATACAGATTTTCGTTTTAATGCATTCTAGATCCTCGGACAACAGATTGGCCACTAATCAGCAGTCCGGTACCAACGATCATGATGATACTCATATATCTGTACGTGGTATTACTTTTGGGACCATGGCTAATGGCGAATCGGAAACCGTTCAAACTTAAAAAGGTCTTGATCTTCTATAACGGAGCGCAAGTACTGGCAAGCTTGTATATGTTTTCGGAAGTAAGTTACTAATTGCTTTATTAGTCATTACTGAAAAGTTCATGTTTAATCTCATAGTGGGGCTTTTACCTAACCTTCTGGATCTTAAATTCTAGAGAAGCAAAAACCGATTGATACCTTGACATATGGAATGGCGTCATCTTGGCGTATTCGGTTAAGCGCAAAATGTAGGCGTTGATAATGTCAGAACTATATTAAGACTAACTGCGTGGTATCGAGTTTGTATTCATAATGTTACAAAAAACATAATGTAGGCAAAATACGGTGTTTGTTTTTCTTTAAAAATCATTATTAAATTACGTTATACACAAAAATTGCTACAATATAACGATTGGGATTCTTTAGCAGTTGTTGCGAAATTTCTGTAGTTTCATATGAACTTTTCAACAGAATATTGGGAGTTCTTAATATCTTGCAAATTATGCATCGAAGTTAACATTGAACTACAAAGAAACACAAATGTAAGAAAAAATAACATTAAAAAAATGTATTATATTTTGTGCAGAGGTTATTTACAATAATACATTTTTCTTGTTTTAAATTTGCCTAAGGGACTTGGCCCTGTATCATTGGCATGTATTTATAGTTGAACCAAATACGCCTGGTCGAGGGCGACAGTAGCGAATAATAGCCGATCTCAAAACAAAGGTAATGTGACAGCTACCCAGGCGTTCTCGTTTGAAATAATACGCTATGTGCAATCTTTAGCTCTCTGCTACTGCGCCCCAAAGAAGGGAAAAAGCCAGTAGCCAGCAAATGTGCGAAATGCGCACCGACAAGTAAAACGGAGCGATGAAGCCGACATTACATATAGAAAAATGGTCCGTGAAACTCGTCCGCTACGACGAACAACTAATAGTCGCGATACGACAAAGGACCGAACAAACGTACAAAAGACAACGGGCGCTGCGGCCGCAACGACCGTCAACAAGAAGCGGAGTGATCGTACTTGTAGAAGATGTCTATACATGCGCGCCGACGACCTTACCAAAATGAATCCCGACACAAACTTAACAGAAGACTAAAAATATGTATAGACGACAACGGACACAGTAGGCTCGACGAACGTTGATAGAAAATCGAGAATTTGTACTTATTAAAGAAAACTATACATGCGATCCGACAACCTTACCAGCATGACTCCCGCCAGAATCGTAACAGAAGACTAAATAAATGTATAGACGACAGCGTCCTCGACGATTCCCGCCAAAACTAGAAACTATTAGAAACTTCCAATATTCATCCGACGACGTTATTGTACACGTTACGACGAGGTACGAAAGGTAACCGAAAGTGCACGATGGCTAATACCTCGATCGTCGCGCGGGAGTCGACTGCCTGTGCTTGTATATATTAAATATTAAGAAAACTCCCATTATTTGTTCGACGCACTTAATGACTTTTAAATTAGGCAATTTTAGTTAAAGTAATGTGAATGGCCGGCTTGCATACATATACAATGCGTAATGTACACACATATTAAAATAATAGTCGATATATTTTACAGAGAACAAAAAAATAAATAATAAAAAATGAAAATAAAGTAATATTCTAAATGAAAATAAGGTGATAATGATAACCCATACGGTTGCAAAGAAGATAAAATCATATAAAATACATAAAGTAGTAAAAAAAATGGATAAAACAAAATACATTTCCTTAGAAACTTAAAATTCATTTATAAAAACACAAAAACAATGTTAAGTCCTTAACAAGTAATAATAGACAATACAATCATCAAGAAAGAACTAAAATCTGCGATAGAGAAGTGGTAGAATGATATTTCTATTTTAACCTTGACCAAATTGATAGGCAGTTTTAAGATCCGAATGTTTCAAGTTACCTTGAATAGAAGGGCTATGTTGCAAATCTGTCACTAAGCAGTTTCCATCAAACATAAGTTTGAAATTTGATTTTCCCGAAGCAAACATTCCTACCTTGTACAGTGATGTAGCTGCAATTGACTGGACTTCTTCGGAGAATCTTAATTGTGTTAACGAAGCAGTCCCAGCTTCCTTGCTTAGACATTATCATCCATCGATCTGTACCTTTGTCCAAACACCCTTCTAGAAGATATCCGCCATGGTACAATTACGACATAATCAAGCTTCTTCAAATAAAAAATTATTAGCTTCGTAGGTGGAACAAAAGCGGACAAGAGATTTACCACAGTAAATTTGTTTGAGAAAACTAGTTAAAGACAAAATTAGTCCTGCATATGTGGAATATCAAACGGCGCTTGCATAAGGTCTAGCACAAAATCCAAAGTTAATGTGGCAGTATATGAAAGTATATAAAAGCGCGTCGCAGTACCTGAATAACTCCTTCGTACCTACGCAAAGAGATAATGCTTGAAAATACCGTCGTTATCACCATATAAATATATACATAGATGCGCAAAGCATCCGAAGAAAGATAGTCGCGCGATACAAATATGCAGTCAGCCGCCGTTCGATCGTACAATGTTAATGCTACAGCGCGATTGCATAACGATAATTGTAAACGTACGGCCGACCGCGTAACACGTTACGTTAATTTAACCGCGTTGCATGTACGAGGTTCCATTCATGATCTCGGTAATCGCTTTCTCGTTCAAGGACGTGTCATCAGCGGATCGCTAAGTTCAAGGACGTTTCGCATTCTCCTAGCCGATTACGGCAGGTGAAAAGCATCTAGATATAGTTGTACGTCACAATCTCGGGTGTACCTCTTTCGGACGGCGATATATTGAGGATTGTACGAAACCGTAGCGTTTCTTTCGGTGATACTAGATTAATGGTAGAGATACGTAGGCGGGCAGAAAGGTCGTTGATCGTTTGAATGCATTTCATTATTTTCCTCCCTTTAGTTTAGTTTTAGTATTAGGTTATTGTAGACTTCCTAGATGTAAAGACTTCAAATTAGGTACGATTGATGATTATTGCATTGCAGTAAATATCCAATAAGTGACGCTTCCGCGAAACATTATCAAACAGAACAACCTTTACTATACAGCCCCTCCAGCTTTTGTTTGACATATACTCTGTATACAAAAATTGCTACAATATAACGAACTTACTAAAATAACAAGTAAAACAGAATTTTTAATCATCACATTCAGTTATTTAAATCTATTTCTCCCTTACATATTCGCGATGTCCTATCTCTTCTCTTAAAACATTGTTGGTGCTAAATACGAACTGTCCCAGAAGTCCTTCTCGGCACAAAAAGAATATAATAAAATAATGGCCAGGTTTCATGAATAAATGTTTATTTTTTATTAAAATACAGACTGAGAATTTATTTCTTAAAAATTGTATCTTCTAAATGTGTTCCGCTATTTTGCTGGCACTCTTCTATACATGAGGCAAGAACTGCTAGATACATATTCTCCATGATAGCAGCCATTTCACCTCGAATATTCTCTTTTAATTCATTCAGAGAGTGAGGTGTGCTGGTGTGTACCTTCGATTTAAAGCGTCCCCATAGGAAGAAATTCATTTAGTATCAAGTAGGGACTACCTGACAGCCAGTTTATGTCACCGGATGCCAATTTTCCAGTGAAAACTTTCAGGAACAACTGGTAAGGACATGCTAGATGTCGCTGTATCTTGTTGTTGCTTCATCTTGTTCGAATTAAAACCATTAAACTCTGGCAAGGTTTGTGTAAACAAGTTGTTGACCATCTCCATATATTGCTCGAAATTTAGTTTTTAATATACGACTTCGGTCATATTCAAAAAAATACTGACCGGTAATATTTTGCGCCTACGTTTCAGCCCAAACAATAACGAATGAAGTGACCTGTCATGCTTCTGTTCTGCATTTGTTTAACCCCAATAACGGTAGTTCTGCCTGTTTATGTTATCCCGCAATTAACTTTTATATAGAATTAATTGTCAGTTATTTGAAGAATGCAATCAACATCTTGCAGCTTTTCACCCGGTATAATACAGTAAGTAGTACAAGGTTTCGACACTGTTGTAAGTTGGTATAAGAATAATCGGTTCGCTTTAAACGTGAATTCTTTCACCAAACACATTTTTGCTCAATTCGAAACCTCGAAGCATTATAAAAGTGAGTTTTATTAGCATCTACCACTTCATTTTGACTGCAATCAATTTACCAGTCTGCAGCCAGTACTCCTTCTCAATATAAATAGATTCCCACTAAATGCCTAGCAGCAATAGTGATGATTATTTTCATTTTTCAGCACTTATGGAGCGGTTGGTTTTGGGATTACAGCTTAATTTGTCAGCCAGTTGACTACTCGCATAGTTCTAAAGCAATGAGGGTAAGTATATCAATTTAGCAAATTATAACGTATTTAGAATAAAGCATGCTATTTTTATTGTCTAAATGGTGGATTGAAACCGTTCGTTAAATATGTTACAGAAAATTTGGATTCAAGTCAATTCGATGAAAATGTTTTCTAGATGGCTGCCTTTCTGGTTATACCGGAATGGTGTCTTTTTCATTGCATATTCCATTTCTCCATATTATTTTTGGTACAATTTCATTAAGTGCCCCTACTTTCTGCCTTATTTTTGTTATTTTAAGAATTTTGAAATTAATTATGCAATCATATCATCACAAACAGTTTCTCTTGTTGTTTAATTGATTAACAAGCAGCATACCTATAGTGTGTTTTCCATATGTGTGGAGTATATTACACCTACTACTCTAGGAAATGAAGCAATTTCAATGAAGCCCCCATTTTCTTTAAATGCATTACTATTTAGAGACGAAAACTATTGCGTAATGTTGACTTTACCATTGCAATTACTCTCGACACCGTTCGAAAAATATTGCTTACATATCTGTCCCAGCTAAATCCCCAATAACGTTTAGAAAATTTTCAATTGAATAAAATCTCTAAAGTTAATAACAGCTTATCTTCTATCGTTGAGGCTGAGTTCCTTAAATAAGATTAAAGCGTATTCGTATAACTTCAAGCGAATCTTAACAAGTTACCAGTTTATGTCGCCTTTCTTAGCTGATATCTCGCAAAGAAATCGCGATCATCCTCATATTTCAATATCCAGAATAATACAGCTGCTCATAATATCGGATATTGTTATCTGGAGAATTTCCTTTTTGATCTGTTCATATTTCTAAGTTCCAAGATGTTCTACAAAATTAACAACATCTTCGTCATCAGAAGATTCAAAAAACATGTTTATATGATCCACTTATTTTGTATGAAAAAGAACGGAAACTTATTGAACAGAGAACCACCCCTAATTGCACACTCGAGCTTGATGGATTTATAACTATAGGCCCTGTTAAAGATACGGTTCGCTTTCGGTCCATCCTTTCCCGAAAAAGGCATTAGACCACCGAGTAGATTGTAAATAGTCATATGTTTTAGAAATTTTAGAGCCTGCGTAGAAAATAATTTGCAGGTGTGATACAGTTTTTACCTTCAGTCGGTAACACGGTTGACAATGAGAGCCCACGTGCTCTCGAAACGCTGCGTTCCGCATAATTAATTTTGTGTGAGTGGAGTTTACTGCTATACCTGTGAATTGTACATCCACACAGTCCTAGATATTAAGGATTGTAATTTATTCTATTTTTTTACTATCTGGTCCCAATCTGTAAAAGTGAAGGGTGTCTAATACAATTGGCCAAGGCTGTATACGGAGCGTATCAAATAAAATAAACGCAACGTTGTAATCTTGTCATTTACCTTCAAGTCGATAGTTAAATAGTCATATGTGTAATTCAAACATGTGCTTATCAGGTATATGCATGTATTACATATCAAGTTCGTTGAATTTACTTAATCACTACATTACCTCAAAAATCAGGCCAGTCCTTGCAATCGTCACACCATGATTTAACATAACTTTTTTGTAAATAAATCCATCAAACTCGAGTGTGCAATTGGGGGTGGTTCTCTGTGCAATAAGTTTTCGTTCTTTTTCATATATACCGTTTCGTACGCGTCTAATTCTCTATACGAGTTCACGTTTTTAAATAGTGTCAGATTTTTTAAATCAATCTTATGTCCGGATTTTACCATATGCTCTGCTGATAGTTCAGGTTTGTCGAAATGAAAGTGTCTAATATCTTCTTTGAACCTCGTTTCGATACTCCTTTTTGTTTGTCCAATATAAACTTTCTCACAATCATTGCATGCGATTTTTATATTCCAGACCTTTTTATCATCTCCGGTTTATCTTTGGAATTCCCTAAGAGATTCTTTAAGTTGTTTTTTGATACAAAAGACACGTTCATATTTAGTTAGTAGAAAATTTTACTTAACCCTTTTACTGTTGGGTGAAAAGGTAGAGTTCCGCATAATTAATAAATTTGTGTGAGTGGAGTTTACTGCTATACCTGTGAATTGAATCTATCTAATACTAGAGCAAAATTTCTGCTTTTATATACACTATCGCTCATAATAGTATGGATACTTCCTATTGCATGCTTACTACAAAACTTTAAACAAAAAAAATTCTAAGAAAAATATGTATTCATATACGACTTATAGCACATGTGTACATAAAAGAGAAAGTAATAATAAACATTAGAAAACAAAGTAAGTTATACTTGAAAGAAATCACTAATTTAATAATTGAAGATGGGTCGTAGACGTTGGACATTCTTTTTTCCTCTGTCAAGTTCGTCCCATAAAAGATCTATCGTATTAAGATCCGGACTCTGGGGAGGTCAAGTCATTATTTCTAATATTCCTTCATTCTCTGCATTGGCGAGGTAATTTTTGCATAATAATTATTACACGAATAGAAATACTTCTTTTTAAACTATTTTTTTTTAAATTTACAGTGTCCCATCTATTACGAATGGTAGTGCACTTATTATAACTTTCGGATTTTATCTTTTTCTTGTAGTACTAAAGAAATTATCATTTCACTGCTAGAATATTTTATAAAATTTACACAATTCTTCAACGTATTGCTTAAAGCGTTATACTCTCCCTGCGAATTGTGATTGTAATTTCATAATTCAACGTTAGTAATTGTCTCCGCCATAAACACAATTTCTAGTTATGCAAACGCAAGCATAATCGTCGTTTTACATTGTTGTACGTACGCCGTACATAGTAGATACGTACACCGTATACCCGCAATATGCATACATGTAATTGTTTTATTTACATTTGCCTTTATCCTACTTTCACTATTATTCGCGCTGATTCCTTGTCTATCGCTTGCAGATGGCCAATCTTTGCTGGTGGTACTACATTTCGAAACTGACCGAATTCGCGGACACCGTTTTCTTCGTACTCAGGAAGAAGGACAGTCAAGTGTCTCTGTTGCATCTTTACCACCACAGTTTGACGCCCGTCGAGACGTGGATATTAGTGAAGTTCATTGCGGGTAAATGACCTATTACCCGTTTCCTTGCTGCTTTATATTAACATAGTATAAGTTTCGATTGAAGCAATAATAACGAACCATCACTTGAAAAGGTGTTCACTGGAAAACATCGCTAGAGCGCATAAATTGTGAAATATGTCATAGGCGTACAATAACTGGCTCAATAAATAATTAATAACACAACCCAACAAGGTTTTCACCCATAATCAGTGATTGATGAAAATAAATCGGCATGTATACATAAAATATATCGCACACCCAATTTAATAGTGCCACAACTGCAATTAAGCAGTCACTTCTCCATAGCGGTCAGTTTTCAATTTCCAGAACGGTTATACAGGGTGTCCATGAAATTATATAACAGTATGAAAATGGAAAAATATAATTTTATTGTTCTGAGACGGGAGAGAAAAATGATAAAAATATTTATAAAACATTTGTCGTACCATTGCACTTTCGGAAGTGCACGGTACAACTGTAGCCTGTAACGCAATGCGTAGGGTTAGCAACTGCAATTCCGCCAGCGCACGAGTCACATACATAAATCTCTAGAAGCACAGCGACTCAGTCTGTTTCTAGTGTTACGTGTGGATATTTCGAGATAGAAAAATATGAATACACGAATTGCAACAGATACGTCTTTATTTTACGTTTTAATTCTATCTTTAATGCAATAAAACGATTTAGGATCTCGGTTTTGCATAATTCATTTACGCACGTTTAAAACAAAATTTTCTTTATTATTCACAGCCGAAATATTCGTACGTAAGAATGTTATTGAACTCTTAGCATGCCGTTTGAAAGGTAGACAGTGTTATCTTGTTGGTTCTATAAGATCGACGGCTGTGTTATTGCAGTGTATGCAGCCTGCGTCTATGTATGCGAATTTGGTTGGATGGATGTACTATATATACACATTCTGCATCCATAGGCGGCGCATATTACAATTTCTTAGGGTTTTCTTTTTAATTCTGACGTTCGCGTTGTAATTGATTTAAAATTTTTTGGACTTATGTTCTACATAACACATGGGCTGAAAAGTCCCGGGTCTAACACATAGATGACGCTAATTTTATTGCAGTCACCTTTCTCTCAGTTAGTACTAACCTTCAAAAGACAGCTGTTAAAATTTCATGATATTCTATTCATTAGTTTGCGAGTTATTGTGCTAAGAGTCACACTACTTTTGTTATTTTCAAAACAATGGATCAAAAACAATTTCGTGTTTTATTTTTACACTGCTTCTTGATGGGAAAAAATACCGTTCAAGCGAAGCAATGGCTTGAAAAGTGTTATAGGGACTCCGCTTCATCAGAAACAACAATAAAACGTTGGTTTGCTGGCTTCAAACGTGGTCGTAGAGACACCGATGATGCAGAACGCAATGGACGTCCAAATGAGGCGGTAACACCAGAAAACATAAAAAAAAAACCACAAAATCGTTTTGAATGATCGAAAAGTGAAGTTGCGTGAGTTAGCTGACATCGTAAAGATATCAAAAGAACGTATCGGCTTTATACTGCATGAGCATTTGACTATGAGAAAGCTCTGTTCAAAGTGGCTGCCGCGTTTGCTCACTGTTGACCAAAAACAAGAACGTGTTGATGATTCTGAGCAGTGTTTGGCCATGTTTAAACGTAGCAAACCGGAATTTTTGCGTCGATGTGTGACAATGGATGAAACATGGATCCATCACTCCGGAACCATAACGATCGTCATCTGAGTGGACAGCAACTGGTGAACCTCGTCCAAAGCGCCCGAAAGCACAACAATGGGCTGTAAAGGTTATGGCCTCGGTATTTTGGGATGTGCGTGGTGTAATATTCATCGACTATCTTGAGAAAGGAAGTACCATCAACAGTGAATATTATATAGCGTTATTGGAGCGTTTGATGGCCTAAATTGCAAAGAAACGACCGCCTATGACAAAGAAAAAAATGTTGTTTCATCAAGACAACGCACCGTGTCACAAGTCAATCAAAACAATGGCAAAACTGCATGAATTGAACCTCGAATTGCTCCCACATCCACCGTATTCGCCAGATTTGGCTCCCAGCGACTAATGGCTGTTCGCAGACTTCAAAAAAATGCTCACCGGTAAGAAATTTCGCATGAATGAAGAGGTTATCGGTGAAACTGAGGCCTATTTTGAGGCAAAAGATAAATCGTTCTACAAAAGTGGTATTGAAATGTTAGAGCGGCGCTGGAATGATTGCGTTGCTCTTGATGGAGATTACGTTGATGAATAAAGCTAATTTTGAACCAAAAAAACCGTGTTTTCTTTGTTAGGCCCGGAACTTTTCAGCCCATGTATTAATTATACCTTTTCATTTTCTGCACTTTTTTATGTTATTTCAAGGACACCCTGTACAGGGCAGCTTATGGATTCAATCTTTTTAACAGCCGTGGTCATAAAAATAAGAATCTACAAACGACTTCCTTAAAAAATTACTTCCGTGTAAGGGTATATTACTAAAAATACTAATACTAATAATCTTCATGTTATATGCAACCTGCATTAATTACGTTGGGTCAAGTTTGATTCTTGTTTACTTCATTTCTGTTGTTTCTAATGCAAATAGACGAAGATGTCGGAGTAATGGAATCGTTCGCCACTCAGAGACGAAATTGATCTATCGCTGGAAGTGAGGAAATTGGGTGGACGTTCAGAAAATTATCCGAAAAATTGGAAATAAAAGACAGACAAGTTATTGCGATAATAAGTAACAAGAATGAATTATATGGAGTTGGTAGTAAAAATATGAAAACTGGAATTTATCGTGAACAAATTGGATTTCAATAGTACTGGGTGTCCCAAAAGTCTATTTCAATTTGTTTTGTTCATTGTTCAAAACAAAATCGTTCAGCAAAGAGTGTAAACATACCAATCGCCTGCCTTGTCTTGGGGGAACTTCATCGCTGTGGAGCGTCTTACTGGAGCAAAGCGCGCGTGCTGTGCGATGAGGTGCGTTTTCACCTTAACGGTCATGCTAATACGCAGAACTGCCGTTAGTGGACTTTCACAAATTCCAAACAGAACCATGAGAGTCCATTTCACTCGCCAAAAGTTACTGTTGGGGTTGCAATGGCGGCGCAAGTAATTATTAATCCGTACTTTTTTGAAGATGACAGACGTCACAGTAACCATAAATTCCAAGCGATATGTGGAGATGATTGACAACTATTTTACATGAGCCTTGGAAGATTTTAATGATTTTAATCGGAACAGTCGGTTCCAAGATGGGGAGATACCTCCATGCTTAATACTAATGAGTAAAGACTGGAAAGTATGTACTAAGAGGATTGCTAAATATGCATGTAATATGCACTTAAAAAATCCCCCAAAAATGCACTAATGGTATGCATTTATTTATTATGTTTTAGGAAATTAAAATTCATTTGTTGTATTTACAAATTATATATTTATTTATTACAACAAATAATCGTATATATTTTTTAAATTTTCCATAATTAAATTATGTCTACAGTGTGTAAGTATAACACATGGGCTGAAAAGTCCCGGGCCTAACAAAGAAAACACGTTTTTTTTGGTTCAAAATTAGCTTTATTCATCAACGTAATCTCCATCAAGAGCAACGCAATCATTCCAGCGCCGCTCTAACATTTCAATACCACTTTTGTAGAACGATTTATCTTTTGCTTCAAAATAGGCCTCAGTTTCAGCAATAACCTCTTCATTCGTGCGAAATTTCTTACCGGCGAGCATTTTTTGAGGTCTGCGAACAGCCAGTAGTCGCTGGGAGCCAAATCTTGCGAATACGGTGGATGTGGAAGCAATTCGAAGTTCAATTCATGTAGTTTTGCCATTGTTTTGATTGACTTGTGACACGGTGCGTTGTCTTGATGAAACAAATTTTCTTTCTTTGCCATATGCGGTCGTTTCTTTGCAATTTCGGCCTTCAAACGCTCCAATAACGCTATATAATATTCACTGTTGATGGTATTTCCTTTCTCAAGATAGTCGATGAATATTACACCACGCCCATCCCAAAATACCGAGGCCATAACCTTTCCAGCCGATTGTTGTGCTTTCGGGCGCTTTGGACGAGGTTCACCAGTTGCTGTCCACTCAGATGACGATCGTTTTGATTCCGGAGTGAAGTGATGGATCCATGTTTCATCCATTGTCACATATCGACGCAAAAATTCCGGTTTGTTACGTTTAAACATGGCCAAACACTGCTCAGAATCATCAACACGTTCTTATTTTTGATCAACAGTGAGCAAACGCGGCACCCACCTTGAACAGAGCTTTCTCATAGTCAAATGCTCATGCAATATAAAGCCAATACGTTCTTTTGATATCTTTACGATGTCAGCTAACTCACGCAACTTCACTTTTCGATCATTCAAAACGATTTTGTGGATTTTTTTGATGTTTTCTGGTGTTATCGCCTCATTTGGACGTCCACTGCGTTCTGCATCATCGGTGTCTCTACGACCACGTTTGAAGTCAGCAAACCAACGCTTTATTGTTGTTTCTGATGGAGCGGCGTCTCCATAACACTTTTCAAGCCATTGCTTCGCTTGAACGGTATTTTTTCCCATCAACAAGCAGTGTAAAATTAAAACACGAAATTGTTTTTGATCCATTGATTTGAAAATAACAAAAGTAGCGTGACTCTTAGCACAATAACTCAAAAACTAATGAATAGAATATCATGAAATTTTAACAGCTGTCTTTTGAAGGTTAGTACTAACTGAGAGAAAGGTGACTGTAATAAAACTAGCGTCATCTATGTGTTAGGCCCGGGACTTTTCAGCCCATGTGTTATATTTATATTGGGAAAATATTCTTTTAACATTGCAAGATGTGATCGGTGCATTCTTAAAACTAAATTTGAGGGGTTTATATTAATGTCGCATTAAAATTGCCGTTAATTACGTTGTTTATTGATTCGAATATAGCGAATCCTCCATTTTAGTACAGAATTTCGGCTAATTTTTCTTTCCAGTTAATCCGCTAACTTTTCCAATTTTCTCCTCAATATCATTTACAATGTTAACACTAATTGATAATTTTCTAATCTAGTAATTGCCTCCTCAATTATCGCAAAATTGGACGTGACGTATGAGACATCGTTACTAAGATTTACCTATGAAACAATTACATATTAGCAATCTGAAAAGGACATCTTTGATTAAGTTGGGGCAGTCCTTAATAGTATCTTTAGTGATTCTAATCATTGACGGTAGGGGTTTTTTCTTTAATTCTCTGTACGGTCCTGACGCATAACACAGTGTTGACGCGATTGTAATAATTCCGTTTGTCCAAAATGACTATTTTATTTCCTTTATCTGCTTTAAGGTAAAAACAATTTTTATTTCTGAGACTTTTAATAATTTCTAGATTCCTCCTATCTTGGCCGCAATTTTTATCATTTTCTAAATTTCTAGAGATCTGAATTTCGCACGCGTTTCTAAGTTCCTAATGTTCATTTCTATTGATGCGATTGATTCCTCGACGGGCGAGTTCGGACCGCGAATTCTATATTTTAATTCTTTATTTAGGAGGTTCATTTCGTCTTTATTAAAGGTCTCAGTGTTCTCTCTATGACACCAACATTTTCCTTGTTTGATTTTCTTGGACAGAGTTGCCTAAATTCTTTATTGACGATTATCATTTTTAATTTAAATTTCCTATTAACGCGTTCGACGTTTCATCTTCGGAAATCACACCATTTTTCAAAGTTGTTTTCGTCTAAATTCTTTGTTAATTTCAGGTACAATGTGTATAATTCTACTAATTTACGACGTTGGGCGTACTGGTATCTTATTTAATTGTCTAGCCAATGTTTCTTGCCCCCTATGATAACTTTCGAGGGTTCTTTACAGCTACTAGAAATGTTAACCTTCATAAATTTAGGGAAAACATTGTTCCTTTTACGCCGCTTTGGAAATAAGATGTCAGCATGAATTAATGTAATCTTACTACTTACATTGCTAAATCGGTTTAATTCCTTGGGCTAGAGAGCCGTAATCAATTAATAATTTCAAGGACTGTGTTGTTGTATAATTCACAGGTACAGCAGTAAACTCCGCTCATATAAATTTATAATTATTCGGAACGCAGCGTTTCTAAAGCACGTGGACTCTCATTGCCACTGTGACTGGACAGTCGGTAACACGGTTGACAATGAAAGTTCACGTACTCTCAAAACGTTGCGTTCCGAATAATTATAAATTTGTGGGAGTCGAGTTTACTACTATACCTGTGAATATCTTTGATAACAAACGAAATCTGCACAGTGGAAGTGTTATCTGAAACATCTGTATTGCAAGGCAACGTCAAAAGTTGGAATAAAATACCGATCGACAAACAACAAAATTCGTTTAGTACATACGTATTTAGATACCGATAATCCTACCTGAAAACACACTTATCTTGGAACTACGACTATGTTCTTTCAGCCGTGTATATTCGAGCCGTGAATACCGCAACGGCGTAAAGTGAAAGTATATTCCATTAATGAAGAATAACCTCTATATACGTTACAGCTACGTGGTAGTGTAATACGGTTGTTATGTAAAATATTCTTTATTACTCAGAATGTTGCTGCCTTTAACCATTTAAATGGTGTATAATATTTTGTAAGCCGCATTATCTAATTTCTTAGGCAAAAATTGCGGTTCTTTGGTCAACGAAATTCCTTCGCCATAAACACTTACTTCGACAATGAAAGCAATCGTGGAAAAAAGTAATTGAACCGCAAAGAACACAAGAGAGGGAGTTGTAGATTGTATGGGGAAATGTTATGTATCTACATTGCGTATATTTCTTTCACGATGAATTAGATAATAAAAAGTATTCGTACGTAATTGCATGGATTGAAATGGAAACACAATTAGACAATTTTAACGAAGAAACAGGAGACGAAACTAAAGATGAGGAAACTAAAGGAAAACCACAAAATAAATTTACTCTATTTTTTTTATTCAATTGGCAGAAGAATACAGATTCAATTTGAAATATATTCCAATATTAAAAGAAATAAAGGAAACGGCAGTAACAGAAAAAGTCGAAAAACACTAGAAACAAACAAAAATTACACAATACTTTTAGAATGTTTCTTTATCATTTTCAAATTTTAAAAATGTGAAATTATAAATGAGTAAACTAGCAAGTATCTCCCTTTGATGTGAACAAATCGTTAGTGGAAACAGTTTGCGTTTCATTTTGTTCATACTATTGAGCGTCTGCAATACATTGTTTCAAATAGCTAACATTTTGCACACTTTTCGTAGTTAAAACTACGAATAAACAGTAGTAAAAAATGTATGGTTTTTGTTGAACTATTCAAAACCCTTTAGCACAGAGAACATGCAGTTTTAAACACATGTTTAATATACACACTGACGCAAGAATTATAGCAGATAAAGGCGGAAGATTAACTAGGGAAATATCACCAAACAAAGGAGTTAGACCAGGCTTCTATGTGTTGCTGACATTATTTAACATATACATATTGATACTGTTATAAAAGGCAACATACAAACAATTGGTGCAGTTACATTGATTATATACCTCGTATGTAATACTATTTCAAATCAACACACATATACAATACATTTCATAAAAATAAACATAACCCTAACATAAAGAAATATTGTATGAGTATATTCTATTGGAATTGGTGACAATATGGAGCATAGGCGATTTGCACAAGATATTTATATTCTGACTACACGCTTCGAGAAAATCAAGCGATCTTGTGTAACGCGGTGGTACTCGGAAATCGAGATAAGCTAGTAACGATGGTGAATCTATTTTACTAGATAACAGATTAAATAAAAATCTTGCACTGTTTCTATTGCGACGATCTAATAATGAATTAAAATTATGTTGCTGCAGCAATGTTACATAATCTGAACCACGATCAGGGTAAGTACCGCTAGCCTTATAGGTAAGGTATTTGAGGAACCGCTTTTGTACACGTTCCATTGCAATCACCTGATACGTGTAGTAAGGATACCAAATTAAGTTGGCATATTCCAATTTAGATCGAACAAAAGTATAGTACAGAGTCCTTACGACTGAGATGCCACGAAAGTTCTCATTAGAAAATTCAAAGACTTGCAGAAAGACATATAGCAAACATATGATCAAATCCAAATCCTTCACTTTTTCTATTCTTGTAATGTATGTAGAATCAACAGAGTGATTAAAAATGGTTCGATTAGAGCGTCTGGTATAAGAGATCACTAAACATTTTCCAATATTTAGAGATATGCCATTCAAATTACACCAATCATTAATAAGGGTAAGGTAAGTCTGCAACTTAACACAATCAACTAGCGAATCGATAACATTGTAGATTTTAATATCATCCATGTATGCTAATGCCTCACATTACAATTTATCGAGCAAATCATTCAGAAAAATGTTAAATAATAGTGGTCCGAGATTAGAATCGTGCGGAACTCCAGATAGTATTCTGAAGCGAGTGGACGAATAACCAATATAGAAAACGTAATCACTCCTTCCAAAGAGGTAAGGTGAAATCAATTTCACCAACGAAGGACAGAAGCTAATACTTTCTAATTTAGCATAAAGTAAGTTGCGATTACTGCGATCAAGAGCCCTAGCAAAGTCAGTATAGACAACATCGACCTGTCCTCGCTGGTCCAACGCTCCAGGTATATACTGGGCGATATTTGCCAAGTTATTTACTGTGGATCTACCTGACATAAATCAGTGTTGATGGATTGACAAAAACGAAAAGGGTACAGACACAAGAGGTGAAGTTTTTAAGAAAACGAAAGGTTGTACAAGATCCGATAGAATAAGAAATGTAGATATAAGAACAGAACTAAGCATCTTAGACAAAAACAAGTGGAAGGAATACGTCGGACGGATGCAACTGATGAGGTTGCCAGCCGGAGCGAGATTTTATAGCTGTTTAGGAAGAAGAAGTGTAGGCAGACAAATAACAGACAAAAGATGGGTATCGTAACAGGAAAAGATCTTACTTTTACATCAACAAGACACTTGCATAGTTTGGAAACATCTTTTAGATACATCCTGTATACGTGTTCCTTAAATTAAACATATCTTAAGTTTATGAGTAATAATGTATCTATAAATAACATTTAACCTTTAACATCTTCATCTGTCCTGTCAGATTTGCATGGAACGTAACTAGACAATAAACAGCCTTCAACAATAACTCACAGTAATATAAACGCTATTTCTATTCGAATCGGGTACCATCATTTGCAACATTAAAATTTTATAGATGTTTTAATAACATCTCTTGTGATTATATCATAAATAGAAGGTACCGATGACTGTCTTCATTATGATTTACTAGTAAGGGAATGCTGTTAACCTGAAAATTCAAACGAAACATTGAAAATAATCCAGCGCAGGATATGCTAAAAACTATGTTTTTCTTCGTGTAAAAAGGAGTTTTCAGAGTATGGAAACATTTTTAAAAGTTAAACCCGCTTTCGGTGTTGTTTCAATTCTGCTTTAATGTTTTCTTCTTTACGATGTAATATATATAATCTGAATACTTGCTCCAGAAGGAGACAAATCTTTGTTGATCTAGTAAAGTGAACGTTACATTACATAGAGTAAAACAAACACCTACATCAAATATTAATTATTCGCTGTATCGTTTGCCACGGATTGCAGAAGAGTGTTTTATACTTTTCAGGTGGCATTCACACTTCCACCTGCTGGTACACGTCAAATAGTTCTCGCACTTTACACATTTAATTCTATCGTCTTCGTATTCTAAATGCTATTACGTTTTCTAGTTTTTCCGAAATACGCCGTTTCCGAAACGTACCTAAATGCATTCTCTAAGCATGAGTGTACTGACAACCATTCACAACGACCAATCGAATAATACTGAACAAGCGTGCTTTGATACGGGTACACGATTCTCCGTGACGAGCGCTCCACCCCTCCCGCACGGCACTGAAACTTGTCCCTCTTTGCCGAAATTATTAACTAGTAGCCACTAAATATACGTTTATGAATATGATAAGATAGTGCCGTATTAGTGGCTACTAACCAGTAGCGTGGTAAAACGCCACTAACTTTTTGACTATGAATAGGGCTGAATATGCTCAGTATCAAGTCATCCATGTACTATAGGACATTACCAAAAACTGTACTAACATAGATTAGACGAAATGTATTGCAGTATCTACTGATTGGGAAAGATGATAACAGTAAAGAACATTGGCTTAATGAAAATATTAAACATCGTCTTATTCCGAAGGCGGAATGGACGGACTACTTTCTTCACCGACGTATTCTTGTAACAAAAAAATATGCCGGAAAATCTCAATTAAATCCTTTGTGAAGCTATAAAGGTGGTTAATTTTATTAAGAACCGATCCTTGCAGAAAGAGCTGTTTGCTGACCTATGCGATAATATACAATCTCTTCTTTTCCATACAGAAGTCAGATGGTTAGCACGAGGGAAAGTTAACCCGGGATTTGAATTGCGAGATGAATTATTAATATTTTTCCCAGGATAAACAAATGCCATTCTTATTGTTTTTACAGAATAATGTTGTTGTTGGTTTAGTTAACTGATATATTTTCGCATTTAAACGAATGCAATCACCCCCTTATTTTTTTTTTCTTTGCGTATGTATTTATTTTAAGTAAAGTATTAATAATAAATAATTTTTATCATAAAATGATTTCATTATTTTTTAGGACATTTTCGCGTCCCCCCTTTAATATCACAGCGATCCCTTTGGGATTGAAAAACGATATCTTACCATTCAAAATGATATTTCGTCACCCACAGTTTGTTTCCTTTTTTTTGTGTTAATCCTATGTCCTTTATACCTTGCGGTGTCGGACTATTTATTTCTTATTTTTATCTTCCACAGGTTCCTGTTTTGAGCCAGTTGTTTAGCTTCAATCCATCCCATACTTCTCTTTTCCAATGTTCTATACACCTGCTCCTTCCAGGTGTTTCGGGGTCTACCTATTCTGTTTTGGCTTCAAATATCCTCTTTGTGATTCTTCCATTCTGTGTAGATGTCCGAGCCATCCCAGTTGTCTCTCTCCTATGACCACTTCTACTGGTTTGATACCCAGACTATTTGTGATTGTCGTGTTTCTGATTCTGTCTCTTCTAGTTACTCCTTCTATTCTTCTTAGGAATCTCATTTCCATGGCCGTAACTCTGCTTTTGATTCTATTCGTGGTTATCCATGACTCACTACCATATGTTAATGTTGGTCTGACCACTCTTTTATACACCTATGTCTTTATTTTTTTTTGGTATTTCTTTTTTATCCAGAAACGAATTTCTCAATATGTTATATATTTTTGTGGATTTCCCTATCCTCTCATTTACCTCTTTCTCTATTCTCCCATTGTCTTCAATGATTGTTCCTAAGTAGTTGTAACTTTTAACTTGTTCCAATGCTTTTTCCCCGATTTTGATGCTATGTTTTCTTTCTTCTGCTGCTATTATCATTGTGTTTGTTTTCCTTGTGTTTATCTCCATATTTATCTTTGTTAGTTCTTCTTGGTATATTTTCAAGTTTTGCTGTAATGTCTCTTCCGAGTGTGCTATCAGTACCATATCATCTGCAAACATTAGTTCCTGTACGTTAATTGCATTCATTTTCCAGTTTCCTACTTTCATATTTTTTCCTTTTTGTTTAGCTTTTTAACAGCATCGTCTATTAATATAGAGAATAACAATGGGCTCAATACGCATCCCTGTTTTAATCCAATTTGCGATTCGAATTCAGCTGATTCTGCATTGGAAGTTCTCACCTTATTCTTATTGCTTTTATACAATGCCTTAATCATCTCTATCATTCCTTTCTCTAAGCCTCTCCTTTCCAAGCTCTGCCATACATCTTCTCTTCTTACCCTATCAAAAGCTTTTTTAAGATCTATAAAACATATATGTATTTCCTTTCCTTTCCCTATTAGTTTTTCTCCTAATTGTCTGATTACAAATATTAAGTCCTGGATGCTTCTTCCTTTTCTAAATCCATGTTGAGTATCTTCTAGTGTTGTTTCCAGTTTCTCTCGGTGTCTTTTTTTCTAGTATTCTTGTCAATACTTTTCCTGGGATGCTAGTTAATGTTATTCCTCTATAGTTTGAGCATTCCTTAGAGTCTTCCTTTTTGTATATGGGCATAATTATTACCATAGAATGTTCAAAATTACCTCCTCACCATTATTTTGAACACGGCATATCCTATAACCTACATTTTCCACAAGATGATTACTAACTAGGAACTTTTAATATTCTACAGGTGGTCATGGAACATTTTCAAACCTCATCAATAACATAGTCCACGTTATTATGTATTTCTACTACATGGTAGCAGCCATGGGTCCAGAATATCAAAAATATCTTTGGTGGAAGAAGCATTTAACAACAATCCAATTGGTAAGTACGCTCTCTTTTAAAGATTTAAATTAGATTAGAATTAACACTATTTCTTTTCAAATCAAGATATCTACTGTTCACAAGCTGAATTACATGTGAATCTTTTAGAACTTCACGTATAGGTGGCGCAAATACAATAGGATCTCGTTTAAAATATTCGATATTTAAACGTTTAACAATTTCAAACCGACTATCATTCTACGCATGCAAATATTATAAGCTCTTGTTGCTTAAATAAAACATAGCCGAACATCTACGGGCACGCCAACTACCAAATATTAAAAGAAATATAACATATTTAATAGATTTATATACAAATCTAATTTCAAGAACAATCAGAAAAACGAACACACAAACGAAATAAAAACGTTCGAAAGTAAACAAGCGAAATAAGTAAAACAATAGTAATCATCTCTAGAAAGTTATATTTCACTTACATGAAGAAAAATATAAAAATTGTGCGTTTAATTCGACTTAAAAACTATAAAAGTTATGATGTAATTTGGCACATTAAACACATTACTGTTTACAAATGTTAGTACGTGTCAGCACTGTAAGATGGCCGTAGTTTGGAATTACAGCTAGCAAACTGCATTATCGATTAAGAGAATAACTGCGTAAATGCTTCAAGTTAGGTATATCACCACTAGATGGTAACCAACGTAGGTTATAAGAAGATTTACCTTGTGTTCGTATAAATCTGTGGCTTGATTTTAAAAGAGTCCAAGTCGAAAATATTGAATTTGTGTAATCGTTATTATTTTATATAAATCACATTTTTTTACTCGTTTTACAGCTCCAGTTCCTAATAGTATTCATCCATTCAGCTCAACTACACTACGTCGATTGCGGTTACCCAAGGTTCATGGGTTACCTTCTTCTGCTGCATTCGTCGATCTTTTTAGCGCTTTTCAGTCATTTCTATTATCAAACGTACACATCGGCGAAGAAGCAGATCAAGCAAGAATAACGAAAGAATTCAACGATAACGTTATGTAATATTTATGTGAATTTATGTATTTATTCAGGATTTTTTTTTATATACCAAAATCCCGGTTGCACTTTGTATACCTCTATTCGTTGTATAGGTTTATCTCCGACGTTTTAGACGAATAATTAGAGGTGTTGTATTAGGTCTTACCTCGTGTTAAGGATTCTCGAACTGAATGTACTTTTTCTTATCATGTATTATCGTATGTGTTTCTATGTGTACATGCTAAAGGACGTTACGTCAGCTCCTGCATTATCCTTATTATATATAAAATATTAGTCTGGTTACGTTTATGAGTCATTAAGGTATGTAATTACGCATTTTGCGACGTCTGTCTCTATACATCTGAAACTTTATTTCTGGATTATTCGGAAAAGGAATATGTAAAAAGTTTATTTTTCTACCTGGCTTAGGTTTAAGATGTACAAATGGTAACTTACTTACTACTACTAATAATAATAACGATGCTCAATATGCTAGTACGTTTTGTAAAGTGAAAAAATAAAATCATTTTTATACGACGATACCGTTGTTATTCTTTGTCTTTCCTTAATCATGTCCTTAACCGCAATTCTCGTAAACATGTTAAGGTCTCACACGATAACACACAAAAGAATACAAGTAGAACAGCCGTAAGATGCACTACAGTTCATGAATATGATCGCACTATATAAAATAAACTTGGCAGATAATGTTTGCGAGGAATTTATTAAAGAAACAAGCTTTACTCATTAACTTAAAACGTTTTATTGACAAAATTAGCACATTTTAATAACATGACTGCTAATGGCTTGTTATTATTGTTGCTGTGATAAGTTGGATAAAAAAACACAGAATGATAATTACTCGGTTTTATTTATTTGCTAGAAAAAGCTTAATGACAAACATAATACACAGAAAATTTAACTTAAGCATAATAATTAACAAATAATTCAAATGAATCCCACTAACATTATAAATTACTGAACATCCTGCGGTTTCACCCTCGGTAGTTTGGGTGTTGGCATAAAGGCTATCGTATACAGTGAAATCTCCCTTGGACGGACACCAACGGGACCAACTGTTCAGGAGGGGTGTACGCATAAAAGAAATATGTAGTAGATACAACAAAAATCCTGTTCTAATAAAAAATGAATATATTAAAGGAACTGGGACATTTAAATCATATACGTATATAATTTTTTTAATAAATAAATAAATATACACATACAAAGTATTATATATGTATGTACATAGATTCATAGATGTAGTATGTAATACAAAACAATGAAATGAATAGTCACTTTAAGGACGCAAAAATTCATATATTGTTGTTTGTCTTCTCTTTTTCTTTAAAATGGTGTCTTGAAATCGTATTTCTAATTCAGAAAGAAGCTCCAAAGACTCT
Organism: Trypoxylus dichotomus; assembly: GCA_023509865.1. NCBI lineage: Eukaryota > Metazoa > Arthropoda > Insecta > Coleoptera > Scarabaeidae > Trypoxylus > Trypoxylus dichotomus. Next base: position 57,418,309 of record CM042078.1, read on the forward strand.
GTATCTCCGTGATTTTCGACAAAACTTTTGAGCTGCTTCGTCTGGGTAATAGCTTTACTATAATTTGGGATAGCTTCTGTTGGCACTGGAACCTCATGGACATCAGAATCTTCGGAATGTTCTTGTATTTCAACTGGATTTGCAATTTCTTGTTCTGAATCTGGATCTTCAACATACAAATCTTCATCTACGTTCAAAAAATCATTAAGGTTTTCATTATCCGTCAATTTCCATAAATTCTTATTTTTGAGGATATCTGAAAGTACACTAAGAGGCAAATCATCTTCTAGGTCAGATGTATCAGTCTCAGTTAACTGGTCTTCACTTTGCATATTTACATGATTAAATCCTGCTTTGCGGAAGCAATTTTGAACTGTCTCTTTGGTTACTTGGTCCCAAGCGGTTTTTGCCAAATAAACTGCATCCAGTGGTGTAATTTTCTTTATTAACTCAAAAGCTGTACCAGCAGTTTCAATGTTTACTAGCAGATGTTTGAGTATTAGACTTCGGTAATAAGTTTTAAAATTCTTTATAATCCTCTAGTCAAGTGGTTGACAAGCTGATGTACAATTAGGGGGTAAAAATAATAGTTTTATATTATTTCAGCGGACATCTTTCGGATGAGATCCCGCATTGTCTAAAAATAATAAAATGTTTCTTTTTTCTTTAACCATTTTCCAATCTAGGTTTTGCAACCACTCTGTCATATTTTGTCCTATCATCCAAGCTTTCTTATTGTATTTCCAAGTTACAGGCAGGTTGTTTATATTAATGTTTTTTAAAGCTCTGGGTTTAGCTGCCCTATCAATGACTAGGAGTTTTTCTTTTTCACCCGCCATATTTGCACAATGCAAAATTGTAAACCTCTCTTTGGGATACTTACCCCAACATATTTTTCCTTCTTTAATGTGAGCGTTTTGTCGGGTAGAGCCCTAAAATACAGGCCTGTCTCATCGGCATTATACATGTCTCTCGGTGAGTATCCCTTAATCAAAGAAGGACATTTTTTTAAAAACGATGAAAAATCTTCAGCATTAACCGAAGCTCCTTCTCCCGAAATCGCTTTAAAACTTATATTGCGGCTGATTCTAAATTTATTGAGCCAACCAGAAGAAGCACTGAAACTGGAATGTCCTAAAGAAGCGGCTATTTCTCTTTATTTTATTTTTTGTCCGGTTAAGAGAACATTTTCTCGTGTCCGCGTCCGTTCAAGAGAATGTCCGTCCAAGAAAGAGTTAATACAATGGAAATTATATGAGAGCCGGTCGGGACCATCAGAAACTGTCCGTTTAAGGGAGGTGTCCGTGTAAGACGAGTGTCCGCGATGTTTGAAATGTATATATCCTGAATTACACATGATTTTTATCCTGAAAATCTCTCAGGAACAGAAAAGCTAAATTAATACGAATTAAGCAGCGACATGTCCACTTGTAAAAAAATAGTAATGAAATTTATGTAATTATGATTTTCTATTGACAATAGTTTGAAGTCGTGGACCAATTTTACTTGTACCAATTAATTAAAAGAGATTTAAGATGCTCATGGTTTAACTTAGATCTGTAAACATATTCTGTGTACTTCATTTTGGAGAATGTTTTCTTACACAAGTAAATAGTACCAAAAACAGCCCACGAGTGAATTTATGTAAATTATCAAATTGTATTAGCGGATGAGTTCATCAGTTATATTGCTGCGCTATAAATCAATAATTTCCAGTTGAAGTTCCGAGGCTGGGGCTTCAATATCAGCAACAAAAGGACTTTGAAAAACCTTAATTTCATCCGCAATATCATCAAAGTCTGAGGAATAAATATTAAAATTAAAAAGCACTCAAAACTTGAATCAATCAATCCAAAATTCAGTTCGTTCATATGTTTTATTAAATCAACATAGAGTGAAAACTTCCAATGCCCTTCGCCATTTTGCAATACGCTTTTCATTCAAAACAATTTCCGCCGAAGGACTCTTCCACAACTAAGCCAGTGTACGGCAAGGCGATATGGTAAGTCATTTGCTCCAATCTCTTCAGCAAACTCGCGAAATTGTCGGTGATTTAACCCAGTGGATTTGATTTTCTACGGTTTTTGAGACAAGTGCAACCACTCCTTTATATTTACCAAATCATCTCCATCAGTTCTAATAGATTTGAAGTTTTTCCATTAAATGTATTTTTCGCAGAAGTAGTGCCGTGAATACCATCAATACTAAGAAGTTCTTGATACATCTTATAGCTTTTATCTATTCCTCGAATAAATGTTAACACCTGAGCAATATCTGGCACATCCGTTGATTCATCCAAAGCCAAAGAAAACCACTCAAAATGTCCATTTTTGTCAGACGATTGAGATGATATATTTTCTGCGATGTCTTGTACCCTTCGAGCCACAGTCTTTTTACCTTTTCTGGGTACATTTCTTCGATTATTGCAGAACGGTTTTGGCCCTTAGAACTTACTGCAGCAATCAGTATAGCTCTAAGGCTGGAGATCTCACACTTCCAGCAGAGCATTCCAGAATGCTGCCCTGCTAATCAGAGATTTTTTCCGGGCCTAACGATCTAAGTAATTCCACTAGAGCTCAATAGTGTTGCAATCGGGGATCTATAGCGACTACTCCTTAGATCTGTCTTGAAAATACGCTTTAACTACCTTTGGGGTGTATCTGGGATCATTATTCTTCCTGATAAATGAATCTCTCCCGAATTAATTCACATCGTTCTTTAGGATTCTTAAATACCCATCTTTTGCCATTCGTTCATTCATACTTCAGTCCGCGTGAGATTTTGTACAATTTAGTCTTATCCGTTTGTGTATAGAAGTTATCCGTGGTTGTCTTACTGATTTATTAAGTGGTTTAGGCCTTCCACTTCGCCTTCTCTTCGGAAGCGTAGTAAATAAGTCTTATTTTTATATGAATACATACTATCAACATTAGATTGTAAATGCCATTCTAATTGTAATAATTTACCTAAATATTTTTAAAATAGTCGTAAGTATAGTATAGTTTAATACATTAGGAGCGATCAAACTTATAAATGGTAGTTATATTAAAAGTTAATTAAAAAAAAACGCGCAACATATTCTTAATGAGGAAAGTTACAAATCCACGTGTTAGAAATCGTAATATTAAAATTGAAGGCCAGTTTGACAAAAACTGGATTTTCTTCTTCCCTGTTTATTTAATTAACTTTAATTGGAATAGTATTCAATTTGTATTAATTTAAATTCATACAGATTATTTTTTAATTTGAACAAATGCACAAGTAAACAGTAACAACGCAAAATATTAACTCAGTAAGATGCCATATTGCTGAATTTATCTGATTTGGCTGATATAAATAATACCAATTACCGTTTTGATTGCATTGTCCATTCCGAAAATAATAATTGAATATATGAATAATCACCGATAAAATTCGATTTAATTCAAAATTATTTTAATTTTAGCTTATTCGACAGAAAGAAGCCTATAATTTATGGCATTTAATATTATAGACTCACAATACACTACAAAGCTAGCCAAGACCTAAGAACCTTTTGAAGTCATGTTATATCGGGTGGTCAGAAAGTCAAGTAGACAAACAATTGGTAATGTTGTACGGAACTGGTAGCTCAAAAAGTATTATTCTTGCTCGAGTAGGATGTGCTGCTGTACACCTCCATTACCCTATTAAAATTTTCTATAACATTTGAGTATAACTACTGCTAAATTTCTCGAATACCAATACCGTGTCCCTTCTTAAGAACATCTATTGTTTCTGATTTTTTGAGGGCAATTTTTGACTTTACATAACCCCGACTGAAAATTATTCTAAATTATTCGGTTACCTTCTTAAGAAGAATAGAGGAAGTAACAAGAAAAGACAAAATCAGACCAATAGAAATATTCATAGAGGAGAGACAACTGGGATGGTTTGGACATATACACAGAATGGAAGAAGATCGAATAACAAAGAGGATATTTCAAGCTAAGACAGAGGGCAAAAATAGAATAGGTAGAACCCGAAACACCTGGAAAGAATAAATGTATAGAACATTAGAAAAAAGAAGTATGGGGTGGATTGAAGCCAAACAACTGGCTCAGAACAGGAAAGTGTGGAAGACAAAAATAAGAGAATGAATAATCCGATATCGCAAGATACAAAGGGCGTAGGATTCATCATCATCAATCATTTATTGATATTGAGGTCCAGTAACAGCAATGGCATTGGTCATCTGCCTTTCAAAGAGACAACTTAATTACTTCACCAGCCTAGAAACCACATCACATAGTTATTTTTATGATGCTACGATTTTTCCAGTATTCGCCATGGATCTTCTCCATCTTAGATTCAGCAATTTTGTTCGTCTACAAATGCAGCTGGTCAAAAATGTACCACACTCCTCGACAATGTATGGATTGAAAAAATTAACTTAATTTATTTTTTATTATATCTCCCATTTTACAATCTGATTAACTGTAATTCAAACCCCGCCGCCATCATTTCTTAGGTTACTTCAAATTTGTAAGCCTTTAAATGAAGATCCCGAAATAAAAGATAAAATATACTAAATTAAAGAATTATTACAGTTAATGAAAAAATAATAAAACACATAGCTGGAAGAATGGTATATGAAAATGAAGAGGATCGAGCCTTCTACAAAAACAAAAAAGAATAGGAAATGAACAAACCCAAGAACCGAAACAACTAAGTAGAAAATTAGTCTCAGCGACGATTGAAGAGCAGGTCTTGGAAAAAACATCAATGCTATGCGAACCTAAATCCCAATTTCTTTACCTTTCCGAATATTTCGTCAGTACCAATACACACATGCACTTCGAGGAGAATACTTCTAGAAACAATAGTCTTGAAATGCTATGTAATCTTTTATTCCAGCTCAACGAGGGGAGGTCCAGAAGTCTCGCTAGGTGTCATTCTGATTGGCGACTCATCATTAGCATATAAATTAAGCTGCAGCCCTATAGCGTCAGTCGTTTACGAATAGTTGCCTGCTAAACAAGTCAATCCGGAGGAAAACTGAAACTATGGAGGAAATTGAACACCGTGCTGTGATGAAGTTCCTTACAAAGCAAGAAAAGAACGCTCAAACCATATTGAATGAAATGGAAACCGTTTATGGGAACAGTGCCCTAGTAAATCAATGATTTATAAGTGACATGGTCTTTTTAAACATGGTCGGGAGTCGATTGAAGACGACTACCGCTCAGGACGTTGAGGCCACCACATCAGACATCGTCGAAAAAGTGCAAAGTTTCTACTGCAAGATGTCTGTTTGAAGAAAAAACAATTATCTGCATTAGTTGGAGTATCAGATATCACCATTTTGCGTGTCCTACATGATCACCTGGGTATGAGAAAAGTCAGTGCAAGATGGGTACCGAGAATGCTCACGCCGCTGAAGAAACAGCGTCTGTACGTCCAAACAATTTTTGAAGCTGTGTGGAGACAAACCGTGGGCTCATCACTTTGAACCTGTGTCCAAACAGGAGTCCATGCAATTGCATAAAAAGCGGACACCACCGCCAAAGAAATTCAAAGTAGCAGAATCGGCTGGAAAGTTGATGGCTACTGTTTTTTGGGATTGTGAGGGGCTATTATTGATTGATTACAAAGAAAAAGGTAGGAGTATAACCGGAGAATATTGCGCAGCGATATTAGAAAAAGTAAAGGAGCCCATCATGGAAAAACGTCGAAGAAAATTGACCAAGGGTGTGTTGCTCTTGCAAGACAATGCGCCGGTTCACAAGAGCAAAGTTGCAATGGTTGCTCTGCACAAGCATGGCTTTCAATCAATAGTCCATCCACCCTACAGTCCAGACCTGGCACCTAGTGATTTTTATTTGTTCCCCAATTTAAAAACGACAATGAGGTAAAGGAGGCAATTTTGGCCCATTTTGGGGCGAAAGATAAAAGATATTTTTATGATGGTTTAGAAAAATTAATTCATAGATCTAATAAATGTATTGTGCTTAAGGGTGATTATATTGAAAAGGAAAAATAGATTTATTGTTTTATTTTATTTAAAACCCTTTCATTCCACGAACTTCTGGACCTCTCCTCGTACATACAAAACTTAAGACACAACCCTCAAAACAATATCGAAGTATTTGTGAGAATCTTACGTCCGAGCTGTACGGGCGATTTCGTTTTGCAAGGCGCACTTATATTTTCCAATATTTTAGATTTTACATTTTACAATAATTGTATGTTGAACCAATATCGTGCACCTTGAAACATAAATATGTATTACTCCACTACACATACACTAGTTTGATAATATTTCACAGCTTCGCACTATGTACCTTCGGTTCGCCTGACCAGTAAGAGCGCGATGTTCTTCTGCGTAAGTTGCTGCTACGTACTCCTACTACTCCTCGTATGTTTAGTGTTAATCAAAATCTTCTTGAGGTTAACTTCAGGTATATCTAAGAGTAACACTTGTCTGGTTGGGAAAACTGTACTTATAACCGGAGGAAATTCTGGTACGTATGTATGTACATATCTATATACACTATCACTCATAAATTCAACGCCATTTACGGGAAAATGGTAAATTGTTAAAAGAATCGATATGACTATATTTATAATGATGCTTTTAAAATTAGAAAAGCTGTAAATACATTATTAGCTCAGAAAAATCCTTTTCTAAACAAATAAATTAGAAATTTTAATGAAGGCGTCTTAATTTAATTTAGCAACGACGTTTCTGCGAATTGGACATGGATATCTTCTGTGTTACATCCGCAAATATCTTTTTACACTAATTAGGGCTAATTAGCTGCATCGACAATGCCCACAATTCCACAAAAAATAAATAATACCTTGAAAGAATGTTATGAAGTAAAAAATAAAAACCAAAAAATTATATCTATGTTAAAATCCGTTAATTTACTTTTCTGTGAAAGAGACACCCAAATAAATTTTATAGAGAGGAAATTTAAGAGAAAATGTAGCATAATGTAAGTAACTATATTGTCAGATAAACGTTTACTACTAATACAATATTTATATCAGCAAATCATATGCTGAATATCTTCAGAATTTTTAGTTTTTTAATATTTTATTTGACTACCGTTTACTACTCTTGTCGCAATATGTTCCTCAACCCATTTAAAGTCTTTCGTGCCCTTTCTATCTTTTTACGGTCAATATAATCCCAAACATGTTCGATAATATTTAAGTCCTCGCTTTGAGGCACCTAGACCATAGCGCCAAATATTCCGACCTCTTGTAAATGATTTAAATAGTTTTTGACCAATCGAGAAGTGTGTCTGGGGTCGTTATCTTGCTGTAAGAGGAAATTGTTACCAATTAACCTATACGCAGAAGCTATAGCATGTTGTTCCTATATTGTTCGATATTTCTCCACTGTAAGCTTCCCTTCAATCTTAATAACATCGCCTTTGCGATAAACCTGGATATTGCCACCTCCATATTTGACAGTAACTTCCAAACATGATTCTACAAGAGCTTCTCCAACACGACGTCCAACATACTGACACCTGTTCGATCCAAGTAATTGAAATTTTGACTCGTCGGTCCATAATACTTGTCCCCACCCATCATTTGTCCAATTTTGATGGTGTTGAGCCTTTTTACCTTATTATCTCGTTGCAAAAGACGTTTCTTGACAGCTACACACTCACGTAATCCGGATTTCTTCAAAGACCGCCTTACAGTCGAAGCATGTACCGGCATGCCAGTAGATTCTTCTAACTCTCACGCCAGTTTCGCACTTACTTTCTTCTGCTTCTTAGAGCTGTTATTTTCAACAGGTATGCATTCTCTCTTTTAAGTTGTTTTGCATACATACGACTCGCTGTAAGTTACACCTAAAACCTTCGCACTCGGGAAATGCAATGAATAATAAACACGAAGAAACATATCGAACCATAGATTTTATTGCCTTTCAATACAAATACCGAAAATTACCCTAAATTGGGGAACCCTGTGCATTACTTAAACTTTTAAAAATACACCTATGTGCGTTGTGTATATACGGAAAGTAAACGTCCTTGAATCTTGTTTTTAGTACAGTTATAACCTGTAACATATCTAATATCTAATTAATTTTTTCATTATTATTGAAACGTTCGTTTTTATAAGCGCTACTAATACAAACAAAATCATTAGACCTATTACTTACCTATATATTAACAAATTATATCTAACCGTCACAGTACGTTTTTAAATTGAACTTCGCCATTAAACCCCGAGAAAGCTCCAATTTTGATTGAAATGAAACATGAGCACAATTTACAACTGAACATATTAAACTGCCTTGATAGCTGTTGTTACGTTCTCCTGGTTTGAAGAACAACGCCGCTGTAGCCTGCTCGTAATTTCCTAAATTACTTGACCAATACTTACTTGTAGAGTATGTTCGCTTATTTACTAGAGGAGAGGTTGTACAGTGAAACTCAATGCGCATGCGCAAAAAATATATTTAAAAATGAAATGGTTACACGGTTTCCACTCTTGCCTATGTACATGTACGATGTACGTAAGATATATAGATTTGCAATAATTGCAGTTATTCGAGCTCTCTTATACATGTAATGTACATTAGCATTTGTATATGTATTTTCATTGGTAGCAACATAAAGTAATGCCTCAGCATGTACGTTGCAACGCTATGTCTTAATTCTGTTTAAAAGGTTAAACTCTTATATGCTTCCGCTGAAGCTTTGTTAGAGGCATGTACTAATGCCTCTATCTGTTTGCATGCACCACTACCTTTTATAGGAGCCAACCCTATTTATTTCTTAAATTTATAAGCGCACCTCGGTGCTATGCTTATTTATATGTCCCTTTCCGGGAGCCTAATATACTTTCCTTGTTTTAAATTTGCCTAAGGGACTTGGCCCTGTATTATTGGCATGTATTTGTACTTGACCAAATACGTTTGTTATATTCACATTTCTAGGAGCCCACCCTATCTCTTAGAGCTTGAACGCCTGGTCGAGGGCGACAGTAGCGATAATAGCCGATCTCAATACAAAAGTAATGTCACAGCTACCCAGGCGTTCTCGTTTGAAATATTACGCTATGTGCAATCTTTAGCTCTATACTACTGCGCCCCAAAGAAGGGAAAAATCCAGTAACCAGCAAATGTGCGAACTGCGCACCGACAAGTAAAACGGAGCGATGATGCCGACATTACATAAGAAAACTGGTCCGGGACACTCGTCCGCTACGACGAGCAACTAAATGAAAAATTTCTAAGTCCCGATACGACAAGGACCGAACAAACGTACAAAAGACAACGGGCGCTGCGGCCGCAACGACCGTCAGCAAGAAGCGGAGTGATCGTACTTGTAGAGGAGGTCTATACATGCGCGCCGACAATCTCACCAAAATAATTTCCGACACAAACTTAACTGAAGATTAAAAATATGTATAGACGACAATGGACACAGTAGCCTCGACGTACGATGATAGAAAATCGAGAATTTATACTTATTAAAAAATCTATACGTGTGGTCCGACGACGTTACCAAATGACTCCGCCAGAAATAAATGTATAGACAACGTCCTCGACGATTCCCGCCAAAACTAGAAAAACTTAGAAATCTCTAATAATCTTACGACGACGTTACTGTACACGTTACGACGAGGCACGAAAGGTGACCGAGAGTGCACGATCGCTAATACCTCGACTGTCGCGCGGGAGACGACTGCCTATGCTTGTGTACCTTAAATTTCAAGAAAACTCCCATTACATATCCGACGACGTTGCAGTGAATGATTTCTAATTAGGCAGTTTTAGCTAGCGTAATGCGAATGGCTGACTTGCATACATATACAATGCGTAATGTACATACATATTAAAATAAAATTGGATATAAGAGAGCAAAATAAATAAATATAAGAATGAAAATAAATAAATATAAAAATGAAAATAAAATAATATTCTAAATGAAAATAATAAAGCAAAGAAGATAAAATACATAATAGTAAAAAAAATTTAGAAAATACAAAAAACAATGTTAAGTCCTTAACAGCTGTGATATATGACATGGGGATTAAACTATTTCAAAATAACTAAAATATATGCTAAGATATACTTTCTCCTCAAGTATAGCGGGAATTTATCTAATTATATCATTAATTGATTCCTGGTAAATACGTAATTTCATGCCGAAACAAGGAAATACAGACAGACTTGATTTTAGCGAGCTAATTATAAAATATAGTTTTACAGATATTATTACTTACGTAAAGTGACCTTTGGTTGATGTGTAATAATATTCAAAGTACCTTTTTTTGACTTGCTTATTATTGCGTCTAGAAATAGAGTTGAGAAATTCTTGATTGTGTTGATCAAAATGGCAACTTCCATTTAGAACTATATCCATTCTAGAATTGCCAAAATTACAAATATTTAGCATATAAATTAAATCAAGAAGAAAGTTATTATTGTAAGCTTTACCGTCGTCCTTTTTATAACTAATAATCCACATAAGTTAAAAGTATTATGTCTCTATTTAGAATAAAACTTTTTTAAATCGGGTTTGAAAGATACAGTCTGCTGCAAAAGTATAGGGCACTACATTTATTAAAGAAATTTCAACGTTTCGTTAAGCATATCAAGTTTGTGTATTTTTTCTATATACCATAAACAAATTTCATTACCTCGATTACTACTTGGGAGAAAAATACGCGATATAAAGGTAATATGGGGTCATTCACGAAATAAACATGCGTCAAAAGTATAGCACATAATTTACTTAAACTTTATAAACATGTAAAATAATAATTTACTTATTTATATATAATTACTAATAGTGCATTGGACCACCTCGCTTCTAAACTACTTCGAGCATTTTCTTTGGGAAAGTGTCAAATAGCTTCTGTATAAGTTTCTGCCCTGGTTGTTAATTGCTGATCTGAATTGAATATAGTCTTCCGCAGCTGTATACACGATGTGCTAAGATAGGCATTCTCGATCATATTCACGTCAGACGAACCGGTCGACTATTTAACACATGGGCTGAAAAGTCCCGGGCCTAACAAAGAAAACACGTTTTTTTTGGTACAAAATTAGCTTTATTCATCAACGTAATCTCCATCAAGAGCAACGCAATCATTCCAGCGCCGCTCTAGCATTTCAATACCACTTTTGTAGATCGATTTATCTTTTGCTTCAAAATAAGCCTCAGTTTCAGCGATAACCTCTTCATTCATGCGAAATTTCTTACCGGCGAGCATTTTTTGAGGTCTGCGAACAGCCAGTAGTCGCTGGGAGCCAAATCTGGCGAATACGGTGGATGTGGGAGCAATTCGAAGTTCAATTCATGTAGTTTTACCATTGTTTTGATTGACTTGTGACACAGTGCGTTGTCTTGATGAAACAACATTTTTTTCTTTGCCATATGCGGTCGTTTCTTTGCAATGTCGGCCTTCAAACGCTCCAATAACGCTATATAATATTCACTGTTGATGGTATTTCCTTTCTCAAGATAGTCGATGAATATTACACCACGCACATCCCAAAATACCGAGGCCATAACCATTCCAGCCGTTTTTTTGTGCTTTCGGGCGCTTTGGACGAGGTTCACCAGTTGCTGTCTACCCAGATGACGATCGTTTTGATTCCGAAGTGAAGTGATGAATCCATGTTTCATCCATTGTCACATATCGACGCAAAAATTCCGATTTGTTACGTTTAAACATGGCAAAACACTGCTCAGACTCATCAACACGTTCTTGTTTTTGGTCAACAGTGAGCAAACGCGGCACCCACTTTGAAGAGAGCTTTCTCATAGTCAAATGCTCATGCAGTATAAAGCCAATACGTTCTTTTGATATCTTTACGATGTCAGCTAACTCACGCAACTTCACTTTTCGATTATTCAAAACGATTTTGTGGATTTTTTTTTGATGTTTTCTGGTGTTACCGCCTGATTTGGACGTCCACTGCGTTTTGCATCATCGGTGTCTCTACGACCACGTTTGAAATCAGCAAACCAACGTTTTATTGTTGTTTCTGATGGAGCGTAGTCCCCATAACACTTTTCAAGCCATTGCTTCGTTTAAACGGTACTTTTTCCCATCAAGAAGCAGTGTGAAATTAAAACACGAAGTTGTTTTGATCCATTGTTTTGAAAATAACAAAAGTAGCGTGACTCTTAGCACAATAACTCACAAACTAATGAATAGAATATCATGAAATTTTAACAGCTGTCTTTTGAAGGTTAGTACTAACTGAGAGAAAGGTGACTGCAATAAAACTAGCGTCATCTATGTGTTAGGCCCGGGACTTTTCAGCCCATGTGTTACTCTATGCCTATCATTCAACTACCATCATCCATCTGCCTACGACTCAGAACTACTCCCTCCCTTCTTAGATCACGGCAATAATACTGATAGCCATCAGGACTATCTAAATTAAACTTTTCTCATCAGTAAAAATGATTTTTCGCCAGCGTTTACGCCAATGCAAACGCGCGGTTGCAAATCCTAATCTGGCTTCTTTATGCTGACGCGTTAAAGGAGGTTTCTTTGCAGTCGTTTCCGTTTTGAATGAGCTGCTGCTTTCAGCAGACGTTGAACATTTCGCAAATTGGTGTTTGCACCTGCTGCTTGTACTATTCGCCTAGGAGTCATTGCTTCGTTTAATGCAAATCTTATAATTGTGCAGTTGAGTCTTTTAGATTTGCGTGTTTTTCCGTAATTTTCGCTTTTATTTAAGAGATCGTGAATTACCAGACGGGTTTTGCTCAAATTTGCTGCTATCTTTGACCGATTTTTGTCGCGCTAAGTACGAATTAAACCCATTTCAGTGTTAGTCATTTGTTGTCCACGTGGCATCTTGATATGCAGAAAGCGGATTGATACAATAGCATTTAACACACAATGTAAAGATTTTCTTATTTGCACTGTACCCGTTCAGGACAAAACTAAAACTGATCATGTTGCCTATACTTTTGTGTCACTTGGATGTGTGATCATCACCGCTTTCGCAATGCCAGTACCAGAAACTACTACAATCAATCTTGCAACGTTTGCTACACGAATTGCCTACTCGATTTTTCAATATAATTCTTATTTTCCTTAAAATTTACGACTAATCTATATTATTATCGTGGGCTGTACATTGCAGGAATACCGAAACATTTATTAATTATTATTGATGGCCTTCGATTCTTTGTACACATGCAGATTTTTATTCCTTCACTTCACTTTTAGGTCTAGGATTCCAGACTGCTCTTGCGTTAGCTGGCAGAGGAGCACGTATAATCATAGCGGATAAGGATGACGCTACGGAATCTATCAGAACGATCATAGAAGAAACAAATAACAACAATCTGATTTACAAATACATAGATCTCAGCTCCCTGTCTTCGATAAGACGTTTCGCGAAAGAATTGAATGCAGAGGAAAGCCGGTTGGATATTCTTATAAATAATGCCGGTGTTGGCAGTGCGATGGACAAATACACCGAAGATGGATTGTATTTACACATGCAGGTGAACCACTTTGGACCGTTCTTATTGTCTCATTTATTAATTGGTAGGTACACAGTTTTTAAACAAATAGTAGGAGATTAATAGTTTTTAGCTAATATCAGTCTATACTGCGGATTTATAAACATATCCGTTATTATTGATATTCTATAGTATTAGCATATTTAAAACACATATAAAGTAATGCCTAGAAAATATCACCAAAGATAAAGACGCTGTTAAATGCAGCTTTTCTCATGGTATTGGTGAAATCATTCACGAGAAAGACAATGTGAAGAAACATGAAAATGCTAACACACGGACATGTTTCTGCCTACCCGGCGTCATCAGCGTGGTTTCGAGCAGTTTTATGCTCAACACATGACACCTACTAATTAAAAAAAAGATTCTATTCTCGTTATATATACAAAATATTTTAAAATTTTTAAATTAGACTAATATTTTGTCGATCCACCTTTACTTGAATGAAGTGCTGCGAGTCGTCGTGGCATAGAATCTATTAAATGATTAATGGTTCTGGAATATTTAACCACTCTTCTGTAATAGCTGCCACGAGTTCTTCCTTGGTTTGGCTGGGTTTTCGGGGTCGTTTCGTCATATTTGTCGGGATTATGAGCCAAACATTCTCTATCGGATTCATGTCTGGTGATTGGCGTGGCCATCGTAAAATCCGAATCCCCTGTTCCTCTTTCCATGTGGTTGTTGTTCTTGCTTTGTGGCAGGGTGCTCCATCCTCCATAAAAGTGGCGTCTTCTTTAGATAAAATGGCGTTGTCGAATATCGGTAGTAGTCCTTCTGTTAATATTTGTATATATTTTGCCGCATTTATATTTCCGTCGCAGATTACTAATTGCGACCTTCCACCATACCATATCGCGCCCCACACCATGATGTTCACACCGCCGTATTTCACCGTATGATGCAAAAATTTGTCGTCCAGTTGCTGTGACGAACGTCTCCATACCTACGTACGACCACTATCACTGAATTGGCAGTATCTGCTTTCGTTTGAAAAAATGACAGACCGCCAAAACTCTTCGGGCTTCGTTCGCATTCCGATTACCCAAGCCATTCGGCGTCGTTTTTGAAACGCCGTAAGGAGAGGTTTTTTCTTTGCCACCGTTTTATACATCCCCACACTGTGGAGGTATCGCAGAACGGTGCGCTGACTTTTCTGTGAAGTTGCCGCAATCTCAGCTATACTTTTTCGCGGTTCTCTTACCACTTCGCGCATAAGCACTCTTTTACTTCTTTCAGAAGGTCCGGCACGACCTGGTTTCGGCTCCACTGTTGTTTTTCCTTGCGTTTAGATTGTGTAATCACACGGTTAACTGTGGGGACAACGGAATATTAAAAAATTTACTTATTTCACGTTGCGAAGAGCCGCGTTCACTCTGGCCAACAACTGGCGACCCCGGGTGAAGTTAATATCACTCGAACCTTGTAAGCGAGGCATACTTGTAACGATACTAAACTATGACGAATTCCTTCCGATACATCTACCCCTACCCTAATGACAAGAGAAAGTTCTTAATTCGTTCTTAGAATTTAGCTGTTTACATATTTATACCGCTTTACCTGGGTGTCTATTTCTGTCACCCTAGTGTAATTCCTTCTCTGTTACCATCATATCTAACCTTACAATTCTAGTGCTAGAGATTTTCGAATCGTCCAGTTATAAGGATCTTTCGTTGCAATTTAGTTCTTTTCAAATGGATTGTTGCTATTTTCAGATTTATTGAAGAAATCCTCCCCAAGCAGGATCATATTCGTCAGCTCCCTACTTGCATTCTTAAACAATCTAACCGTTGTAAATCTGAACAGTTATCCGAAGAAGGGATTCTACTTTTGTTCGCAACTTCTTCAATACGGCAATAGTAAGCTGATGAACGCCATTACCGCAAACATTCTCGGCGAGAAATTACGCGGAAGCGGCGTAACCACTTATTCTGTACATCCGGGAGTGGTGAATACGAACATCTTCACCAGATTCGGCGGTCGGAATAGTTTTTACTTATTTAAGGTTTTCTTGTACAATATGGTGTTGCCGGTATACGGGAAGGTAAGTCGTTTACATTTTTTCGATACCGAAACGTTTCTTTTTCTTTGTTTCGATTTAAATAGACAACCTGGCAAGGCGCCCAAACACAAATAAACTGTTCCCTCTCTAAAGAATTGGAGAACGTCACTGGAAAGTTCTACGTCGACTGCAAAGAATTTCCTCCTCCATGGAGATCTCTTAGCAAAGATCGTCTTATGGAGCTGTGGACAAAAACAGAGGAGTTGGTGAAATTAGGGGAATCGGAGAAGCTATAAGTATGGCATTCTGCAAGAACCTTTGTGGCTATTAAATATTAGTATTTTCTAAACGTAATGGAGTTATTGTTTTGATATTTTGACGAATTATATTATGGACAAGGACGTATTTACTAAAGGGATTTCTAATTTCATGCCAAACTCGATTAAACCGGAAACAGATATGAATGTTAAAAACTTATGCGCATACCTGGTAGGCTTAAATTGTATCAATTTTGAGAAATTAGTATTTGGAAGTGAATCTTCTAATTGTTTTGAATTTGAATTAATTGTGCTGAGAATTGTTCTAGTGTTAGGTTCTTAGTTGATTCCTATTTTTGTCTGTTTCTATATATTGTCATGTTATCATTGTAACATCTATGTTATTAAGGTAAATAAATCACAAAATTTAACATTTACGTTTATTAGCGTGCCACTCTGATATTGTACAAATGCATTTAGCTTTAAAATCGTATTCTGTATTATTGAAAATATCATTCAGTGAGCCTTGTACAAAATCTAAGATGATGGAAATTTTGACGAATTTTCAAAGGGTATATGTCAAAGTGCATATGCAACTGAAGATTTTGATGATTATATTATAGGAAAATTATCCATCATGCCGAAATACTTATACTTCTAAAATTAGAGAAAGATTTAGCAATAGTCGTTATACTTTTCGCATGTTTTCAAATCTTTAGAAATGAATACCGTCTAGATTAGTCCTCTTGCGCCAATTTTAGTTTTAGAATCGTATTCTGTACGATTGGAGATAGTATTCGGCGAGCCTTGAACCAAATCCGATATGAGCGAAATTTTGACGAATTTTCTACGTTTTTTGCGAAAAATTGAAATCATCCAGAATAAGTCAAAGTGCATATGCAACTGAGGATTTTGATGACTAGATTGTAGGAGAATAATGACGAAATACCTCTAAAATTAAAGACATTTTCTAAGTATGTATAGACTGTCAACCCCTCACACCGACCAGTCGAATAATACTGAACAAGCGTGATTCGATACGGGTACTCGATTCTTCGTTCCAAGCACTTCACCCCTCCCCTCCGCACAGCATTGAAACTTGCCCCTTTTTGTCCAGACTACTTTTCTCTCTGAAAAGGATTTTTGTCTGTTGTTGCGCTAAAACCTAAACACAGGAATCGTATTTTATCCTACGAAAGGAATTTGCTTTTGTCTGGTTCTAACGTAGATTCACGCATGGAGAAAATTTCAAATGTAAAACAAATGCGTTTTTTGCGAAAATTTAAAATCATCTAAAATATATCAAAATGCGTATGCAACTGTTTTCAAGAAATATATGTGTTGATAGGTTTTCTAAAGTAGGAGATACAACCATAAGTTTCGCCAATCGTGCATGTCTTTTAAACATATTAAAGACAACAATAACGAACACGTGTAAAACGGCCGAAAAGAAAAATTATGGATGGATCACATTCAATCCCTCTGTATATATAAATCGGATTTTAATAATCTATTGTCTTATAGCAAGTAATAATTCACGATCAATTATCTACATAAAATTTTTACGCGTAGGTCCTACACAGATTTTAAGTAGAAGTTTATCCTGCTTAGGCGTAAGAGTATTTTAGTGCATATGTTCCGTTATCTACAAGAAATATTTGAAGAAAGAAGTTGATATACACAGTACGTGATCGAAAGAGATATTCGACGATTATGATCTAACGAGTGATATTATAGTGAATATATGTATTCTAAGTTCTAAAGCTGTAGAAGTAATTTAATAAAAAGGTAAGATGCAAGATACGCTCAAAATACATGTTTTCCCTATTGGGTTTTTCGAGAGTTTTGAGTTAGTTGCTAATTTCTAGGTTACCTATTTGATACAACCCTTTGCATCTAAAACTATGAAATATTTAGACTCGACTAAATCATGCGTCCAATCATGAAACGTCAGAATTTGGAAATGTTCTCGTTTGAGTGTGCAATCCATTGCTTAAGGTTCTGGACTAGTTTGAATTTTATTATTTGGTTTTTTAACTAGAACTATTGAATTTATAAATTCTGTAAGTTAACACATATACCACCATATCCAGTGTTGGTTGACTTTGAATCGTCGTTTGAAAAATTTGAATAATTTATTAATGCTACAAATTTATCCTAGAAGATTTCAATAGCAAAGTTGAAATATTTATTGATTCAAACTGTATATATTTCGACATTATGGATGAAAGAAAATATCTTATAAATGTCCACCATGGCTTTGCTGCCACATGCGTACCCTTAATTACAAATTTTGCAATTACACTATTGTATACATGTGGTGGTACGTCATTGATAGAGCTTTTAATTTGGGCTTCCAATGTTTCGGTGGTCGGAGCCTTGTTGGCATAAACAGTGTGACTTCAGACAACCTCACAGCCAGAAGTCCAAAGGTGTTAAATAGTAAAAAGGTAGCGCCTAATTCTGGTCACTAAATCGGGAAATGACACGACCAGAAGCTAGACAGTCAATGTTTCACGGGCGGTATGACATGTGGTACCGTGTTGCTGAAACCACATGCCGTCAAGAGCAATGTTTTCCAGTTGGGGCACAAAAGGCTGCGATATCACACTACGATAACGTTCACCATTCACCGTTACTGCATTGCCTTCCTCATCTTCAAAGAAATACGGTCCAATTATCCCTCCACACCACAATGCACACCAGACTGTGACACGTTTTGGATGCGTTGCTCTCTGATGGGGAGTCTTCTGAGAGGTGAAAATAGGCCTCATTACTTAAAATAATTTTGTCCCCAAAAGTCAGCGTTCTCTTCTGCTTGTTCAAGGATGCAATTGGTGAACTCTCTTCGCTGTACATGGTCTGTTGGCAGACGTTGTTGAGAAAATTGGAGTTTGTAGGGGTGAAGATATAAATCTTTAGTTAGTATGTTGAAGAGTGGCTGTTGTAATGTCCAATACTTGTATATTGGACGTATTTCACGAATGGTGACAATCAAACTTTCACCATTTTGATAATAATGCTCAACAATCAGGATGTGTTGTTCTATCGTGTAATACTCCATGTTTACTAACTCCCACCTGTCAACTTTCGATCTGCCAGGTCATAATCACGTGTCATTATGACTGTCAAACATGGCGGGCAATTCAAATCTTGCGCTGTTATTGAAACCTCCTGTATTTGTGTATAATAGAATCCTTAATGATAACAATAGGTCACTACACCTGGTATTCCTTAATACTTGCTGTAAACTCGATAAAAACAAGTGTCACTATTAATTAGATCCAAACTACACTGCCTTAATAGTTTTTATATCATCTAGTAACAGCAAACCTATTAATTTTATTGCTAATTCCAATACAGAAACGTATAACATCAGAAAAGCGAACTTTCCCTTGCCCTATGAACTTTTATCACAAACACAGCTTCGTTTGTTTTCAAATTAAAGAATCAACACTATAAATTACCCTATATACGTTACACCTAATATTATTCGTAATATAAAGCTAGACAAGACAAAATATTACTACCGACCCCAAGTGTTTATGGTCTTGCTCACCGAGAACTTGGATCAAACTATCAACACAATATATAGACT
The DNA here is from genome assembly GCA_023509865.1 of Trypoxylus dichotomus. Taxonomy (NCBI): domain Eukaryota; kingdom Metazoa; phylum Arthropoda; class Insecta; order Coleoptera; family Scarabaeidae; genus Trypoxylus; species Trypoxylus dichotomus. Next base: position 57,437,653 of record CM042078.1, read on the forward strand.
TAGATAGATCTTCAGCGCGCCAGATCTGGACTTGCCCTCACCCATGATCGATACGAAAATTGACCATGGCCATTGAACCAATCTGTCTCAGTTTCCCTGTTGTGTGTGCACGTATGGTAGATAATAAGAACATTTAAGCAGTTTCCCTGTATATATTTCATGAAGAATAGTAATGTTATTGTAAAGTAGGGCTAGCCAAATATTTTGACTCGACAAAATCTAATTAAGCTCAAGAATGCGAGAACCTTTTTGGTATGTAAAGATATTCAATTGTTTTTCTCTTTGTTAAAAGCTTAACTGTGGAAGATCATACTTAAAACAGAAATGTGTTTATTGTTTACAAATCAATTTGTTTTGCAAATTAATTTATAAATAGGAACCATCAGTAATAAGCTTCCTCAATACCTCGGAGAGATGTTTTTATACATTTTCCATTTGGTTTGCGACTGACTTCTTGAGAAACATCTATAACCTTTAGCATAATTTCCTAAACACCACAAATATTCCAGCAACATTTTACAGGGATACCTATAATATTCATAAACATCGGCTCTTTCTCATTTAAAAGATACACTGTTGGTCATAAATTTAAGGTCACTAACAGAAAAATAACAAAATAGTAGGAAAAGTATCCCGGCAATATAACTTTGATTTTAGAGTGTAAATTTTAACATAAAATTAAAGACAATAATAATCATTTATGTGTTTATTTTCAGACGCTTTGTTTCTTATAACCAAGCAACTGTTAAATACATTAATCGGCATGTTATCAATAATAACACGTCTCAAAAAATTCTATCATTACCTATTTATTGAGTTAGCAGGTAAGTTCCTTTAAATTCTTTCCTATAAAGAAAATTTAAAACATTTTAATAATACCATTAATTTTTTCCAATATTACAGATCCTAGAACCAATGATTGGTTCCTTGTGAAACATCCAATTATATGGATCATAATACCCTTCTACTTTTACATGGTTAAAGTGGTCGGACCCAGGTTTATGAAGCACAGGGAGCCGTATCAGTTAAAAACGATTTTAATTCTTTACAATTTCATTCAGGTTTTAGTCAGCATATTCTTATTTAGAGAGGTACGTATTGTTAGACACAGAATATCATTAAGCATGTGAGATTATATAATTTCAGGGTTTCTATTATGGTTGGTTTAACGGGTACAGTTTTAGGTGCCAACCGGTAGATTTTTCCAACAATCCGAAAGCGTTAAGGGTACGTTCTTTTGTTTCTAACTTACAGCCTTGGCCAATTGTATTAGACATCCTTCACTTGTATAGATTGGGACCAAATAGTAAGAAATATCCTGGTTATAAACTCGCAATACACACAGCTCTGTCATGGCATCGATAATATACTGATATTTAAATTCGAAACATGGCCGCCTGCTAAACTAACACTACCTCATAAAAAATTCATTAAATATGCAAATTAAGTATAAATTCGGTGTTTATTTTCTTGAAAATGTAATAGTACTTATAATACTGGGGTTTCATGAGGGCGTCTAATACATTTGGCCAAAACTGTACTTGGACAATGAGAAAGAAGTGTTTTGGTATTTCCAGGCCGCCTCTGCTTGCTTTTACTATTACATGGCGAAGATATCAGAGCTGTTAGATACGGTATTTTTCATCTTACGTAAGAAAGACAACCAAGTCACCCTCCTTCATGTTTATCACCATTCAATCATGCCTTTGATAAGTTGGGGCGCTACCAAATACTATCCAGGCGGCCACGGCACCTTTATAGGATTCATCAATTCTTTCACGCATATAATTATGTATTTCTATTACATGTTGGCAGCAATGGGACCGAAGTATCAAAAATACTTATGGTGGAAGAAATATATAACGACGATGCAATTGGTAAGCATGAAAATCGTGATTGGGTTACATTAGTATTAATTGGTATTAATATTTGTCGTTTAACAGGTGCAATTTTGTATAATATTCCTTCACGCCATGCAACTTTTCATCAACGATTGCGATTTTCCAAGCTGGACCGGATTATTGGTCATGCCCAATGTGATATTCTTTTATTACCTGTTCTCTAACTTCTATAAGAAGGCGTATTCTCTAGCACGAAGGCATCATCCCAAAAAGAGCAGAAAAGTTTCCACCGGGTTGGGGCAGTATTCTAATGATATTGGAAAAGATATTGACTGTACCGTAACTACAACGAGGAAGGTTTCTATACAATTGTCTATGAAGAAGAGAAAATAAATAGAATTTTATGAATTTGTTAGCTCTTTTGTATTGTATTATTTATGCTTTTTTTGAACCAACCTCAATTGCATTTAATGCCATGAACTGCCATTTTATCGACATGTTTGTGAAGTTGTTTTTTGTTAATACGGAGTAAGTTAAGCAATTTCAAAGCACACTATACTCCATTCACGTTAAGAATGTAGACTTGGAATAGATAGGTCTTAAAATACGGGTTTGCCATTGGCTAATGGGCGAGGCATATTCATATATGAAATTTCTGTCAGTTGTCAAATTTGTTTACAATTTTCGTGTCATTGTTTCCTGCAGTTTTTTATTGTACTTTTTACCTATAAACAAGTTGTGACAAAAATAATTCTTTTCAGAGTTCTTTTATCTCATCATTTCATAATTCAAGGTACTACACAATCAATACAAACAAAATAATTTCTACTTTACTGTTACGACTACAGCTTTGGTTTGGTATGGCTGACGAAGCAGTAGTAGATGCAGTTGCAGGACCAACGAAGAACCCTCAAGCAAGATTATTGGCTGTAGACAGAAGCTAAATTGAAGATATGGTTGAAGAATTTATTATAACTACAGATGCGGATTCATCGACAGATACATCAGATTCTGATTATGCCTAATAAACTAATAAAGTGTACATACGCTTGGAATACTCTGATTGCTGATTTATATCTTTATGCATTCCTACATTTAGTTAAGGTATTTTATACAATGTAGTAATTTTAAAAGAACATGAATACAAATTTATTGTATCAAACATGTTATCGAAGAAGAGAGTATGATGTATTAACTGGATAATATTATTGAAAATATATATATCAGAATCTGATTCAAATATCGTTAATATCATTTGCATAATAAATTGAAATTATTTATTCACCTTTTTCACTGTACCCTTTGATTTACAAATCAAATTCATATGTTTATTTCTTTTGTTATTATGTATAAATAAAATGCTAGCAGTAAAGAAATCTTTTTTATTAAATTTATTCCAGATATGAAGTGAAGAAAACTATATAAATTTGTAATATATGCAGTAAAGAGATTGTTATAATTCATTAGTATATTTGCTTTTTTTATTGTACTCATTGATATGTATGCAATTATTTATTGACTGTACTATCATTGAAAATGTACATTGGTTTTACTGCAGCCGGGGTACAGTGGATAAGTATACTTGGAGTGCTGTCTTCTTTTCCACCGAGCAGCTCATCTAATTTCATCATTGACAATAACCAAATTCTATTCAGGATTTAAGGATATTGTGTGTTACGATGTACTCTGAAGCCACTCGATGGACTCGGATACAGTCCCGTTGAGCCCATTATCTATTGTTCATAATCAGCAACATTCTTCGTTGTTTGCCTTTTGCTTGTATATATAGAATTGCTTACTTTCAACCATACCATTGAAATTGATGGAGATTACCAACGGAGAGATTTATTTCATGACAAATGACTTGGTATAACACTGTGTATATAACCATTCGTGTCAAAGTTAAATTTTCGATTCAAGTTTATCCATGGCAATATTGTTATTTTAAAACTTGTCATGTGGCATTTATGTTCTCTTCAGTTAATCCCAAATATAGCTGCACTGTTTGCTAGCTTTCCGAATGATAATCCATAACCTCCTTACCATCAAAAATTTCACAAATCCTAATTCATGCCCGATATATATACATGTAGTATTATTAATCGTCTACATAACAAGTTGATATAAAGAAACGAGAAATAATTTAAGAAAATTTGGATTTTCACTCTAATGGGCAGTAAAGGGGCATCGATATTTTGCAAAAATCCTAAATAATGTTAATGGTACATGAATAGCTAGGCTTCCACCTTCACAGACAGTAATAAACAAACTATTTCTGAGACTGGACGATGTCATAGAAGAAACTATTTTTTTCTGATATTTTCTGGTATAGAAATTTCAAAAATATAATAGACATATATCAGCCACAGTAAGGAGATTTCAACTTATTTATGAGTGTAATGGAAGATATATTTTCATTAAATTCATAAATATTCGAAACGTAGCGTTTCTGGAGCAAGTGGACTCGCATTGTCAACCGTGTTACCGACCACTACGATACCTCTAAATTATAGAACCACACAGTCCTTGCAATCATTGTGATATGCATTGACTTTAACGTAGATGTACATCTAAATGACGGAAAAGATATACATGTTTGGTATCTTTTGTTATCGTTTAGCTTACAGTAAGCAATATGGGGACCAACCAGAATTAGCAAGACGTGACCAATAGATAATATATTTGTTAAATCAACCTTAGATTGTCAATTAATGTATTTTTTTTTCTTTGACGTATTTTAGGTTTATAATCAGTACAGAATAGATATCTGTTATTGTTATTATTATTATTAAAAGCTTGACTCCATGAGCATTCCAATAGTTTGTTCCAGCATACCTACTACAGAAATTTTATCATATCATGGTCTAGTGTAGTATATGTTATAGAGTCGGCCTGAAGGGTCTCTAGACATTCAAAGTCTACTTGTACGACTTTGTTACATTTTCAAATGTATTTTTCAATATTACTTAGGGCATGGTTGCATGGATAACGTCCGAAATGCCACAGAAAATTTCCTGAATAAATACATCATGCCTTCATTTAAATTTTTATTTAGAATAGCCTATGATTTTCATTTAAATTTGGGAATACTACTGAACAGCAATGCATTTCGAAAGTGAAACACTGGCAACTGTCATAGTCAAATCAATTTATTGAAAAGTTAGAAAAACAATACAAGTTTTACTATTTCAGAACTGGTAGATTAGGAAATGGACAGTGGGATTATGCGATTAATCAATGTATAAGGTATTTTCGTCTCCAGTTCCTAATTTTGAAGTTGCGCATGAATACCTTGTTACACAAATTCATGGTTGTGTTAACAGGTTTCGCGAAACGGGGGTAGTACTTCGTAAATCCCCCAGCGGAGCATCTAAAACAGGAGCTGCAGAATGTGTTGAAGATGCTTAACATCGAATCGGAAACGCACCAAAGAAATTCACTGCGAAATTTTCACGGGATGTTCAGTTATCAATTGGAACATGCTACACTATTCTTTAGAGATTTAAAATTATATCTTCTTCTTCACTGACGAGGTCTGGTTTCATCTTTCTGGATATTTAAACAAGAAAAATATGAGAATATGGTAGTTAGAAAATCCTCACGAATTTCTAGGAAAACCATTACATTCCGAAAAAATTGGGTCTAAATTTTTTAACGTAATAAATGCTGAATGATACAGAAGGATATTCCGAAAAAGACAATGCTCCAGCTGCTCATACGACTGAACAAATATTTGTTCATTTGAAAAGGCTCTTTGTAATCGAATTTTCCTCCAAGACCTCTAGGTCTCACAATTCTAGATTATTTAATTTTTTCAACACGTCAGAAACATGTTTTTTAGAACACCACAACACACCATGGAAGAACTTTGCAATAGAATTACAAAATTTTGTAATAATATAACTTTTGAACATTTGTCAAACGCATTTGAAAACATGAAAATAATATTTCGAGTATCTTCTTTAACGTAGTGTTTCTTATTTAAAATATTTCACGATAAATAAGATTAACCTCACTAAAACCTCAACTAAATTATAATCAGTAACATGACAGTTGTCAACGTTTGACAGTGTTCCCAAATTTAAATGAAAGTCATAGGCTAGTTACTCTACATGAAAATTTAATCTAAGGCATGGCATATCAAATATATTGTTGCTTTTATTTTTCACCACATAGTTCAAAAATCGACATTTTCATTTCACCAAAATATATTTCAAAAATACACAACAATAATTAGATCATTTAATATAAATAATATGTACATGCAGGTTTTATACAGCACTCACTGATACCTAACTTACGAAAACGTCCTCGATAACACTCAAAATCGAGAAGAAAGTACACACTACAATCCCATATAGGTTGCACACCGTTCACTTTTACCGACATACATATATATCTAGTGCTGCCTACTCCATCTTTAGTTCTTTAATGACTAAAACGTCGGAACAACCGGTTTTTCGTGGTTTCTTGTAGGCTTTCCTATAAAAATCGCTGAAGAGATAAAGGAATACCACCACGTTTCCAAAGAAGAAGAACGTCAGCGCCTTTGGAAGCTTACAGTCCATGGCGATGATGGCAACTAAGTAGAGTAGCATCAGAAGGAACTGGGTCTGCAGCAAATAATATTAAGCTCCTTAAATTTAGTCAGTGAAACTTTAGATCGTACTTACCAATTGAATCCAGGTCATGTATTTCTTCCACCATAAATATTTTTGATACTTAGGCCCTAAGGCCGCCAGCAGATAGTACGTGTACATGATAATATGCACGAAGGAGTTTAGGAACCCGATAAACATTCCTTGCTCGCCTAAAATAACAAGAAAAGAAAGCGTTAATCCTTTTCTCCTTAGTACGAGGGTAAGCTGAAAAATTCGGTAAGTGACTATGAGATGGCGCTGTGTAAAAGCAATCTTTGACGCTATTGAAAGATTGAAATTCGCGCAGTGATTGGAGTGAATGGAGGGTTCTATTGGGACAAACGATTACTGTACAATACTATTCTAAACTTTTGGATCGATTGGAAGCAGCTACCGCTGAAGAAAGACCCGAAAGAAAGCAAAAAATATCCTTTAACATCAAGACAAGTTCACAAGAATGGAATTGTCGAAGCACAATTGGCCAAATTAAAGTTCGAAGTGCTTGAGCATTCTCATTATTTATCGGATTTAGTTCCGTCGGACTATCATTTCTTCGCCAGGCTTAAGAAACTCCTCGGCCGTATAAAATTTGTTTCGTATAAGGAGTTGATAGCTGCCGTCGAGCACTATTTTGAGGAGCTTGAGGAAAATGGGTACTGTGATCTTGACTGAGAATATGTCGAAAAATAAAACACATTTCATTAAAATATTGCTATTTGCTCTACTTCAGTTACCGAATTTTTTAACTTATCCTCGTAGCATAGAATTTTACCTGGTAAGAATTTTAGATATCCCCATGTAAATAGTACCATGATCGAATGATGGTAGACGTGCAAAAATGTAACTTGAGACTGTTTCTTCCTCAAAACGAAGAACACTGTATCCAGTAACTCGATAATCTTGGAAAATAAATACCACCAAGCACACGTCGCAAGCTTCAGAAAAAGAAATATTTCTGTAAAAAAAATTGGTCCCTTGCTTCGGTGGTACTTACAGTTTCTTTATATTTGTGATTAGTCGGATTGGTACAGCTATTCTGCAAGGCATAGCTCCAAACATCCTCTATAACGAAAGCTCGACTGCATAGCCATAGACTGAAGACGACCTGGTAAGCGTTGTACAGGACCAGCACCTTCTTCATCTCGAACGCCGATCTGTTTTTCATCAATCTCGGTCCCAAATCCAGCACGAAATACAAATAAATCGCGATCAGCACTACGAGAGGTAGCGGTGATCGCATGAGGTACCATGAGTCTACCAAAGGATCTACAACAATAAAACGAGGTTGGTTAATTGTCAGAGGTTAAATAAATCGTTAATTTTGTAGAAAGAAGATGGAAAAGTTCACTAAATGAGAAGATTTTTGGTTTTGATGATGATGTTTTTGAAAATTTTATAACCTTTTACACAGTTTCCGGTCAATAAATTAACTCTTTTGTTTTTATCAGGTTTGAAATATGACTATAATCTCTAAATTCATGCCAGTTTTCTTAAAATTGTATTTATAATGTAATATTCATAGTATATATTCATAACAATAAGACTTAGTTACAAAATCCATTCAAATACGAAAACAATATGTTCCTGTATTAAATTTTTAATGCCAGTAAAGTACTAACGCGTTAATAGTAGGAAATTTGGAATGAATGAGTTATAAAATAAAATTGTGGTGGGGTACTGAATCATCCACCTTCCGTACAATAAACTGTACAATCAGTGTCCACCAACGACAAAATACAGCTTTTCGCGTGGTATTGGTGAAATCATTCACGAGAAAGACATGTGAAGTGACATAAAACGCTAACGCACGGACATGTTTCTGCCTACCTGGCGTCATCAGCGTGGTTTCGAGCGGTTTTATTCTCTACACAAGTAATTCGGCACCTATCGCCATATCTAACCCTACAATGCAAGTGAATATTCTTGGCGCTAACTAGTGCCAAAAGAAAGAAACACTTGTCTGCAAAGTTAGACAGCTAAAAGAAGCGGGTACAGTTTCCCACCCTTCTCTCGAGAAATACATGAATTGCTACCACGAGATGACATCGCACCAAGGGCAGTGAAAGGGGAACTGCACATGTGAATGATTTGTCAGACTTACCATGACGTATTCTAGGCATTCCTTTAGATGAGTATGCATCCAGTATATTACCTAGATACTGGAGACATACGCGATAACATTAGAAAGACCGTTTCGATATTGTTAGCTTATTTGATCAAAGATGTACCAAAAGAATAGAAGGGTATTAGATTGAAACACACGCGAGAATATGCATTTTATATGAAGTAAACGTTTAAAATAGAGAAACAGGTCGACAATTAAATATCTTCATGTTGTGTGCTATTGAAGGAAAGGAAGAGATTTGTAGACTTCAGAGCAGAAAGTACAATGGAAAGCCCAAATCAAGCAACCTCTCTAAAAAATCGACACCTTACCCTACCGCAAGTTACGGCAAAGTTTAATTTATAACGCCATCAGCCTTATTGATGTGTCAACTGTAGATCTGAAATTAATTAAGTCCGTTCTGTGAAGTGGTATAGCTGCAAGAAAACCACGTGTAAGTTCTATATACGACCGGAAAAGACTAAATTTGGAGTGTTGTGGTTGGACAAATCAAAATTCTACTATTCGGAAACGTCACACGTTTGTTCGTCGCCGCCTTGGGAAAATAATGTTAGATGACTGTATTTCAAAAACAGTGAAACATGCGGGAAGAAACATCATATATGGGTATAGGGTTGCCTTGGAGGTGAATTTATGGGAAGATTAATTAAAATAGAAAGAATGACAACAAATATGTATTTGGTAATCCCAGAAAACGATGTGGTAATGGTGGCGCAAAAGTGACGCCCCTGGCAGACCGATAAAACAACCAGCTCTAATTATAAGCGTAAGAATATACAATAGAATTAAGTTCTTACTTCTATAAGAAAATTTTTAAATTGGGGCCTACGACAGCCTTGGCTATAAGTGCTTGCCACTCCAAGGAACGCCCGATATTATTATTTCTATTGAATTCCTCGGAACTATAGTTGTGGGTTATAGGGAGAAAATTTTATTCATGGGATTTTATTGCTATTCAAGTACCTTAAGATGTGAGTCAACAATAAAGTGGTGTTTCTTAAATTTTAAGCTTAGTATATTTTGTGTATTCAGTGAATAAAGTGGGTTTGTGATCGATTTTTCTTTGTGAATAGTTAACAATATCAAAGAATGCGCAAACTGTGAGAATTAACAGAAGCTGAACGTCCACAGATTGTTCTCCTAAGTTCGCAAAAGAAGAGTGTTTCCAACATCGCTAAAATATGTGGCTAAAAAATGTTCGTCAGGGACGGTACAAAATACAGCACAACGTTATCGAGACTTCGGAACCTACAGAACTGAACGAAGAAGCAGCGGAAGAACGTATAGCTTCAGCAAGATCGGATATTGAAAAAGTCAACGTTACAAAATCAGATAAAATCGTGTAAAGATCTTTCTAGTGAATTCGGCATGCACACAAAAAAACTGACTCATACCAGCAGATGCACGTACCTGTTTTAACCGAGGCACATAAACGAAAACGGTTACCGTGGGCAAAAGAAATACGCACATTGGTAGGTTGATGACTGCAGTAAAATTCTTTAGTCTGATGAATCTAACATAGAGGTGAACTAGAAATAATGTTTATTATAAATTGTAAACACAACAGATTTGATTTAGTTTATTTGAAAATGTTCTTTTTTAATTTTGAAATGTTGGTGCCATTTATTAGTTTTTGATGCACCTTTTCACTCAGTCTTGTGCAGAATTTGTAAGGCGTAGACCACAGGAAGCTTTTTACTCAGATTGTATACTACCCACAGTAAAGCACGTGGTGGTAGTTTAATGGTTTGGAGATGCATATTCTCGACATATATACTTCCTGATACATTGGAATGTTAGAAGAGGTTCTGGAAGCTGCTACGTTAATCTTATTTGAAGGTGATAATCTGAGGTATCACCTATTTATTTCTACACGGCAATGCCCTTTGCCATGACCCACGTGATGTAAATACGTCAATTTAATGCAAACCGCGTTAAAGTGTTGGAATGTCTACCACAATCGCCGGACCTATCGAACATTTATGGCGCATATTAAAGTTACGAATTCCAAATTATAAATGTGCTAACAAACGCGTTTTGAAAACAAAAAATTTTGAAGAATGGGAGAACGTTTCCTTCGAAGTTTGGTACCATCTTGTGGCTACTACGCCAAGAAGGCTACAAGCTGTAATAAAATCTAGAGGTGGTGGAACAAAGTATTAAATTTTATTAATAAATTACGTATAAGAATGATTTCGCGTTTGTATTCTCGTTTTGTTTCTCTGTTTTTATGAAAGCAGGAGGTGGCAAATACTTTTGGCCTAGACTGTATATTAAATTGAATATACTTCTCTAAACAATTATCTTGTCGTAAAGAGTAGAAAATATTCCACATTTAAAACGGATTCAGATGATTAACAAAAGTTACTACCATGAAATACCGATGCATTCGGAACGCAATGAGACTTGCTTTCGCAGCAAATATCTAGCGTGCAGACTTGCTTTTGTTCGCAGTGAAAATAACAGCGAACAAGTATCTCGTCTAACGCGATTAGCGGAATTGTATCTTACCTTTTTTGCTTTCTATTATCTCGTTGTAGTTCTCCACCATCAGGTGCATGAACGATGACATACTGACCTGCAAAGCGAAGAAAGAAAAATACAGGTTAGTGATTGGTGTGCATGAATGTGAGCGCGGGTTTTTGTGAAAACGAAAGGTAAATATTTAAGTTGTTTCCTATCGGTTCGGGTCCCGTTTTTCATCGCCGTAAGGCGCTTATTTACGAACCTAAAATTTCTAAAAAGCATCGCTAAGAAGATGACCTCAAACATGAGGTCGATAATGATTTTGGATAACTTTTACACGTTCGGTAATTAGCCAAATTCCGGGCAAAGGCAGTAATCGTCTCGTAAAACGTACGTAATACCGAACATGCATCGTATTATGAAAGCAGTTCTATTAAGCAACAATATTAGCGGTAATGGGAATCGTCAATAAATGGAAATGTTTTAGCAATGCATCATGTAATGTATCAATAATAGTAATAACGCAAAGTAAAGACTATCAAATCAAAACTTTTCTTTTGGAATGTGATGAATTCGATTAAAGTAATTATAGTAGAACTTCCTTACAATTCAAGGTTGAAGACATAATTAAACGAAAGAAGAAAAAAATCTGAAATGTTAAAAACACCAATTGTATTAAACCAATATTAGTATTAATATGAAACCCCTGTTGGTGTTAGTAACCATAAAACAATTTTGTTCCATTTAACAGTTTTAAAATCCTGAAAAAATATCAGTCACGGTAGGATTTGAACCCGCAACTCCTCCGTAGCCAGCGGAACGTACTGCCACTACAGCACGGAACTGAATATGAGTTCAACCACGCTATATACTTTGAAATACATGAAAATCACAAATCTTTTTATGAAAATGATTTTATCTATGTTCAAAATAATCATCAATACACGTTTGTAACCGAAGCTTTCACAGCGTAAAAGCTTGAATCCACCTTTTGGAGTGCTCTCAAAAAATGGATGAATTGCTTCATCTACCTCATCTTCCGTCGTGAAATGTCGACCACGTAAATATTTCTTTAGGTTAAAAACAACCGTAAATCGTGCAAGACCAAATCAGGCGAATAGGGTGGATATTCAATGACTTCTGCATTATTTTCACGTAAAAAGCGCCTAAAAAGTTGACTTTTCAGCTTACTACTACTGCGTACATAACTATCTTGACAATCCTTTGTTTTTTTGGCTATTGTTGGTGTTGGTGCATCTTCGTGGATCCCCACATGGTTCTCTTGGTGGCACTGTTACTATTTTAGATAGAATACGATGTCCACCATTACTTAACATTTCTAACGGATCCCGAGCGATTCCTACTCGCTCTGTCTTTTAGAAATCGTTAAGCTTGTGTGGTACCCAGTGAGTAAAGATTTTTCTCCATACGAAGATGATCACGTAAAACTGAATTTACTGTTGCGGATCCAAATCTTGGATCTTCGTCGATCACACGTCTTACTTTCCTAATGTTTCCAACGATAACTGAAGAACAGGGCTTACTAGCAAGTACCTCATCACCAAGTGATATCCGGCCTCTTTAAGATTCGCTATACCAGCAAAATGCAGTTGCGCATGAAGGACTTTCATCACCAAATGCAAGTTGCAATCGTTCAAGACTTTATTGTTCACTTAAACCGACCTTAAAGTCGTAGTAGATCATCCCAAGTCCATGTTTCGATGACAAATCATATGTACCACGTTTGCTCTCTGATAGCAGCGACCCAACTGGCAGACAGAGGTTATTGCTTAAAGATGGTAGTATTTAGGAATGCAGTGTTGCCAGCTCCAACTTCCCTAATATCTCTAGTTTTGTGCCATCTCAAAATATATAACGCGATCCTCATATATTTATGTATATCATTTAGAACAATGGCTGATGCCTGACGTCTTCGAGGAGGACTACGCCGAGATTATGAGAGCGATTTGGAAATATCTTGTCATAAAGAGATTATACACGGGATCGCTCTCAATTTTGATGCTACAGATGAACCGGAAGTTGGAAATAAGTTCCAAATTAAACATAGTATTCGAATTACTTGCTACTTAAGGATGGTTGTATTTAAGAATGCTGTGTTGCCAACTCTAACTTCACGAATTTCGTGGCATCTCGAACTATATAGCGTGACGCCCGTACCTAGATGTGACAGTGTCTGTAGATATATAGGAATATCACAGAAGACACAATATTATTAATAAGGGGAGATTCCTATTAGATTAAATCAATATTAACATTAATACATGCACACACATCGTCAATCTAGTGGTGCAGTTGTCAGCACGTTTCGCCGGTTACAGAAAGGTCGTGGGTTCAAATCTTACCGACACTGATATTTTCACAGGAACTTAAAATGTTAGTTAAACACAAGAAAACTGTAATTTTATCAATACTAATAGAAGTTTGGTTAAAGAGGCTTATAGTAATGGCATTTAATAAACATGAAACAATTGAATCAAAAATTAACAACAAATCAATTGAAGAAGTAAAACATTTCACTTCCTTGGATCTACCACATCGTACTATCAAGACTATATACGCATACACACAAAAATAATAAAATTTAGCCGAATAAATGGCACCATAGCTAGAAGATTTAAAAATAAAATAAAATAGAATACGTTGGTGAAATTCTACAAAACAATGGCAATCCCATGCGGTATATATGCGACTGAAAGCTGGAGCATAACTAAACCAAATGAAAGGAGAGTCCAGACATCGGAGATAAGATTCATAAGAAGAACTTGGAGTTAGAAGTGTTAATGAAATAATAGGGGAACACAGACAGAATTGGAGACAACTCGTGGAAAGGATGGAAAACTACACAATACCAAAAAGAAGACCAAAACTAAAGGTCGTAATGGACACAGAGCCTCGTACATGCAGTAATAAGGAGAAGTTGCTTAAGATTATGGCAGAACCACTTGGTAATAATAGTGTCAAAATGGCAATAGTAAGGAACAGTAACACGTCAAAATCAAAATAAATTCAAATATAATGCACTCCCTAGGATTTCTTTTTATGAATTGCTCCAAATTTAATCTTGTAGTCTCTTCAAAACATTTCACAAAAATCTTCATTCAAAGACTTAGCAAACTCAGACGACTCAAGAAATAAGGCCATATTTTGAATTACATCGTCTATTTATAAATTTAGCCATACAATAAATTTGTTCAACAAAATCGTCTGTGTCGAATTTGGAACGAAGAAACTCTATGACAATTCAAATGGCTGCAATCATCAAAAAGAAACTGTTCGGTGTGGTTTCTAAACTGGTACAGTTATTGCACCGTATTTATTTATAAATAAAGAGGATAATGCCCGATATCGAAGCTTGATTACAAATTTTCTATTTGACGAATTGGATAGCACGATGGCGGTAACATGAGATTTTAAACAGAACAGTGCCACATCTCATAGAGTCGTAAAAATAATAGACAATCCGCACCAAAGAGCACTAATACAATCCAGAAGTAATTGAATGAAACTCCTTTTAAATTGGGATGATAAAGGCGACACAATTTACGGGTATCGGAGTAAACTCCATCCCACACAAATTAATAAGTTATTCCGAACGCAACGTTTCAAGAGCACGCTCCAGTCTCCCAGTTTACTGCGATATCTGCGAATTATACAAGCATGCAGTCCTTGCAGTCAGTTTTCTTCAAAAACTACCATCAATCGAGGATTTATGAAAAGAGTTATGTTATACAAAAGAAATGTATAGTTATTTTTAGTTTCATAGTTTTGAATAGTCTGTCTAAATTTAGTTGATTTTGCAATATTCCTTAATGTTGAAGAGGTGAAACGGTATAGATTATTAATTAAATGAAAAAGTATATTATTTCAGGACTTTTTCTCATATTTTACATTTTTTGCCTCTATGTACTTAATTACCAGTTTATACTAGAGTATACTTTTGTTATAAAATGGCTTTTTTCGATTGAAAGTGTTTTATAAAAGTTGTCACTACAGCTTATTCGATCCATTCATAAAATACAGGAGGTTTCCTCGACAAACATCAAAGTGCTTCCTACTTTTAGAAAAGGGGAAGGTTAATTATCAACATTTCGACGGACTTCTTTTGATGTATGAGATTAATAAAAACCTTCAAAATAACAAATTAATTTGGTTGTATTATACACAGTCTAATAATTAAATAACGGAATCCCAATTTAAATCATAGAACATTTAGCACCATGTACTAAATGGTAGCAGCATTACAAACACACAAGTTTCCCCCTTTTAAACACACTGAAGTTCGAACAAATCAGATGATAGCTTATGAAATTTCACGCATTTTAGTTACTGTAGGTTAGGTGCTCACGTCGTGAGATCACAATGAAGGAAAGAACAAATATTAAAATAGGAAAAAAATGCGAATAGTTCGAAAAAGTGTATGGTCATGAATGCATGTCTCGTGGTAGAGTTTATAAGTGGCTTACGCGATTTTTAAATGATGATGCAGGACCTGGACATCGACACGGTGAAAATCACGTAGAATTGGTGCAAAAATTTCGAGAAATCTTTGCTATCGATAGGAATTTCACTGTGAGAATGTTGGCTGAAGAATTAAATACCAATAGAGAAACTGCCGCGCAAATTTTGACGATCGAGTTGGGTAAAAGAAAGGTGTTGAATGAAGACCAAGAAATCGACATGACTCGAACTATTGAAAACTACTCAGATTTCCTCGATTCTACCATAATTAGTGATGAGACATGGTGCCTTAAGTATGACCGTAAAAGTAAGAGCCAATTTGCACAATGGAGGTCCAAAGGTGAATGAAAATCACATTTCACAAGTTAAGAATCAAGACAACGCTGATCACCTTTTATAATTCGAAAGGTATTCTCCGTAAGGAATTTGTTGTAGAGGGTGAAACTGTTAATGGCGAATGCTACTCTAGCAGTTTTACATCGTTTGTGGTCCAGAATCCAGCAGGAAAACAGTTGCTTTTATTGCACAATAACGCACCACCTCACAAGGAGGTTCACGAATTTTTGATTAAAAAAAGGAATTTGTGTATTTCTGAAATTAAAAACTGCAATGAAAGGACACTTTTATGATAATGTCCCAACCACTCAAACAACGACTTTATATATACCCAGTTGGCGTCACTTTCTAGAGCGATGAGATTGTTAAAAATGGTATCTTTAGTTGTTATTCACAATTTTCACCGTTCAGCAAAGGAAAATCGTATATATGGTTACCAACAAAGGAATTTTCTTTGATGTATACAAGATACAAGGGTACAAGATACTACAGCTCTTATGTAGACGAAGCTATTGATGAAACATCGCTGAATATATGATCTAAGTATGAAATTCATTATAGATTTCTTACGAATTTTGCTCATAATATAAAAGTGGGGTTGTATGAAAATTTCGAATATAAAACAAAAACATAAATTCAATCTTGTGGTAAGTGGGATTGCATGGCCTCAATTCATTAGATTATTTTGTTAGGGCATATGTTTCTAAAGGAGTTCTAATTTGGACCAGCGAATTCTTTTTCAGCGAGGAAAGATCTTTTAAATTTTAAAATTTGAAAGAAGCAGTTGAAAAACTACCACCGAACCAAATCAAAAGATGTTGAGATACAATCTTCTGGAGCCAACTGGGATTGCATGGCTTCAATCCATTAAATTGTTTTGTTGGGGCATATGTTTCTAAAGGAGTTCTAATTTTAAATTTTAAAACTTAAAAGAAACAGTTGAAAAGCTACCCCCAAACCAAATCGAAATATGTTGAGACACAATCTTCTGAAGCCAAAAGACTTCCGTTGAAGATCCCCTTCACTCACAGCATTCCAACCCGCTTTCCATGTCCGCACCGATATTTTGGCAATCGACCAAATTAAGCTACCACTTACCTACAGATCTTCTTCAAACACCAACCAAAAAAAAAAAAATTTAAGCGAGAACCGAAACGCGAAACAAAACGAGGAATTCGTTTTCCACACGCACCCCAGCACCTTTCTTCGCTAACGCGCACCGAGAAATGTTCCCATTGACTAATATCGGCGATGAAAACGTGAAGAATTTTACACACTTTGCGTTTAACTCCTCGCTTCCCTTTCACTCGAATCGGTTAGCGGGGGAACGGTAACTGCTATGCGGTTGCCGTAGTCGTTCTTCAATTTCCCGGCAAAATGTCTTCGGCGAATTCGTGTTAATCGAGGTGAGCAGAAGAAAGTAGTCTTATAATTTCGCTTGCGAACCCGTTTCGTAATACTTACTTGGCACTTGCTGTAGATACCGCGTATAATACGTATGCTGGACTAAATGAGAACTAGAGCGCTTCGTAAGCGTGTTGGTTTGTAGATTAAATACTAGGATTCTTCTTACAGATTTATTACTGGAGTGATTGCATTTTATTTCCGATAAAAATCTATTCTTCATTAACCCATTAATTACCTTTGTGCTTATTTGAGTGCGCTAATACCTAACATTGCAGTATATTTATGAGACGGTAGTTAAAGCCGTAATTAAATCCAATGCGGTTGCTATAGCAATATACAGATTTATAGCAACATTTATCTAAGTTGCAGTTTCACGTGGTGGTAAATGTTGGATTGGAATATATTTTTTATTGTTTGTAGTGCAGGTTTTTACTCACTAAATGAACTAGTACTATAATCCCAGGAATCTTAGCCATAATTGTGTATATTCAAGTTTATAACACATGCGCTGAAAAGTTCCGGGCCTAACACATAGATGACGCTAGTTTTATTGCAGTCACCTTTTTCTCAATTAGTACTAACCTTCAAACGACAGCTGTTAAAATTTCATGATATTCTATTCATTAGTTTGTGAGTTATTGTGCTAAGAGTCACGCTACTTTTGTTATTTTCAAAACAATGGATCAAAAACAATTTCGTGTTTTAATTTTACACTGCTTCTTGATCGAAAAAATATCGTTCAAGCGAAGCAATGGCTTGAAAGGTGTTATGGAGACTCCGCTCCATCAGAAACAACAATAAAACGTTAGTTTGCTGACTTCAAACGTGGTCGTAGAGACACCGATGATGCAGAACGCAGTGGACGTCCAATTGAGGGGGTAACACCAGAAAATATAAAAAAATCCACAAAATCGTTTTGAATGATCGAAAAGTGAAGTTGCGTGAGTTAGCTGACATCGTAAAGATATCAAAAGAACGTATTGGCTTTATATTGCATGAGCATTTGACTATGAGAAAGCTCTGTTCAAAGTGGGTGCCGCGTTTGCTCACTGTTGACCAAAAACAAGAATGTGTTGATGATTCTGAGCAGTGTTTGGCCATGTTTAAACGTAACAAACCGGAATTTTTGCGTTGATATGTGACAATGGATGAAACATGGATCCATCACTTCACTCCGGAATCAAAACGATCGTCATCTGAGTGGACAGCAACTGGTGAACCTCCATCAAGAGTGAATATTATTTCGCGTTTTTGGAGCTTTTGATGGCTTAATTTGTAAAGAAACGACCGCATATGGCAAAGAAAAAAATTGTGTTTCATCAAGACAACGCACCGTGTCACAAGTCAATCAAAATAATGGCAAGACTACCTGAATTGAACTTCGAATTGCTCCCACATCCACCGTATTCGCCAGATTTGGCTCCCAGCGACTACTGGCTGTTCGCAGACCTCAAAAAAATGCTCGCCAGTAAGAGATTTCGCACGAATGAAGAGATAAAAAGATAAATCGTTCTACAAAAGTGGTATTGAAATGTTAGAGCGGTGGTCAGTTGGTCCCGTTGGTGTCCGTTCAAGGGAGATTTCACTGTATATATATATATATATATATATATATATATATATCCAACAGATTACATAAATCAATTATAGGACAATGCTAGCAGAAACATTAGTGCAGTAACAGACACTGAAGATAAAGCTTCACTATAACCGTGTTGCCGACTGTCGGGTAAAAAAGAACAAGAAAAACATGGTTGCCGTTTAGATTTTAGGATGTCAGTCGAGTTGTCTCAAACCACTACTCAAATACCGCGAATTTATCTACGTCAAGGGAATTTTCATTGTCCATCCGAATTTCCGAGCTAAAGGAAGTTATTGTTTGAAATGTTGTGGTATTTTGTTGTGGACACGCAAATTCACGAATATAATTTTAATGGTTTTAGTTGAATGTCTCTTTCCTGCGGTGCAAATTCATTATTTATCTCGCACATACATAAATACCAAGAAAATATCGGGTAAAATACACAAAGGTACCTTACAACAGATAGAAATAATATTTATACTAGATAATTGTTCCAAAAATACACAGTACATGCAGAAAATACCGACTACAATGCAAACAAAACGTAATTTTCTAACGATTGTTACATGCGAAGTAACAACATTTGTATTTCTTCTTTTTGTTTAGAAATAGCCAATATGAAGTTTCAACAATGCGAGGATGATTTGGAATATTGGGAAGTTTGTTACAGAAATGCAGATGTAATACATATTTCTGTTAAATTAGAGGTACACTATCGCTCATAAATTTAAGACTACTTAGGGAAAATCAATAACATTTAGTTCTAATACTATAAAAGATAAATTTTTCCATTTTGTTTATAAATTTTGTAAATAGGCACACGACTCTGTTGATTTATACGAGGTAGGTGTCATAAATTCTGGGCTTGACAGGCTTATACAGGTTCAAGCATGTTCAAACTCCAACTAACGTAACTAGCACACGAAAATTGACTACCGCGCGGTCATCAAATTTTTAAGAAAAGAAGGGCATACGTCGAATCACATAAAACAACGTTTAGATGGCGTTTACGGTGATTCATCTCCTTCGTATTTCATTATAAAAAGTGGGCAAAATATTTCGGTTTGGGGCAAGAACCTCTGCAAGATTCTGAAAGAAGAAAAAGATGTCACCAAAAACTTTAACCAAAGCATCAACAATAAACGGTGTTTCTGTGAACTTCTAGAAGTTCTCATCGGACTTACCAGGAATTCTAGAATAGAGAAGCGTAATAGATTGTTGATATTTCACGCTTAGTTTTAAGATTTGTATAATATTTGAGGTGAACGGTCGAAAATAGGAAGGCAACCGTTAGAGAGACAGATTGATGAAGTATTACGAATATTACGTGTTAAGTATTACTTTAGGAATATCTACAAATTAACGAAAGGCAACGATCTACCGTATTACCATATCGAATTTGAAATCGCAATGCTTTCATCAATACGACCGCATTTCGGTTCGGGAAATTTTAAAAATAACCAATTAATTTTTGTAAGAGACCAACAACCAACAACAACCCCCGTATTTAAGAAAGGAAACCGATCTAACATTGCTGATTATAGGCCTATAAGTATACTGCCCAATTTCGCTAAGGTATTTGAACATTTGCTTTACAAAGAAATATCTAGCTGCATAACTCCTTTCATATCTGAGCATCAGCACGGTTTTGTTGCAGGTAGGTCGACGATCACTAATTTAGCATGCATTGGCCAATATCTTAGTGAAGCGCTTGATAAACGTAACATATGTATGTTATTTACGTAGATTTTTCTAAAGCTTTCGACTGCATTAACCACGAGATGCTACTACAAAAATGGACAAATTTGGTTTTGGTGTGGGTTTCCTGACGTTGATTGAGTCTTACCTTACTGGAAGGAAGTGTTATGTCTGCTACAATGGTTATTCCTCTACGCCGTTTTCTCCAACATCAGGTGTTCCTCAAGGTTCAAATCTTGGACCACTTCTCTTCAATTTTTATATAAATGATTTACTATCTCTGTTTACGTGTCACGTCTTAGCATACGCAGATGACGTAAAGATATTTAATACTGTTGGTAGCATTTTCGATTGTAAACATTTACAAGACAATCTTCTTCGCATTAATACTTGGAGCAAGGTCAATTATCTCCCTCTGAACATCAACAAGTGTACTGTGGTTTCCTACAATAACACTCACACTACTTTATACTATAACTACCAAATTAATGATGCAGCCATACCACGCAATATCAAAACTTTGGATCTTGGTGTTTTGTTTGATAATAGACTGTCATTTACGGAGCATATTTCGTCCATGTGTTCATCTGCTTCCAAAACTCTCGGTTTTGTCATGCGTTCTTGCAGGCATTTCTCAGATTTAGGTGTAATGAAACGTTTATATTATGCCTACGTTCGTTCTAAGCTTGAATACGCCTCCATTGTTTGGTATCCCCGTTATTTACACCAAGAGCTTATGATCGAACGGGTTCAAAAGAAATTTCTAAAATATCTCTCCTTTCGAATGGACAACGTGTATCCTGCAAGAGGTATCGAGTATTATAGCTTACTTGTTGAGCATGGTTTTCTATCTCTTGCTGACCGCCGCGAGCGTAACAGTGTGGAGTTTCTTTGCAGGATCCTGAAAAATACTGTCGACTCGCCAGCCCTTCTGGCGCAAATAAACTTTACCGTACCTACTCATCATACTCGCTACTTTAATACATTTCAAGTACCTAGAGCTAATACCAACATTTTGCTTAAGGCACCTCTCAGTCACATGGTGAGGAACGCAAACAAACGGGATCTAGAGCCATTTTTGTGAGTCTTTCTTTTTTTTTTGTTTCATTATTATTGTATTATTATTGTAGGCAACACGATTTGAATTATTTTATTTTATTTTATATATGAATTGTATTGTAATTTGTCCTGTAATTGGCCCCTGGGCTGTTGGGCAATAAAGGATTATTATTATTATTATTATTATAATATAGTCAAACGTTGGTGTCGAGATTTTAAATCCGAAAGAGTATCCTGTGAAAACGAACCATATTCGCCGGATTTGAATCTTATATATATATATATATATATATATTATTACATTATGTTTATATTATATATATATATATATATATATATATATACGGACACGGTAGTAGCGTCAGTCAGAAGTAATTATAAAATATGCTTTTTATAGAAAAACAAAAATTTATATTTCATTATTTCTACAAAATATGAAATAAAATAGTTGTATAGTAGCAGGACAAAAAGTAAATTTTAAAAATTTTGCAATGTAAGGTTTACATTATAAATAAAAAAGAAATGCACGAGGCCATATAAATGAAGACACTACAATTCTCGCTACTTTTGGATAAAAAATAAAATAACATTGATTAATATATTGCAGGCTATCTCTTTGCTTTTATTACCACAGGACATCTTTTAGGCTTTATTAGTGCTTGACAACGTGGTGGAGGAATTTTTTCGACGTGTTCTGCACCAGAGTCAAAAGTTCATTCAAATTAGAAATCTTTTTATCTCGCGAACCAAGTTTCGTAATTCCGCAAATGCTCCATCGGATTTAAGTCTGGGCTACTCGATGGCCATTCAGTAACATCGACAACTTGGAAGTATGCTTAACGTCATCGTCTTGAACATACTTCCAAATTACCGGTTAATGTTCTTCCGCATAAGAAAGCAAGATGTCCTCCATTATATGTTTGTAAACATGCTGATCTATCATACCGTTAATGAGATGAAGAGCACCAATACCTCGCCACGGCATACGCCGTCAAGCCTTCACGTTGCTACCAGCTCCTTTTACGACGGTTATGCAACATTTGGGATTAAATTGTTCATTTTTCAGTCTCCTCACATGTCGTCGACCAGCTAATCCTATTCCTATTGCTGGTCCCAAGTAAATGCTCTTGTGCAAACTTTCTTCGGTGTAATCGATTACGCCCATCCAAACCGGCCTCAACTAAACATCTTCGAACTGTTCGTGGAGTTATGTTAATCGAACTAGGTGCAAGCTCTTAATAATATCGACAACTGTCTTTAATGGATTAGATTTTGTCTACCTGACTATTCTTCCATCCACCTACTCAGACGTTTCAGATTTTCACTAGTATGGTCTCATTTAAAATACATAATTGTTTTATACACCAAAGTTTTGAAAACATTCAACTCATTTACAATACCACGAATACTTCGATTCCGTTGATGTAAATTCATTATCATTTTGCATTAAACAGAGGAGCAATGTTTGCCTTTTCCCATATTTAATTGCACAAATTCAATAAATATAAATAGATTCGTATTATTGGTGCTAACTTGCAAAAATAGCATGAATTTCTGGAGAAAGCAAATGTTATTGCACGCGTAACTCACCACTGTCCTTATTACATTTACACTATTTCTATATATACGGGCTTCCTCTGATAATCAGTGGAGCCAACTGCAAAGTATATAAATGCACCATAAACTTCCTCCACTGCTTCCTATACTTTGCTTTCACTGCTTCAGTCCATGGTTTACCCCTTCCTTCTAGAATTGTTGCTATGACATTGTCCCAAGTCTGCCCCAGCCTTCCCCTTCGCTTATTTTTCGCAATACTTACTTTCCATATTCTTCTAGGTCGTGTCCCATCATCTAGTCTTTGCAGATGCCCCCACCATTCAAATTGTCTCCGCTCAATAAATGCCAGTACTGAATTAATTTCTAGATCTTCCCTTATTTCGATGTAGGAGGTATCATTCAACTAACTAAAACTACCTCAAGTAACTACTCCATTTATGTTAGAATTAAGCGACACCCAAAAAGATATTATATATATATATATAAAATATATTATTAAAAAAATTTTATTTATGTAGAGACAAAGATCTGTAGCGTGCATTAGAAAATAAAATGTCTGCTGTATTGGATTTTTTCTTTTATTTCCATCTTACATAAAATTATAGACATTAAAATTGATTTAATTTTTAGTATTACTATCGCTCTTTCATAGAAAGTGCAAGGTTCTATAGATGTTTTATGCTTTGTTCCATTAAAACTGATGAACACTATTGCTAGAAAATGATAATTTCCTTAATTGGGCACACCCTCGCACGTGCAGATAATAAAAAGAACTAACGTCTACGCTTTTACTGGACTTTTGCCAATTTTCTCTTCTCAGGTTTCACGTAAGCTTCATAGTAGAAATTTCCAAAACCGTAAATCATGTAGATATTTTGCACCAACCCCACGAAACTGAGCCATTTCGGATAGGCGCAAGTCGGCTGTAAAAGAGCAAATCCGAAAACCACCATGTTAGCACAGAACTGCACCTGAAATACGCAAACGACGACACCTTATCGCCACTTTCTCACATTTAACGATATCGAACTCACCAACTGCAAACGGGTTACCTGCTTCTTAAGCCATCCAACCGCCGAGCTTCCGTATATCACGGAAACCAGATAATAGCCATACATCATCACGTGCACGAAACAATTAATGTAGGCCACAAGCATACCACTTCCTCCGGGAATAAATCTAGCTGTTATCCATGAGATCATTGTCATCATTGCATGATGGTACACATGTAGGAAGGTGATTTGACGATAGCTCTTCTTTAACACGAAGAATATCTAGGGGGAAAATTCTTCGTTTTGATCGAAGACACGAAGGCGTTGGTATACCTACCGTATCCAATAAGTCGGTAGCTTTTAGAATGAAGTAACTATATGTCAAATTTGAAATTAAATTAGATAGAGGGGTTCGTGTGAAGTCAGAAGTTACGCACAGACTGTTTAAGTGCGGTAGTATGTAGATAGTAACCTAAAAACCAGAATGCAAACGCTTTTATTGTATTTAAGGTATTTTGTTACATTCAAAATGTAGGAACTTTATATAATTGCATACACCTTTATCAAGTGTTATATTGTTGCATATTTTGCATATCTAAATGTTGCAATTCCTCAAGTATAGTGCGTTATCAAATGACGATTGCAAGGACTGTGTGGATGTACAATTCACATGTATAGCAGTAAACTCCACTCACACAAATTAATTAATTATGCGGAACGCAGCGTTTCGGGAGCACGTGGGCTCCCATTGTCAACCGTGTTACCGACGGTATAATTAATTAATTTGTGTGAGTGGAGTTTACTGCTATACCTGTGAATAGTGCGTTATACATATATATATATATATATCCAAATCCGTGGCGTGGCGAGAATGGGCAGGCGAAATATAATAAGTGATATAAAAGTAGACTTAGCAACATTAAAAGACAAAGGAGGACAAATAGTCATAGACCGAAAAATTATTATAAAGCGATGGAAAGAATATTTGCAAAAGTTGTTGAATATCCCAAGCCATTGTTTTCGCTCACTGAACAAAACAAATTGAAAAAGATTTTTGGGACACCCAGTATTTATCAAAAAAGAAATAAACATAACGAACGCAGGTTCGCAAATCTGTAATGATCCGAGGTGGTCACAGCCTCGACCTCTGAAGGCGTTAAGCTAATGCACTGAGTATTCTGAGTTACAGTATGCAAGTACTGACTATGAAACAGATACAGTTGGTTTTCCAATCAATTTCAATCACGTTAACTAAACTACTTTCACTTAATTAATGGTGTAGTTTCGCAAATTATCGTATAGAAGGTTAGTAAACGCATGTATAGAGCACAACCATTTCTCATTGATAGAGATACGATGTGTTCTTTAATTTACAACAAGAAAAAAAATTGTATTAATTTCGCCATTATAATATTTATTGATAGAAGAACAAAACCAATTCTGCCTTTTAAATAATAGATTTACGTAACACATGGGCTGAAAAGTCCCGGGCCTAACAAAGAAAACACGGTCTTTTTGGTTCAAAATTAGCTTTATTCATCAACGTAATCTCCATCAAGAACAACGCAATCATTCCAGCGCCGCTCTAACATTTCAATATCACTGTTGTAGAACGATTTATCTTTTGCCTCAAAATAGGCCTCAGTTTCAGCGATAACCTCTTCATTCGTGCGAAATTTCTTACCGTCGAGCATTCTTTTGAGGTCTGCGAACAGCCAGTAGTCGCTGGGAGCCAAATCTGGCGAATACGGTGGATGTGGGAGCAATTCGAAGTTCAATTCATGTAGTTTTGATTGACTTGTGACACGGTGCGTTGTCATGATGAAACAAAATCTTATTCTTTGCCATATGCGGTCGTTTCTTTGCAATTTCGGCCTTCGAACGCTCCAATAACGCTATATAATATTCACTGTTGATGGTATTTCCTTTCTCAAGATAGTCGATGAATATTACACCACGCACATCCTAAAATACCGAGGCCATAACCTTTCCAGCCGATTGTTGTGCTTTCGGGCGCTTTGGACGAGGTTCACCAGTTGCTGTCCACTCAGATGACGATCGTTTTGATTCCGGAGTGAAGTGATGGATCCATGTTTCATCCATTGTCACATATCGACGCAAAAATTCCGGTTTGTTACGTTTAAACATGGCCAAATACTGCTCCGAATCATCAACACGTTCTTGTTTCAGGTCAACAGTGAGCAAACGCGGCACCCACTTTGAACAGAGCTTTCTCATAGTCAAATGCTCATGCAATATAAAGCCAATACGTTCTTTTAATATCTTTACGATATCAGCTAACTCACGCAACTTCACTTTTCGATCATTCAAAACGATTTTGTGGATTTTTTTGATGTTTTCTGGTGTTACCGCCTCATTTGGACGTCTACTGCGTTTTGCATTATCGGTGTCTCTACGACCACGTTTGAAGTCAGCAAACCAACGTTTTATTGTTGTTTCTGATTGAGCGGAGTCTCCATAACACATTTCAAGCCATTGCTTCGTTTGAACGGTATTTTTTCCCATCAAGAAGCAGTGTAAAATTAAAACACAAAATTGTTTTTGATCCATTGTTTTTTGAAAATAACAAAAGTAGCGTGACTCTTAGCACAATAACTCACAAACTAATGAATAGAATATCATGAAATGTTAACAGCTGTCTTTTGAAGGTTAGTACTAACTGAGAGAAAGGTGACTGCAATAAAACCAGCGTCATCTATGTGTTAGGTCCGGGACTTTTCAGCCCATGTGTTACATATCTATTTTCATTAGAACTTTTTCTTTCTTTACTAATTCCTTGCATATTTACAGAAGAAATATTTTATCTTACCGTAAGAAACATGTAACCGCAATAGATAACCTGCATTATATTATATGCGATTAGGACTGTTTTTAAATTAAACGGCTTCTTATTTGTCATCAATTTCGGTCCCAAAGACGTCGCGAAATATAAGTAGGCGGTTAAAAGTGCCAATACATGCCAAAAAGAACCCATCAAGAAGTACCCCTCAACACGTGGATCTAAAAAAATATACACATAACAATTATTAATGAATAACTTGGATGAATATGACGTAAGTCGTACGTTGTTTGAGAAAATATCGAAATTTTGAGTTAATCATAAAATAGACATGCGGTAATTATGTAGGGAGTAATAGATATGATAAATGCCTTCCTCGAGTTCGCTGGCGCAGTAATAGAGCGGACAATATGCTAATTCAAGGCTTGTATAGTCATAGGCATCTTGACAACTTTCGTGTGTGAGACATATCTAAAGGAATGATTAGGGAGTAACAGCTTTTCTCATGGTAGAAGATACATAAAACACTAACACACGGCCTATTGCCTACCCGGCGTCATCGGCGTGGTTTCGAGTGGTTTTATGCTCAATACATATAATTCTCTCTCTGCTTCTGTCGCCATATGATGCGTGTTAGCGTTTTATGTCTCTTCACAGCGATTTTGTCGTTGGTGTTCGTGAGGTTTTGGAAGCTCCCCAGAAATAAACGTACTATAGGTGACCACAATATATGTACCAGTATTATTTAGTAATAATAACTTTACTTTTTTATTTTTCTAATTTTTTTACTTTTTATTTCTTATATTTTATTTTTTATTACTTCATTTTATTATTTTCTTTTCTTTCTATTTTCTTTATTTTATAGCCCAACATCATCCAACCCTCTTCACGTCAGCGACCCTACTGCCCCCTATCTGAGCAGGCGGAAAACCACCGACACCGACTCCACCGTAGGAAACCGCCCACAAATTTATATATTTTTTATACACATTTGCACATCATAGTTATAGTAAAAAAGCAGCGGAGAACAAAGAGTATGCATTTTTAAAGTACTTAAGTAGCATGAGATACTGCAGTATATCACAAAAATTGCATACAGGGCATATGCCTAATAAATCTCAATACGTCGTATGCAACAAAAGTTGGGAAAATAATATCGCCGCTAAGCATAGCTTATCAGCGGTCTCAGTTTCCATAACAGAGATAGTAAATACATAGCCACAGAAGTTGAATGCAAATACAAAAGAAAATAGGGAATATATATGTACCAGTGAAAAAAGAAATCTGACGAAGCAAGATTATATCCATTAAATTATATCTTCACCACATAGCAATACAACAAACGTATGACTAAATGTCTCAATACTTGTACTACGACAATGCATCAAAGCTAAATCAGTCTACGAGAGCGGCACCTACTGCCAACTTCTTTTTTGATTAATGTTCTTTAACATTTAGTTAACCGACATTTGTATATCACATCTACACTTGTATTTCAAAATATTGTAGTGCTGTAGCTAATTCTTGAATTGTGTGTCATTATTGTTTATAAAGATAGATCCTGTGGAACAAAGAGCTGCAATAAAATACCTCCAGGAAAAGGACATTACGCCAACTCAAATTCATAGAGACATTATGGCAACTATTGGTGAGTCTGCAGTTTCTTGTGATATAATCAGACGCTGGTGTCGAGACTTTAGGTGCGGAAGAACATCCTGTGAAAACCAACATGCCGGTGGTCCTCCCGTAACGGTAACAATAGACAAAAACATTAAAAAGGTACACGATATCGTACTGCAAGACCGACGAGTGTGCATCAGAGACATTGTGCAAGATACTGCCTTGTCACATCATGTGGTGCAGAACATACTAACCAAAGAATTAGATATGAAAAAGAAGAGTGCAAGATGGGTGCCCGCAATGTTAATGATGATGAAAAACTTGCCTTTATTTCTTTTCCGTGTTACTATGATCAGCTCAAGCATA
The DNA here is from genome assembly GCA_023509865.1 of Trypoxylus dichotomus. Taxonomy (NCBI): domain Eukaryota; kingdom Metazoa; phylum Arthropoda; class Insecta; order Coleoptera; family Scarabaeidae; genus Trypoxylus; species Trypoxylus dichotomus. The sequence goes on from CM042078.1 coordinate 57,466,621, forward strand.
AGAGGGTGGCGCTTAAATGAAACACTCTGTATATGCAGCATTCACGTGTCCTGAAAGACCGTTCGATAAAGTGCAACATTTACTTTTTGATGTTTCTTCGAACTATTTTCGTACAAGAATTAAATTCGTGAATTTTCGAAGATGTGTTTCACCTCCTGCGAGTGAATTTCGGCACAAACGAAAAATTTCTATTTTCAACCTTCAACATACTCCACCTATCAAGTTTCATTAAAATTTGAATTTGACACGCGGGAATCTTTCCTTGTCAGTTATTACGTATTTACGTATGCAATGACCTGCATTAATTGTCCTATAATTAAATTCATCTATTAGGCGATAAAGATACATTATTATATATAATATTTAAACTGATTTAAAAGAAAAGTAACCCCCACCTTTGTACGAATACAAATATGCACGAGCAAACAAACCAATGAAACCGAATGAATAGTATTTTATTTGAATTGCTCGATAATTAGAGGAACCGTGGTTTTAAAAAGGTATAAATAAATGTGCTTACCACCAAAATTCTTCAGAACATCATCATGAAATTCTATTATCCCTGATATTAAGTCCATTTTGACGAGTTTCGCTCTCCTTTCCGGATACTATCTAAGCCTAACGATGGCCAATATGTGACCAAGTGCAAATTATTGCTTTATCATATAAACAACTGATCTATTGTACTCTATGCCGTAACACATGCATAATGCATATACTCATGTAAATAACTAAGTATTTGTTAGAGTACGAGGTAGACCCCATAAATTCTCGGACTTATAGTCTTATACAGGTTCAAACTCCGTTACGGCGTACATGCACATACGAGAGGCCGGCGCTATAAACATGACGCTAGAGTGGTAGTTTTTAGTACTCATCCAACCAACGTGACTAGAGCATGAAAATGTCTAAAATAATGAAAACTGAGTACCACACCCAATCACAACGTCTAGACGGCGTTTACGGTGATTCACCTCCTTCGTATTCCACTGTAAGAAAGTGGGCAAAATGTTTCCGTTTGTGTCAAGAATCCCTTGAAGATGTTAAACGCTAGGATCGACCAATTAAAGTGATAACGCCTCAACAAATTTCAATTATTGAAGATTTAGTATTGGAGTTCAACAAATAAAAAAACAGAAATAATATATTAATAATTAATAATATTAATAATAATATATTAATATATTATATATATAATATAGATTTGTTCCTATCCACTTCCTTAAATCAAAAGTATACATCAATACTCTTCAGAACAGTGCCAACAAAATAACGGAACACATTTAGAAAACGTAATTTCTAAGGATTAAACTCCCAATTTTAATAGAAAACAAACATTTATGCATTAAACCTGGCCATTCATTTATTTGGACAGCTATCTTCTCTATGAAAAAAAGAAAAAAACAACCTACGCATGTGAATATTTTTATTTACGATTTGTTTCTTAACTTTTAGGGTATCCGTTTCAACATACATATACGTTTTTTAAAGAGTGTATACGAATATAAATATTCACAATTTTTTATTTGTAAAAATGATATTCATGTCGTCAAGGACAGAAACCTTAGCAACACGTGGCAAGCTGACAATTCAATTTTTCAGAAAATAATTGAATAACGTGCATACATATTCCATTTTTATTGCATACCAAAGTGCACATATATTTTTAATTGAATTATTCATTATTTTCTTCATTATCATAAATCGGTGCAAAGCAGTCCCAGTTTTTTAACGTTCTACGGATTCTTCCACAGGTATATCGTGAATTTACTCAGTTTCTCTTCTATATCTTTGTTTCGCCTAAAAGCTGTTTCAACTGTTCCAGTACAGTATCGTTTACGATTACTTTTGGAGTAATTGGATATTCGACCAGGAAATCAATGGTTTTGGTTTTATTTGGCGATATTTTCATTTCATGGTTTGACAGTTATGGCGGTATTCTGGTCTAAACGTATTCTTTTAGGGCATTTATTTCTCTACTCTTTTATAATAGCATCAATATATGGTATATGTTAAATAACGTTGGCGGCACACACCAGCTTTATCTAACTCTTTTGTTGGTTGTATAGTTCTTATTAAATGATGTGGATATCTCTGTTCTTTCATCGTATTCCCATAATTTACGTCTTATCAAGAGAAGTCTATAGACCCTATGTGTGTTTCTTTGTCGTATTTCCTGTACTTTTCTATAATTTGTTGTAGAATAAATATTCTATCTATAGTTCATCTGCGTTTCCTAAAACCCACTTGTTTCTATTCTATTAGTTCTTCTGCTATGATTTTCAATCCGTTGTTTAATTTTATAAGCGGTATCTCATAGTTTGATTCCTCGATAATTTTGAGGGTTATTCTTGTCGCCTTTTTTAAACTACGAGATAATACTATTTTTCCAACATTTATTAAATACATGCAGAAGTTTTAGGTGTAGTGTAAATGCTCGGTATTTCCAAAGCTCTGTGTTGATACCATCCATGATAGAAGAATTAGCAGTATTTTGCTTTTGATGGAGACTCTTAATCTGCGACAGCTGAACGATATAACAAAGTTAAATGGAAAATTGCTCGACCTTGTTCTTACGAACCTGGATGTGGAGTCCGCGGTTGCCCATGATTTGGTGAGGACCCGCACCATCCCGCTCTTGATATACTGATTAGTCTCGACCTACCATCAGATCCACTAGATTTTCCATCTAATACTAATTTGCGTTACAATTTCCGGAAGGTGGATGTTCCAGCGCTATGTTCGGAACTTGGCGCGGTTGATTGGGATACTTTGCTGGATCATGGCAATGTTGACTGCGCAGTGCAGATATCTTACAACAGATTGTACACTGTCCTAGATCACCGCGTACATAAGATCAAATCAACAAATCGACACTATCCGCCTTGGTTCACGGCAAATGTTAAAAGACTTGTAAATATGAAAGAGTATTACTTTAAGAAATGGAAAAATACAAGGTTGGATTATTATCTCAATGAGTTCCGAAGACTTCGTCAATTACTTAAAGTGGAGGCAGATAACGCATACCATAGGGCAGGTGGAAGCGAATATCAAGGTTAATCCCAAGGCCTTATGGTCATTTCTTGGTGGTCGGAGGACAACTTTAAGGATCCCTGGGCGCATGTTCCACAACGAGGAGCAACTAACTGAACCTGAGGCCATCGTTAATAGTTTTGCATGTCATTTTTCTAATGCATTTCGTGCCGGCACATTGGTTCCACAAACTGTAAATAGTAACTTTCCCTGATTTGGTGTATCCTTTATTACCCAGGATGAGGTGCTGAACAGTGCTTCAAGGCTTTCTAATGATATGAGATCGGGTGATGATAACATACCTAGTTTTCTAGTTCGTGAATGTGCCTCTATCTTTGCGTATCCACCGGGTATACTATACAATTTAATTATTAAAAGTTCCACATTTCCGACAATTTGGAAAACCAGTAAAATAGTGCCAGTGTTTAATAAAACATTTTAACATTTTAGCTAACTTTGCAAAAGTATTTGAACATATTTTATATAATAATATTTTTTTTAATGTTAAACCATTTCTGTCAATCCATCAACATGAATTTATGTCAGGTAGATCCACAGCAACGAACTTGGCAAATATCACCCAGCGACGACAGGTCGATATCGTCTATATTGACTTTGCTAAAGCATTTGACAGTATTAATCACAAGTTACTTTGTGCTAAATTGGAAGCTATTGGCTTCTGCCCTGCGTTGGTGAAATTAATTTCATCTTATCTCTCTGGAAGGAGTGCTTACGTTTTTTTTTATAATGGCTATTCGTCCACTCGCTTCAGAATACTATCTGGAGTTCCGCAGCGTTCTAATCTCGGACCACTCTTATTTAACATTTTTCTGAATGATTTGCTAGATAAATTGCGATGTGAGGCTTTAGCTTACGCTGATGATCTTAAAATCTACAATGTTATCGATTCGCTAGCTGATTGCGTTAAGTTGCAGACTTACCTTACCCTTATTAATGATTGGTGTACTTCGAATGGCATATCTCTAAATATTGGCAAATGTTTAGTGATCTCTTATACCAGACGCTCTAATCCGATCATTTTTAATTACTCTGTTGATTCTACATTTATTACAAGAACTGAAAAAGTGAGGGATGTGGAAGTACTTTTTGACACGAAACTAAGGTTTTCTGATCACATATCTGCTATATGTCTTTCTGTATCTAAATCTTTGGGTTTTCTAATAAGAACTTGTCGCGCCTTTCGTGACATCTCAGTGGTAAGGACTCTGTACTATACTCTTGTTCGATCTAAATTGGAATATGCCAACTTAATTTGGTATCCTTACTACACGTATCAGGTGATTTCAATTGAACGTGTACAAAAGCGGTTCCTCAAATACCTTAGCTATAAGGCTAGCGGTACTTACCCTGATCGTGGTTCAGATTATGTAACATTGCTGCAGCAACATAATTTTGATTCATTAGAAGATCGTCGCCATAAAAACAGCGCAAGATTTTTATTTAACCTGTTATCTAATGAAATAGATTCACCATCATTATTAGCTTATGTCGATTTCCGAGTACCACCACGTTACACACGATCCCTTGATTTTCTCGTGGCGTGTAGGCACAATACAAATATCTTGGCCAAATCGCCTATATTCCATATGGTCACCAATTTCAACAGAATATACTCGTAGAATGTTTGTTTATGTTAGAATTATGTTAATTGTTCTGAAATGAATTGTACATGTGTGTTGATTTGTAATGGTATTACGCATGAGGTATATACATAATCAATGTAATTGCACCAATTGTTTGTATGTTGTCCTGTAAGTGATAGTAATCCTTGGACAAATAAAGATTATTATTATTATTATTATCCATGCCGGTAGCTTTCTTGCTTTTAATAGCCTTCAAGGCTTCTATCAGTTTTGTCAGATCTATATCATCCAAACCTTTTATATCTACTTCTTGTATTGTTGTTCCGTCAATATTTTCTTTGTACTAAAGCTGTTCATAATATTTTACCCAGATCTCCTCGTCTATGTTGTTTATTTGTATTTGCGTTTGCATTTATATTTGTACGTATATTAGTATCTAGACAAAGGGCATGGGTACAAATCCCACCAGAAAAAGGCGTTAATTTAAAGTAAACACACTTAAAGTGCGAAAGTTATAGTTACTATGTTATGTTGTATCCTTAAAGTTTGTACGAGGCTAACACAAAAGCTACTGAAACTAAGTACATGATATTATTTCATGTCTTTTTCACCTATTTCACATATAGAATCGTGAAGCACAAATTATTTTAATACATTGTTGTTTAATAGACCTTTCTGTATTAGCTGTATTTGCCTTTAGATATAACGTTGGTTCATATCGTTGTGCATTCAATGCTTCTGCTAATTGCAGTTGACTTGGCTCACCATCCAATAACTGCTGCAATTGCTCATCTTCCATTTTTTTGTGGTCTACCAAAGCGCTCACTGTCTTTCGCATTAAAATTATCACTTTTAAATTGTCGAAACCATGTCTCACGAGTTCTAATCGATGGAGCGTGCTCATCATATGTTTCTACCAGCAAACGATGACATTAAACAGCCTTTTTTCTTTTGCTTAAATAAGAAAAGTAATGAAGGCCGCAGATATTCTTCTTCGGGCACAAAACTCGCTGAACGATAAAGCGAAGACGCTAGCTTTTGGCGGACTCAACTTGTGTATGTTTGTAGTAAGTCGGACGAACAAAATGACGCATGTGCTAAATTAATACGCTGTGTACTTTTCGCTGGTGCTATCTCTTAGTTAAACCGGAAATCTCTGCTCTATAAGGCCAAGGGTTAATAGACGGGAATTAGAGTGGGATACTGGAACTATCTATTTGATATTATGAGACACTTTAGTTATTATTGCGCTGTTATTATTGTGTTGAAAGAAACATGAAACTGCAATATTCCATACATAAAAAACTAAAGTCTTATTTGTTTAATTTTGTAATACCTAACTTTGTTAATCGTTTCAGATAATTAACTATTACAATTATCAATTATTTCAATAAATTTCCGAACAATCACATTATACAGGGTGTCCATGAAATAAAATAGAAATGTATGAAGAATGGAAAGATCTAATTTTATTAGATTTAAATCCAAAATATTTTGCGAATATTCTTTCGCAGACGCGAGAAAGAAAAATGGTAAAGTTATTTACAATAAAAATTTTTATTATGCGCTGCCGAAATATTCGTACGTAAGGATGTTATTGAACTCATAGCATGGCGTTTAGAAGGTAGACAGTGTTATCTTGTAGTTTTTATAACATCGATACCTGTGCTATTGCGGTGTATGCAGTCTGCGTGTATGTGTGTGAGTTTGGATGGATGGATGTATTGTGTATACACATTCTGTACCCATAAGCGGCGCATATTGCAATATCCTAATCTGCTTTAATTCTGACGTTCGCGACGTAATTGACTCAAATTTCTTTGGTTAGTATTCTACATAATTACTCCTCTTTTACTTTATTTCAAAGACAGCCTGTATTTATGGTTACGTTAATGATACGATATTAACAAATTGATTTCTTCAAACAAAGAGATAACTATTCTAGATCATATATATATATATATATAGGCCTGTGAGTATCGATTCAAAATTTATTAAATTTTTTCCAGGAAAACATGGTAGGGATATAGGATCAAAGGCTACAAAACAAATCACGTCTCCATTACAAATTTTATTCTTTCTCAGGCTTTAGAAACTGAACAACGTTTTTATTGGCGTTCAGTTAATTTTTTTCTCAGGTTTCACGTAATTTTTATAGTAGAAATCCCCGAAAGCGTAAAGCATATAGATATTTTGAATTATCGCCATGTAACAGGTCCATTTTGGATAGCCGCAAGTCGGCTGCAAGATCGGAAATGTGAATATCACCACGTTGCAGCAAAACTGCGCCTGAAATATGTGAAAAACTGTTATTTTACCTCTCTTTGCATCTTAACGTTTATGCTAAGCTTACGATTTGCAGTCGGGTTACCTGCTTCTTAAACCTCCTGACCTTTGACGTTCCGAATATAACGCAAAGTAGGTAATAGGTATACATTACCATGTGCACGAGACAATTTATATACCCTAAATAGATACCGGTACCTCCCGGAACAAACGTGGTCGCTATCCACATGAAGATGACCATCATCAGATGATGATAAACGTGCAGGAAGCTGATTTGGCGGTGGTTCTTTTTTAGAACGAAGAACACCTACGTGAAAAAAATATTTATTTTAATGGTGATTATAGATATTCTATGGCGTACGATGCTTACCGTATCTAATAAATCGAGAACTTTTAGAAGAAAGTAGTAGTGCATCAGCTTCGAAAGTGTGTCATTTTGAAAATTTCGGGTGTGACTGCAAGGTTCGCAGAAAATGCTTACATGAGGTGGTATATGAATGCTACCCTAAAATCAGAAATATACACCGGGATAATAAATGTGTACTAGGAAGTTATATGAGGTAAAATTAACTGTACAAACACTAGCTTTTACAATTGGAAATATATACGAAGGTGACCTGAAATGTTTCCGGAATCGACAAGAACAACACGGTATTGGTGTGGTTTTTTATTTTTATGTTTCGATGTCTCTTCGACAGTCAATACACTTTTTCAAATGCAATCTCTTCAACCCGTCGGAAAAGTAGGATGTTTCGCAAAATTGCCATCTATAGCGGAGATGATCTCCTCATTTGAGGTAATTTTTTTATGCTCCCAGTAATCTTTTCAGAATTGGGAATAGGACAGAGTCGCTGGGAGCTAGATGCGATGCATATTGAGAATGAGAGACTAATTCGTAACTCATTCAATTTGGACACGACGATGCGAGATGAACCAGCCGGTGCATTGTCGTCTTTTTCCGCTGTAAACGGGGCTGTTTCTCCTTCGATACTACATCGAATCGGGTCAATAAGTCTCCTTCTGTAGATAGTCGATGAGGAACACACCTTGGGAATCCCAAAAAATTCTCACCATGACCTTTCCGGCCTATGGAACGGTCTTTGTTTCCTTCGGAGCCGATTTGCCCGGAAAAGTCCACTGCTTCACTATTCCTTGGTCTCCGGTATGTAGTGGTGGATCCAAGTCTCCGGGTTACATTGACGGTGTCATGCTACACGCATGAAGAAATTTTTTGGATTGCGTTGGATCCTGACCTAACACTCCTCCGAAACGGTCACCCGATTTCATTTTTGCTGCAGTGTGAGCAAACGCGGTACCCGTCGCGCCGAAAACTTTTTCATACCAAAAGACCGCGTGGTCGTTCACGTGCGCTTGTGCGGCCACGTTTGAACCCGCTCACTCAGAAGCTGATGAACCTCTAGCAAAATATTTCGAATTTCTGTGGCCATTTTCCCAGCCGTACAGAAGTGTTTTATGACGCACCAAATTGGATTTTATCCATTTTTACGAAACCGCCTGACTTGCTACACAGAGCACACTCTTAAACAACAATTATTAACAGCAGATGTCTCGAAATTTTGACAGTTGCCATAAAAAGGTTGCCCTTGCCGAACAATGAATCCATTTCAACCTTCGTGCGCCGTCTCTTGCCAATTCCAGAAACATTTATAGACCCGCATTGATATTGTCCTACAAGGTTTCTTGTGCTATTTACTAATATTCTTTGTATTAATGTAAGGGGAAGAGACGACCACTAGTTGCCCTGATTTAAATATCGATTATTGTAAAATATGGCGTAATGTTTACGAAATCCCTTGGTACAAAAGCAATTGCGAGAAACATGTACGTAATACCACTCACACGAATAAAAAAGCGGATTGGAAAAATTCACGTAGGTGTCCATCAACGATACGCGAAAATGAAAAAAGGAAAGTTATGGTGCTCCCACTACCCAGAACCGAAACATTTATAGTAAAAATAAAATCTTTGTCATGGCCAAAAAAAAAGTAAAAAGAAAAATCTTTCATCTTACCTTAATAAAGAGGTAAGTACAATAGTTTACTTGTATTATATTATAAACGATTAGAATTGAATTTAAATCGAACGGCTCTCTTTTCTCCATCAGTTTTGGTCCTAAAGACATCACAAAATACAGGTACACCGTTATAATTGCCAACACGTTCCAGAGAGAACCCATCAAAAAGTAGTCAGCAGCACGCGGATCTAAAATAATAATAACAGCAAGAATAACAATTGTAAGAATAATAATAATAAAGATGTATTCCCTAATAGGCCAGATAACGGGACAAAATTGGGAGTTGTACATAAATAAACATACTTCATACCTAATTCTTAAGCATAACAGCGTTTTTTGTGTATATAATTAGTATTAATGGATATGCGCACTGATACTATTCTTAAACAGGAAGATAGACAGAGAACACAGGTGTTAAAGAAATAAACAAATGAAGGCAATATATTTGATTATCTGAATGGCAGCAAGACTGGCTTTATGCGGTTCAGAATGACTGCTGATGACAACCAAAGCATATACGAGGGTGGATCCCTATGCTGTACTCCTAATCCCTTTACAGTAAAATTGGCAATATATTTTTTATTTTTCAACATAGTCGCTCTCTACTCTAATCCACTTGGTCCATCGGTGCTCCAACATCTCAACAGTCTCCTGGAAAAATCTTTGTCCGACCCCTGCAAGCCACCTCTACAGCTTGCATTATTCCATAACCACTGGAAAGTTTTGCCCCGCGTAAGATTTAATTTAATTTAGGGAACAGCCTGTAATCACTAAGAGCTAAATCCGGCGAATATCGTGGGTGCTTCACTAATTCTAAGCCTATATACCAGCTATAGCAGTACTAGATATGTATGGCTGGGAGCATTATCCTGATGGAACAGCACGCCGTACCTTAACTTTCCCCGGCGCAATTGTGCGTAGTAGGCCTCTGTAATGCTCTGTCCCTTTTCCAAATAGTCGATCAAAATAATTCCTTGAGCATCCCAGAACACAGATAGTAAAACCTTTCAAGCAGATGGTACGACCTTAAATTTGCGTGGAGGTGGAGAACCGCAGTGTTTCCACTCTCTACTTTGCACTTTAGCCTCGGGATCATAGTAGTGCACCCACGATTCATCCATAGCCACGTACTGACTAGAAAGGTTCTCTTTATTTGCATAGTACCTTTCCAAAAGACGCTTACAAATAAACACTCGATTTCTTTTTGATCAATGGTTAACATTCGGAGCAGGCATCTTGTACTCTTTAGCCAGTATGTTGTACACCACATCATCGTATGATGAGGCAATATTTTCACAATGTCCCTGATGCAGTGGGATATCGTGTACCTTTTTAATCTTTTTTTCTGTTGTTACCGTCATGGGAGGAACACCGCCGTGTTGGTTTTCACAAGGTGTTCTTCCGCATTTAGAATCTCGACACCAGCGTTTCACTATATCATAAGAAACTGCAGACTCACCAATATTTGCTATAATATCCTTACGGATTTGAGTTGACGTAATGCCCTTTTTCTGGAGGTATTTTGTTAGGGCTCTTTGTTCTACAAGATCCATTTTTATGAACGCTCACGATACATAATTCAAGAATTACCCACAGCACAACACTTTGAGATACACACTTGATATTATGTAGATATGATCTACAAATGTCGGTTAACTAAATGTCAAGAACATTAATCAAACAACCAATTAGAAGTAGGTGAAGGGTGAGGCATGGTGGTCCGCCCTCGTATAAGTAATGTTACCTATATACTGTTGTTTCTGATTATTATTCGGTAATGAGTTAAGATAAGAAATTTTTGATCTTATGGACATTTAAAAACTGAATAAGTCCCACTTCACATCTCCAGTCATTAAAAATAAACGCAGCACTAAACATTCAGCATATGAGAACAAACATTTATTATCGTAGCAATAATTATTTAGAAAAGGAAGAAAGTGTCCATCCCAGCAACCACCAGAGGAATAGTAAGTAATATACTAAGTAACAGGTTAGTAGGTTTGAAACAGAGTACTACATACTTTGAATCAAAGACGTATTTTGTTCAGGCAATGCATATACAGTTTTGAATTAAATGTATATTTCTTAAACTCAAACAAAGTATATATTTGCTTCAAATTGGCGACATTCTTTAAAATAAAAAATATATCGTTGACTCAAACATAACATATTTGCTTCAAATTGGGGACATTCTTTAAAATAAAAAATATATTGTTGACTCAAACATAGTACCTATTTTAAATCAAAAAATATATTTTGAAATGAAAGAAATGAGGTTACTTGTTTCAAAAGGGTATACATTTGAACCAAATAAATTGTATCTTTGAATCAAACAAATACATCTTTGCCAATGCATATTTCGCTGAGTCAAGACCTTTTCTTTCTCTGTGTATTTGGAGAGCTTAATTAAGACCATCACTGTTCAATCTTGTTTTCAACCAATTGATATTTGAGTGTACATAAATTAGCCCGAAATCATCATAATCAACAGAAGGAGGCACTTTATTATATTGTTCTTACCTCCCCAATTTTCCAAAACATAGTCGTGAAAATCCACTATATCTCCAACTATACGCGCCATTTGCTTCCGCTAGGATACTTGAAAATTTTTGGCATTTACAGGAAATTTCAGCTACACCTTTCTGTTAACGGTACTTAACTGCATTATGCTTCAAACTTCGTAGATGTTTACGAATTTAACTTAAATATGGATGCAATAAAATTCCGAAGTTTAATATGCGACATTGTTAAATATAAAGAGACAATAAAGCTTCCATAATGAGGATGTCGATTAAAATTAGCATTTAAACATTTCTATAAACACAGGAAAAGCATACGGTGCTAAACTTTTTTGTATTTTAATGGTATTTTTAATTCTCTAAGTAGCGATTCTCAAACGGTACGTCTCTAGATGTGGCGCAATTTATAATCTATTTCTTTATTGTAGCCAGGCTGCATTAGACGAGTCGACTGATGTAAATGATTAAGTTCAATTCATAGCGATAAATTCTAATCTCCCTGTAATTACCAACGTTAACATTTCCGCGAAAAAAATGTCGGTATCGGTAGGATTTGAACCTACGCCCTCTCGCTCACCGAGCGAACGTTTTAAGTTGGCAAGGCTTTCGCCGGGATCATTTATCATCATTGCATGACTTTTGTTCGTTTTCTGAATGAAATAGTTGAACGGTTTCTAATTTGTGAAAATCTCGTTACGTCAAGAACTGGCACAGAGAAATCTTCTTTGGTCAATGCATATTTCCAAGAAAAACAATTAAGATGAAAATATTGTTGCTTAATATGTACAGTAGCTTTATCAAATTGGCAAACAAAGAGAATTAGTCAATTACTTCGATTCACTAGAAGTATAGTAGAAATGCCGCGTCCTGGGATAAATTTATAAGTAATATCGAAAATGACATACATGGAAAACAAAACCTGGCTTATAAAGTAATGAAATGACAAGATACAAAAAAAAACACATAGATGAGGAGAACTGTTTAAAACATTATGAACAGCTCTGGTACTAGGAAAATAATACAAGCAGTAGATGTAAGAGGTTTGGGTGATATACATCTAATAGAACCGACAGAAGCCATGAGGGCTACTAGAAACAGAAAAACGAAAAATTTTGAAAATACGAAGGAGTTATACTACATCTAAGATTTCTACATGTATTATGAAGAGATGAAGTTTTTCAGAAGAGTAGAAGATTGCACAATATCTGATAGAATAAGAAATAGAGATATAAGTACAGAACTAAACGTCTTCGACATATATGAGAGAATAAAGATAAACAGAAATAAGTACAAGGAACACGTAGAACCGATGCAAGTGACGAGGTTATCAGCCAGAGGGAGATTTTATAGATATTTTAGAAGAAGTGTAGGCAGACCAAATGAAAAATGGGTATTATAACAAGCGAAGTGCCTAAAAGCTGAAGTGAAGAAGAAGACTTCGATTTACAGTTTCTTGCGTAGGAAAATGCGCATGGTGAAGCATTGACAATGAAGGATTATTAATCCTAAGTACTCAGACATCATCTCCCTGAGTTCTGGCAAAAAAATGCACTCTGAAATTCGTTGGCTCTCAAAAGGGAAAATTTTAAAAGAGACTCTGTAACTTACTTCGCGATGAAATGAACCAACTTTTCAAAACCGAAAATGCTGAATTCTCAGAAAGATTAAGCGTTGCTGATATTTTTCAAAAAAAAAACTGAAACTTTGGATGATGATTAATAGAAGGAGATCCCTTTTAAAGAATGTAGGTTTCCTAGTTGAAACCGAGTCGTAGGTGCATCAGTCTATCGACGCTTCCTTTTTTCTCACAGCAACGTTACGACATCTAGCAGGCCAAAGGAAATTCCACGTAACTGAAGGTGAAAGGTCGGCGGACTCGTGCAACTACGATGCGGTACCTAAATTCTTCAAAATAAAACAAATACCGTAGAACCTTACAACAACACAGGTATAGCCAACACGGTTGACAATGGGAGCCCACGTGCTCTCGAAACGCTGCGTTCCGCATAATTAATTAATTTGTGTGAGTGGAGTTTACTGCTATACCTGTGAATTGTATATCCACACAGTCCTTGCAATCGTCATTTGACTTACAACAACAGGAGATTTTTCCACTTTTGAAGCTGTGTCGAAGATTCCACCAAACTTGACACTGAAACAAGAAAACCAACTAAGAGAAATAGCCAAGGAGGACTTGGAAAACCTAAACAAACAAAATGAATAAAATACTTCCCGTCTAACACTACACCTCAAACCCAATGCGTAACTTCTCCTTTTGGACCGACTGAGAAACTTTATCTCCAAACAATCATTGAGCTGACAATTAAAAGGAATTAATCGATTCATCTTCAAAGGCTAAATTCTTTGAAACGGGTATCTCGAGGCTTAAGGATGTATTTAGTCTTCCAACACAAATAAGGCCTTGTATACTTTACTTCTATTTGTGATGATTTGTTAATGCAAATCTGCAGTTGTAGCGAGATCATCTTAAACCTCACAGTTGCAGTTTGCAGATAGGACAACTTAGATCTCACACGCCTACACACAGTGGTAAAGGGGGTGGTTCATGCGGCAATGTACAGACTAACTAGGGCGGGCACTGGAGGGAACGAGATTTTGTGCCGGAGGACTTAGTTATCTCAAACGGAACCCTCCTCACTTGTAAGTCTGCCGAACGATGAATTTGTTAGGAAATACAGCTTCGAAAAGAACTTTCTTACAAAGCTAAGTAACGAGAAAGAATGTAAAAGAAAATCCTCCACCTACTTTCCAAAGGCAAACGCCATTAAACGGTATACACGGATGGTTCCAAAACTGATAAAGGAACAGGTACAGGGATATTCGGACCAGGAACCAAATATTCAGAGTCAATATGAATATACCCTAGCGTCTTTCACGCATAAACAATACATAGCTGATTTGCCAAAGTTGTACCACATACTACACATTCCGACTGTTAGTAATTTTGATCTCCAAACCAAGAGAAACCAAAGCTGGAATACGTCTCTTGTAGATTTGTTTTCAGAAGATTTCGCTGACGCGTTTAATTCTCGAACAGAGACTGTGGAGAGATATATAGCCGCTGTGACGACCCTCAAGTTCGTTGGAAGTCAACTTTAGTTCTAGTTTAAATCAGGCGAAAAATGAGCAACCCACTATAAACACAATTGTCCAATACAATAAAGCTACAGAAACGGTGGCATACATGGAGCAAACATATTACATGCAACAGTTGAGGATAAGATTGTTTTAGTAACTTTTCAGCTTTAACCATGTTTGAACCCCCAATTGTAACCAACACTACAGGTTGAACTTCCCAAAGGTATTTTCTATAATTTCTACTAATTGATGAAATAATATTAATATTCTGCTACGTAAAAGAAGAGTCAAGGATAGACCTCTTGTTAGCAATCTGCATTCCAGAACGCGCTTCTCCAAAGACTTTCGAAACTTTATTATCTACAATATTTTATAGAATGTTGCACACACTTAACATATAAGCAAAGTCATATAGAAATTTATAATATAGTCCATTACAGTATTCATTTAACCGGTGTTATTTGCTAGTAACATAGCCTTTACACACATAAATATTGATATTGCAAACAACACATTTAAGTTTAGTGTCAGTGTATTCTAACGTCGATCATCATCAATCTAATCCGGTATTCATACACATACTACTGCGATAGCATTCGTTTCTGGAACCTTACTCTGAAGTATATATGTTGCTTGTGCTGCAGATAGATTCCGGCTTTATTTTTTCTAATTTCATATGCATAATAATAGTTACAAATAGCTACAACAAGAATAAATTATCATTTGCACTAAACACCCAACGCCCTTTAGTGACACTGGTTGAGAACCACTGGGCCAAGTAACTACTTAAAAACTAACTTACTAATTCGGTATTTATAATTTATTTTACATTATTTATTCACTTCATACAAATAGTCATGCTAAAATAGAAAAAAGAGTGTATCTTAATTAAAGACGAATCATCGGCTAATTTTCTTATCTAATCTTCCTTCTTTTCTTTCTTAACGCTATTGCCAGGTTTTACGTAGGTATTGTAGTAAAAATCTGCGAAAAGGTAGAACATGAAGAGGTTCTGGGGAATTAAGAATGTTGTGACTATTTTAGGAAATCCGCAATCCTCGGTCAACAGCAGTATCACAAACGCTGCGGTTATAAGGCCGAATTGTATCTGCAAAGAGGAAAGAAAAAGGAATTTTTAACGTGCTTTATCATGACGATTGCAAGGACTGTGTGGATGTACAATTCCCAGGTATAGCAGTAAACTCCACTCACACAAATTTATTACTTATGCGGAACGCAGCGTTTCGAGTGCACGTGGGCTCTCATGCGACCAGTCGGTAACACGGTTGACAATGAGAGCCCACGTGCTCTCGAAACGCTGCGTTCCGCATAATTAATTAATTTGTGTGAGTGGAATTTCCTGCTATACCTGTGAGTAGTTTATCATGCATTGTTATAGAAGGTGTTCCACCACAAACTGCAACTATCCGTAGTTAAATAATCGCAATTATAGTTGTAATTTTAAATCGGTATCATTGAATTATAAGGCGAGATTTGATGATTTTGTCATTAGATCTTTTAAGGCTATATTTGACGCAAACAAATCTAAATTTAGGTTTGCCTCAAATTTAGTGCCTTATACCACCTTTCAATGACAACTTCTAAACTTACGAATCAAGTCCAATATGGTCGAAAAGTACCGATAGTGGTGGTACACATAAAAAAATGGCGTTGAAATTGACGAACTTCATATATATTTTGGTTCATTCGGTGGGAAGTTATTTACAATATATGATAGTCCGTATGCACCTTATCAGTGGTCTCGGCAAGGAGGGGCAAGTTTCAGTGCCGTGCGGAGAAAAACATGGAAAGGTGAAGCGCGTGGCACGAAGAATTGAGTACCCGTATCAAAGCACGCTTGTTCCGTATTATGGATACTGGTATACCTTAGAATACACCAGAAAACTAGAGTGCACTAGAAAATAAGATTTTTCAAAATATAAAACCAATTGTTGCATTCCACTGGAGAACACCTACGTATCACAACGATTGCAAGGACTGTATGCTTGCATAATTCATACGTATCGCAGTAAATTCCATCCCACACAAATTAATAATTTACTCGGAACGCAGTAGGCTCTCATTATCAACCGAGTTATCGACGTAGTTACCGACTGAGTCGGTAATTCATTTGACAATGAGACTTCATTCATTCTTGAAACCCTGCGTTCCGAATAAATTATTAATTTGTGTGGTATGAAGTTTACCGCAATGCCTGTGAACACCAACGCATATTTGAAAATTCGAAATTTGCATACTTACCATTTGTAAACGAGTCACCTGTTTCTTTAACCACACATTACGTCCGTAATCCTTATCCCAAACCGATAGGAAATAGTAGCTATACATAACGACGTGTACAATGCAATTTAGATAGCCCAATGTAAGCGAACTACCCCCAGGGATGAACCTGGCACCTATCCAAGTTAGCAGCACCATTCCACCATGATGGTATACGTGTAGGAATGTAATTTGATTGTTTTTCTTTCTCATCACAAAGAATACCTAAAAAGATGCTCTGACTGTTGTTTATGTCTCGTTGGGTAATTGGAATTTCGGAAAGCGTATGCAAATTGTGCTGAGGAGGAATTGTGTCTGTACCCCGATAGGATCGAAGAAATCTGCTGACTAAGATGTGACGCCGATTTTAACTAATGCAGGTACGCTAATGCTAAATATAGAACCTATTGTCCTATATCAAATACATATGCTAAAAGTTTCCACGAATGTCAAATTCAGATTTTAATGAAACTTGATTAGTAAGCAGAGTATGTTGAGACTCGAAAATAAAATATTTTTGTTTGTGCTGAAATTCGGTCTGAGGGGGTGAAGTACACCTTCGAAAATGCACAGATTTTCAGCTTTCTTGATTTAATTTTTGAACAGAAATAGATAGAACAAAAATTTAAATCCAAATGTTGTACCTCATCGAAAAGTCTTTCGAGATACATGAATATTGTATATACAGGGTGTTACATCAAAAAGTAAATGTTACACCTTATCGAACGGTCTTTCAGGACACGTTAATGTTGTATATACAGAGTGTTTCATTTAAGCGCCACCCTCTTATGCTAGAGCTGATCGTAGTAACATGGAAAAGAAATTAACTAACGTTGTTAATATTTAATATACCTTATTCATTTTCAATTGCACAGGGTGTTCAAAAGGTGTAGAACAAGTCATACCTTATGCTGCTTATACCAAAACCATCTTGTATATATATATGTCTTCTATTAAGAAGAATGATCATTAGTTAGTAAAATTGACCTATTGTTCATTATTCATACAAATGTAAACACGGGATTATACGTGATAACAAATCCTTAATATTAATAATAATAAATAAAGTATTTATTTTAATGCGTATTTAAATTATGTATTTATGATTTGGTAAGGCAGTAAAAGTCGTTAAAAAAATGCTTAAGGCATAAAATGTTTTCGCACCAAGAACAACAAATGAATGCAAAAGCATCACATTGAAAGCAATAGGGAGAAAACGGAAGGTCGTGGTTTGAAAAGGCAAAATTCATGAGATGCTCGAATGACCAACGTCGATTCTCATATAACCGGACTTGTACCAGGCATATGCAAACAAATTGATATTATTTTACAAATGGAGTTTAACATTACAATTTGAGATAAGAACCAGATCAGAAAATCGTCAATTAAAATCCTTCCATCTTTGTTGGATACGACTTCTTTCTTGAAGTATAAGGGTTCTTGGCCCAATGCTTGATAAGTATTAAGATAATATTGATAATATTAAGAAGCCAATTGTGAAATAAATCAGTGGTTAACTCTTTCCTTTTTCTGATGCACGTATATGTAGTATGTGCGCAGCATAAGATATAAGTCACGTAAAGAACACCCTGTATAATTGAAAATGTTTCAAAATCAATCATTTGTGTTAATTGCTTTTCCACATTACTAGAATCAGCTCTAGCATAAGTGGATGGCACACCCTGTATATACCCCATTCACGTGTCCTGACAGATAATAACAGAATATTTGCACCTAATTTTTGGTCTATTTTTTTCCGTTCAAGAATTACATTAAGAAGGGGTGTTTCACCCCCTCAGAATCAATTTCAGCACAAACAAAAAAAATTTATTTTCAAGCCTCCACATATGTACTTACCTACCAAGTTAACACATGGGCTGAAAAGTCCCGGGCCTAACACATAGATGACGCTAGTTTTATTGCAGTCACCTTTCTCTCAGTTAGTACTAACCTTCAAAAGACAGCTGTTAAAATTTCATGATATTCTATTCATTAGTTTGTGAGTTATTGTGCTAAGAGTCGCGCTACTTTTGTTATTTTCAAAACAATGGATCAAAAGCAATTTCGTGTTTTAATTTTACACTGCTGCTTGATGGGAAAAAATACCGTTCAAGCGAAGCAATGGCTTGAAAAGTGTTATGGAGACTCCGCTCCATCCGAAACAACAATAAAACGTTGGTTTGCTGACTTCAAACGTGGTCGTAGAGACACCGGTCATGCAGAACGCAGTGGACGTCCAAATGAGGCGGTAACACCAGAAAACATCAAAAAAATCCACAAAATCATTTTGAATGATCGAAAAGTGAAGTTGCGTGAGTTAGCTGACATCGTAAAGATATCAAAAGAACGTATTGGCTTTATATTGCATGAGCATTTGATTATGAGAAAGCTCTGTTCAAAGTGGGTGCCGCGTTTGCTCACTGTTGACCAAAAACAAGAACGTGTTGATGATTCTGAGCAGTGTTTGACCATGTTTAAACGCAACAAACCGGAATTTTTGCGTCAATATGTGACAATGGATGAAACATGGATGCATCACTTCACTCCGGAATCAAAACGATCGTCATCTGAGTGGACAGCAACTGGTGAACCTCGTCCAAAGCGCCCGAAAGCACAACAATCGGCTGGAAAGGTTATGGCCTCGGTATTTTGGGATGTGCGTGGTGTAATATTCATCGACTATCTTGAGAAAGGAAATACCATCAACAGTGAATATTATATAGCATTATTGGAGCGCTCGAAGGCCGAAATTGCAAAGAAACGACCGCATATGGCAAAAAAAAAATTTGTTTCATCAAGACAACGCACCGTATCACAACTCAATCAAAACAATGGCAAAACTACATGAATTGAACTTCGAATTGCTCCCACATCCACCGTATTCGCCAGATTTGGTTCCCAGCGACTACTGGCTGTTCGCAGACCTCAAAAAAATGCTCGCCGGTAAGAAATTTCGCACGAATGAAGAGGTTAACGTTGAAACTGAGGCCTATTTTGAGGCAAAAGATAAATCGTTCTACAAAAATGGTATTGAAATGTTAGAGCGGCGCTGGAATGATTGCGTTGCTCTTGATGGAGATTACGTTGATGAATAAAGTTAATTTTGAACCAAAAAAAACGAGTTTTCTTTGTTAGGCCCGGGACCTTTCAGCCCATGTGTTACATTAAGATCTGAATTTGGCAACCGGGAACCTTTCCTTGTTAACCGAATTAGCGATTCTTCAAAAAGCATTGTGTAGCATAGAGATGAATTTCGACGTGATACGCAAAAACTAATACGATCTTAATTGCTTAAATGTTTATCTTGCTTTGCAGTGTCTTCAGAAGAGAACCACACTCAACAGTGTTTTAGTTTCCCTAGCCCTTGAAAACGTTATAAAAATTAATTAAAATAAATAAATGTTTTACACAAGCCTGCATATACAGTTCAAACATAGGGTTTATGGGAAGAAAATTCCGCAAGTGGTCTACAGGACAAGAAACTTTGGGAATCTCTGGCCTAAACGGTTCTACAGTTTTTCTTTACAGGGAGCTTAATACCCTAAAATCTTACCGTATCCAAAAGATCTATGACTTTTGAAAGGAAATACCACCACGTCAGCTTGGCAGATAATACGCCACGAAAACTATCACTGTAATCGCATGGTTCACATCGAAAGTTATAGTAAGGTGCTATGTATCTCGTCGCCTAAAAGTCTTCCAAATTCAAATTTCATTCATTTCCTCTTACCATATACCTTACGAAATATAACAGAGTAGAACAATACACCACTTGTATCGCGTTGTACGCCAACAACACCTTATCTAGATTAAAGGGTTTCCTCTTCTCCATCAGTTTAGGTCCCAAATCTAATACGCAATAGAAATAAGTCGCTAGCAATCCGACCAAGTACAAGCCGGAACCCATTAAAGGCCAGTCGTCGGCACGTGGATCTAAAAACAAAAACGGGAAAACTTTACAACGACGTTAAATCTCGAAGAAAATCTTAACCTCGCCAATGCTCGTAGGCGTGGTCGTAGACACTGAACAGATCCCGCATCATAAGAGCCATCTTTCTTCTGGTGCTGGTTCTGGTTCTAATGGGCCAACGTCTAACTTGGCGCTGATTAGGCAACTGTCGTTTTTATTTTTATTTCTATTCCTTCGGATTCATTAAGCATACAATGGGCGAGATTGTTTTTTTGATTGCATTTATAGTCAATGCAGGAATTCGCTGATTATAATATTTTTACCATTGAATTCGATGCATGAAAAGTGCTGCGTTAGGGTTATCCATCGGCAAATGTGATGCTAATTTATTAAGTTCAACGCGTACGTGAATGACTACAAAGAATTACGTTCACGGCGACGTATCTCTAACAGGAATGAAAATACGATATTCTGAATATTACTTTTATTTTTAGCAGATCTATGAGGTATACTTTTAAACCTTTATCGATTCTACATTGGAATAAATATTGTGAAACTATCATTTTGTATAATGATTTTACAATTAATAGTAAGAAGCACATAGTAAATCTACTGTTTGAACGTACTTTAATAGTATTTAATATAAATTTACATCAAAATCTGCAAAATTTGAACTATAATTAAGGAAATGTATGCTTAAAGTGTTTATTCACACAACTATGCCTCGCTTACAAGGTTTGAGTGATATTAGCGACTTCACCCGGGGTCGCATCGTTAGCCAGAGTGGCGCTTCGCAACGTGAAATAAGTAAATTTTTAAATATTCCAATGTCCACAGTTAACCGTGTGATTACACAATTTAAACGCAACGAAAAAACAACAGTGGGGCCGAGACCAGGTCCTGCCGGACCTTCTGGAAGAAGTAAAAGGCGCGAAGTGTTAAGAGAACCGCGAAAAGTACAGCTGAGCTTGCGGCAACTTCACAGAAAAGTCAGCGCACTGTTCTGCGATGCCTTCACAGTGTGGGGATGTATAAAAGGGTGGCAAAGAAAACACCTCTCCTTACGGCGTTTCAAAAACGGCGCCGAATGGGTTGGGCAATCGAAATGCGAACGAAGCCCGAAGGGTTTTGGCGGTCTGTCATTTTTTCAGACGAAAGCAGATACTGCCAATTCAGTGATGGTGGTCGTACGTGGGTATGGAGACGTTCGTCACAGCAACGGGACGACAAATTTTTGCATCGGACGGTGAAATACGGCGGTGTGAACATCACGGTGTGGGGCGCGATATGGTATGGTGGAAGATCGCAATTAGTAATCTGCGACGGAAATACAGATGCGGCAAAATATATCCAAATATTAACAGAAGGACTACTACCGATATTCGACAACGCCATTTTATCTAAAAAAGACGCCACTTCTATGGAGGATGGAGCACCCTGCAACCACATGGAAAGAGGAATAGGGGATTCGGATTTTACCATTGCCAGGCCAATCACCGGACATGAATCCGATAGAGAATGTTTGGCACATAATCCAGACAAATATGGCGAAACGACCCCGAAAACCCAGCAATAAGGAAGAACTCGTGGCAGCTGTTACAGAAGAGTGGTTAAATATTCCAGAAGACACCATTAATCATTTAATAGATTCTATGCCACGACGACTCGCAGCACTTCACGCAAGTAAAGGTGGATCGACAAAATATTAGTCTAATTTAAAAATTTTAAAATATTTTGTATATATAACGAGAATAGTATCTTTTTTTTAATTAGTAGGTGTCTATTTTATTCTGTCACCCTAGTGTATGTTAGGTATATTAATAAATTACATTGGTTTTTAACCTCAAATCTTTTGAACCCGCCGATTGGGTGGGATTTATGCCGAGCTTGTCCGAACAGTCCTTGTAGTAGTAAATGTGTATCCTACAATTTTTCGTAAGTAAGTAGTTCAAATGCCACATACAGTACGAGGGCGACCTGAAATGTTTCCAGCATCGGCGAAAGATGGCGCACAAAGTTTCAAGTGGATTCATTGGTCGGCACACAAATGATCTAATTAAGAATTGGTCATCATAAATGCTGGACAATCTTTAACTTCAGAGGAAAAACTAGACAGCGATTAGTCTGGAACTGAAGAAAGTTTATTTATTATCTGCTGTTATATCAGTAGTATTTATCTTGATATATTTTATTATTTGTTAAACATGTATGCGTAAGCTATAAACCTCTTCTATTACTACATCGTGTATCAAGTTTTATTGTATGAAACATTAGTGATGTTGGTCTTGTTCATTTATGAAAGTATGACATTTAAAACATTCTACAGAGTCTGTAACAACAAGCAATTAAAAAAGCAATCCTTCAGACCCATCAGCCTTACATCTTTTCTATTGAAAACAATAGAAAAAGTAATAGATAACCAGAACGGAGATTATGAAAGAAGCTACACTCCACCAAAGTCAGCACGCATACAGGGCAGATAGATCGACAGAAACTGCTCTGCTTGAGCTAACTGGAACCATTCAGAAAACTCTGAATGAAGGAGAAACAACCTGTGCCTTACTAGACGTTTCAGGTGTGGTTGATAATACGTCGCTAGAAAGAAAGAGGTGAGTAAAACGGTAAGTCGACAATTAAGCGAGGTGTTACCCACAAGGACAGCTGAGTTAACAGCAGGTGAACAGACTATGAAAATCAGAACCACTCGTAGAACACCTCAAGGGGGCGTTTGTTCGCTTTTGATGTGGAGCCTGGTAGTAGATGAACAGCTCAATAGGCTGACGGCCTTCGGCGTACACTGTATAGGATATGCCGATGACATTGCTATAATAGCGAAAGGCAAATTTGAGGGAATCATTTGCGAACTAATAGAAATGAGCCTTAGAATCACTAGTGTATGGTCTTATACAGTGGGACTGAGCATCAATTCACCAAAGACCGCGACTGTAACCTTCACTAGGAAGAGGAAGATTTCGAACATGAAAGACATTCGTCTAGATGGAACTTTGGTCGAATGTATATCAAAAGTCAAATACCTGGGAATAACCTTAGACAAGAAGCTTCTGTGGAACAGGCATGTTACGCTGACTACGAATAAGGTAACAAGAGCCTTAATGATATGCCGAAATCTAGCAGATAAAACGTTGGGCTGTAACCCAAATATACTGTAATGGCTATGCATCAGTATAATAAGACCTGCAGTAACATATAGGCGATAACCTAGTTTCAGAAGGTTAAGCAAGTTACGACCAGGAATACTCTTGATAAGTTGTAACGACTAGCATCACCGGAGTTATGACAACATGCCTAACCGCAGCCTTGGAGGTCATCTTAATCCTTACAGCCCTACACATAGTGGTAGAGGGAGTGGCCCATGCGGCAATGTATAGACTAACCAGGACGGGGACTGATGAAAATGAGATTGCGTTCCAGAGAGCTTGGTCATCTCGAGCGGAACTCTCCCCACTTCTAAGTCTATCGAGCGATGAAATGGTTAAGAAATACAGCTTCGAAAAGAATTTCCTTATAAAGCGAAGTAACAAGAAAGAATTGAACGGAGAATCCTCTACCTACTTTCTAAAGGCAAATACCATTAAATGGTACACGGATGGTTCCAAAATTGACAGAGGAATAGGTGCATGGGGTATTTGGACCAAGAACCAAATATTCAGAGTCAATGAGAACATACCCTAGCGTTTTTCAAGCGGAGATCAATGCGATTGCAATATGTACTCAATTGAATCTTGACATGAACTATCGAAGGCATGGCATTGCAATTGTGGCGTTGAGCTCGAATTTAATATTTAATAAACAACCTAGGCAGAGAAAACAGAGTTGTATTATGCTGGGTACAAAGACACATTGGCAACGAGAAAGCTAACCTATTAGCAAAAAAGGCCGCCACAACTTCGTTCGTGGGATCGTAGCCGTTCTGTGGTATAGGGATGAGCACCTATGAAAAAGAACATAAAGACACAGAGGAGAAGCTCAGAGCATCTCTTTGGGAGAATCTTCCTGCTCTGAGACATTTCAAGGTATTCCTTGGAATACATAACAAGGATAGGTCTGAAACAAAATAGTAACTGCAGATTTTGTGGGGCAGATATGCCAATATGGCCAATATGATAAATATTGTGCAAAGGTTCTTATAATCGAACAAACAAAGTGTATGTTAAGTTATTCACGTTCAATTGGCAAAATCCTAATATATATTATGAGAACTGTCAGATTATTTATATATATATGGTACTTAACACGAATTAGAAGTACCAATGCGATTCGTATGGATTAAGATTGATGACGTGCATCTCAATATCCATTTGACGAATAGGATGTACGAGTGAAAAGTCTTGTACGTTATAGGGGAGAAAGTTACCAAAGGAAATTTGATTTATACGCAAGCCAATGAATTTTTCTTCGCTCATTCTTCTAAGACATAGATTAACCGATACAAAGAGGCCATCTAATTTACAAGGAATCTTTACGACTTAATACTACGATGCTCGAGTCCACAGCGTCTTCGTAAAGCACATGAATTCTTCGCGAATCGATTCGTCGATATTTCTCTATTTAGTACGCTTTCCTTTCTTATACGAACGCGACGTTAAAAGGCAATAAAATATTCAATTACATTCGTCCTCTTCGTCTTAGAAAACGCGTCCGTTTGCAACCGCTTACCATCGGCGAGTACCATTCGGAGATGCGATAAAACGGAACTGCACGGCGCTAAGATCTCGTCCAACACATGCGAGACGGGTGTTGCGGTACGCTGAAAGACTTTCTACGGTCGTCGCCAAGTGGAACAACGACCTTTACCGTCATTCCACAAACCTACTTAAATCACTTGCCGTTTTACCGAATTTTTCTCTAATAAGTGTACGATGTTGTTCGTAGATATTCAACCAACCTGTTCGAAGCAGTGTTAATATTAGATATGTAGTCAGTTTCATCCGTATTCGTATACCGTTAATAAATTGATACAAATGTTAAAAAACAGTGTACAGTAATATTTATTAATTGTATTAGTTATTCTACGTACTAGATGTAGTCTTTTATTTCATAGTTTTCCTATAAAATGAATAAAGGATAGCAAAATGTAGAAATTCATGGCATACTCGTATTCGTACAGCTGCCGCTTTGTTAATAATTCAAGAACATGAACACATTTTTATTAGTGAATGGTAATGAAATAGGAAAATTACCCTTTATTAGTGAAGTTAACAGACGCCAACTATTAAACTTCGCCCGAGAGTACGTAGAGAAATTCCAGAACTTCTTCATATTCACTGATGAAACCAAATAATAATATATTTTAGTCGGAATA
Organism: Trypoxylus dichotomus; assembly: GCA_023509865.1. NCBI lineage: Eukaryota > Metazoa > Arthropoda > Insecta > Coleoptera > Scarabaeidae > Trypoxylus > Trypoxylus dichotomus. Next base: position 57,492,710 of record CM042078.1, read on the forward strand.
GCAGGCAAATGGTATGACGGAAAGCCAGCACTAGCCTGGAGAAAAAACATCTACGGTGGTGGACCAGTAATGTGGGATCGTTTCCTGCGACCGGGATTGCCATTTTGTTGATGGAATTATGAACCAACTGATATACAATGGTCAAATGACGATCTATTTATGAGCAAATTTGAAACGAAGCTGAAAAAAGAAACCAAATATTTCCCGAGAATTTGGCTTAGGTACGTAGATGATATTTTCGCGGTGTTTGATACCAACAAAGGAAACATACAAGATTTTCTAGCAGGACTGAACTCAAAATTTACCACGATCAAGTTTACTATTGATGATGAAGTGAACAATCGCCTTCCGTTTCTAGATACTCTAGTCATACGCAACAACAATAAACTAGAAATAGACATCTACAGAAAAGAAACTAATTCCAACAGATTCATCACGGTTGATTCGCACCATTGCGAACAACAAAAAATGTCCGCGATTAGTTTTCTGGTCAATAGACTCGTCAGATTTCCGCTAAACAAGAGCAGGTACGACAAAGAATTAAAATATATCAAAGATGTAGCGAGGTACAATGGTTTCTCTTCTATGGATGTCGACCGTATTTTAAGGAAGGTCCAGTGCAAACAACACATCAGAAACTCCACGACCTTGACATCAACAAACACCGGTAATAAGAAATTTATAACTCTTCCTTTTCACCCAACAGTAAAAGGGTTAAGTAAAATTTTCCGACAACTAAATATGAACGTGTCTTTGGTGTCAAAAAACAACTTAAAGAATCTCTTAGGAAATCCCAAAGATAAACCGGAGATGATAAAAAGGTCTGGAATATACCAAATCGCATGCAATGATTGTGAGAAAGTTTATATTGGACAAACAAAAAGGAGTATCGAAACGAGGTTTAAAGAACATATTAGACACTATCGTTTCGACAAACCAGAACTATCAAGCGTAGCAGAGCATATGGTAAAATCCGGACATAAGATTGATTTAAAAAATCTGACACTACTTAAAAACATGAACTCGTATAGAGAATTAGACGCATACGAAACGATTTGTATGAAAAAGAACGGAAAACGGGAACTCATCATTAGCATATAAGTTAAGTTGCAGCCTGCTAAGCAAGTAAATCCGGAGGAAAATTGAAACTATGGAGGAAATTGAACACCGTGCTGTGATAAAGTTCCTTACAAAGCAAGGAAAGAACGCTGAAACCATATTGAATGAAATGGAAACGGTTTATGGGGAACAGTGCCCTAGTAAATCAATGATTTATAAGTGGCATGATCTTTTTAAACATGGTCGGGAGTCGATTGAAGACAACCCCCGCTCCGGACAGCCAGTTGAGGCCACCACATCAGACATCGTCGAAAAAGTGCAAAAATTTCTACTGCAAGATGCCCGTTTGAAAAATAAACAATTATCTGCATTAGTTGGAGTATCAGATACCACCATTTTGCTTATCCTACATGACCACCTGGGTATGACAAAAGTCAGTGCAAGATGGGTACCGAGAATGCTCACGCCGCTGCAGAAACAGCAGCGTGTCTGTCCGTCAAAACAATTTTTGAAGCTGTGTGGAGACAAACCTGCACAGATTTTGGAGCGGATTGTTACCGGAGATGAAACATGGGTTCATCACTTTGAGCCTGAGTCCAAACAGAAGCCCATGCAATGGCATAAAAAGGGGACACCACCGCCAAAGAAATTCAAAGTGTCAGAATCGGCTGGAAAGTTGATGGCTACTGTTTTTTGGGATTGTGAGGGGATATTATTGATTAATTACAAAGAAAAAGGTAGAAGCATAACCGGAGAATATTACACAGCGATATTAGAAAAATTAAAGGAGGCCATCAAGAAAAAACGTCGAAGCAAATTGACCAAGGGTGTGTTGCTCTTGCAAGACAATGCTCCGGTTCACAAGAGCAAAGTTGCAATGGCTGCTTTGCACAAGCATGGCTTTCAATCAACAGTCCATCCACTCTACAGTCCAGACCTGGCACCTAGTGATTTTTATTTGTTCCCCAATTTAAAAAAAGACTTACGTAGACGAAAGTTTTCCGACAACAATGAGGTAAAGGAGGCAATTTTGGCCCATTTTGAGGCGAAATATAGAAAATATTTCTATGATGGTTTAGAAAAATTAATTCATAGATCTAACAAATGTATTGAAAAGGAGAAATAGATTTATTGTTTTATTTTATTTAAAACCCTTTCTTTCCACGAACTTCTGGACCTCCCCTCGTATCTCCACTTCTTATTTTAGCGGATCTTGTGTAATCTTTCACTCTTCTTAAAAAAAATCGTCCCTTGTTTCTATATACTGCTATTTGTTTTCTTGGTTCTTGTCCATGTTTCACTACTGTATAAAAGGATTTGCGTTACTATCATCTTGTTTTTCTTCTATGTCTTTGTTTTTATCAAAAGTTACATACTAAATGCTTAAAATGTTTCACCTGTTCCAGCGCAGTATCGTTCAATTCAAATTCAATATTCAAAAACATTATTGAGAAATGCAATTTAATTCAACAATATTAGTATAACAATAAGAAGCAATGCCGTTTCCTAAAGTAATTGAAACTATTGTTTACGATTATACATAAATATTTGCGAATACTTTGTAAACATTATTAAACTTCCTTCTACAATAAAAACAGCGCGACCCGCTTGTAAAGATTTACCAACTTATTAGCTCTAAAATCAGGTCTTTACAATTACTTTGTTAAAAGTTTCGTTTTCCGTCGTCTTTGAACTTGAATCCTCTCCTCAGCTGCTGTAGAAAGTGTCCCGTTGAAGACTGAATCGATTAAATTTGATGTCGCGTCCAAGGTTACCGGAGATGTATCATTTCAATGTCCTGATACGTTGACGAATGTTTAAGGCAATGTTCTACTTTCGAAAATTTGAACATGGAAAAAGAAGGTGTGAACGATTTAAATACATTTCACTCCCATACCAACAAAGCATATACAAATTTCAAATTTAATATAGAAATTGGACATAATAACTGTCTTGATTCCCTTGAGGTAAAGTACTGTAATTATGTCACACACGTATACGATTAGTATGTGTGTGAATGGCGGATTAAATCTTTATTACGTTCGATGAGTATTAATAAATTTCTTAACCGATTTCCGACATTTGAATACATTGGCACTATTATTAAATGTATTATTTGCAATATCAAGAGTTTACCGTATAATATTTTTGTGTGTAAAAGACATGTTAATAGCAAACAAGTATATTATAAGTTTATTTATATGTTAAGTGCGTGCAACAGTCCACAAAATACTGTACACAATGAAAAATTTTGAAAGTTTTGGGGGAAATACGTTTCGGAATGAAGATTTCCAACAAGAAGTCAATTACAGTACGATGTTCATTAGGTGAAAAACTCGATTACGGATCAAATAAAGACGGAGTTAAAAGATCAAATACCCAAGTCGTACGCCACTGCGAAAGCAATAGTTTTGCAGCTTTATTTATAACCGTTTTATTGTCAACAAGACCACTATTAAAATAAAACACTTCTCTAGAAATAACGATATAGAATATAGAGAAAAATAAATACAAGCATTTTTGTCAATTGGATCACCATCAGTAAACCAAAAAGGTTTCCTGTTGTTAACGGTGACCGAAGAACGAAGATAAAATGAGAACATAATTCTTTACACAGCCAAATTATCTAATATACTACAAATTCCTATCTGCCAGAGAGCTGCTCATTCATTAAACTATTATAAATAGCACGCCTAAAGGAATAAAATGGTAACTCTTTGATATCCAGGGGAAGCGAGTTGCATAATCGTGCAGAAGCGTAGCTAAAGCTTTTCTCAAACTGCCGGGTATGGTGCTTAGGTATATCGATAAGATCCTTCCTGCGAATGTTGATAGTATGCACATCCGTACGATGCCTTATTTTATTTAATAGGTAAGGCGGAACACCAGAATTCAAAATTTTATAAATGAGACACTAGAAGTGTAATTGTCTCCGTCGTACCATACTTAGCCACCCGGCATCCCTAAGTTTATAGGAAATCCTCTGACGCTGTCTAATTACATATATTAATCTGAGGCATGCGTTCTGTAGCACCTGAATTCTGCGAGAGTCAATTTGGTCCAGACAATTTCCATCAACAACATCGCAGAAATTAAAATGTGATAACACCAAGGTATCACACAGCAACTTTTTAATAGAAACGTCAAGGCAATGCCAGATAAATTAGTTTCAAATTGAACTAGGCGCGTCTAATGCAAGTACTGACATGATGTTTAAACTTAAGATCATTATTTACAAGGAGGCCTAAATTTTTCACATTACTTTGAAATTTCAGAGGAGTGTTGTTAATTGCGAGTTTAACGTTGGGAAGCATACTCGACCTTACCTTAGAACCGCCGAACACTGTAAAGCATGATTTAGTTTCATTCAAAAATGGGCAATGTTTTTTTGCAATAATATACAGATTGTTGAGGTCGCAGTTGATATCATCAACAAGACTGCGAGCCTCATCAGTGGAGAAGGATCTGTACAATTGTGAATCATCAGCATAGAAGTGGAGATTACATGTGAAATTATGAAAAGAGAACATATGTACCGTGTAAATAGAGAACAGCAATGGACCCAATATGGATGCCTGCGGAACTCCCGAGTGTATAGTCGCCCAATCAGACACCTTTCCGCCAGCAACCACCGCCTGTTTTCTGCCAAGTAAGTAAGCCCTAAAGAAGTGAAGAGCAACTTCGCCAAGACCAATGTAGTGAAGAATTGCTAGCAGAAGACTATGATCAATTCTGTCAAAAGCCTTGGAAAAATCCAACAGTACCAACACTGTCAAATCACCAATGTCGCTCGCTGACAAGATGTCATCGACAATGCAAGTGAGAGCAGACATACAACTGAATCCTGGACGGAAACCAGATTGGAACGTAGGTAGCAGATGAAATTTTGACAAATAACTACGCAATTGCCTGTCAACAATCTTCTCCAAATCCTTCGACAGAACGGGCAATATGCTAATCTGGCGAAGATCAAGACTGCTAACAGGGGTTTTTGTTTTTCGAAATAGGGATAGCATGAGCCTTCCCCCAATCAGTAGGGAAGACACCCACCTGGAAAGAATAATGGAGAATGTGGGTTAAAATGGGTAATATTGTAGGACAACACAGTAAAAGCATTCTCAAGGAGATGACATCCGCTCCAACTGAGTTCGAAGATATGGTGAAAATAATGGAAGCAATTTCTGCTTCACTGGTGTCAAGGAAGAAAAAAGTGCCAACTCCCGGTTTCACATTAGAATTATAAAAATTAAACACAGTTGGATCAGGCAACGAACTGGAACTCGATGCCGAGATGAAATGATCATTTAAATTATTTACATTTAGTAAGTGAGGTGGAACGGTAGAGGTGCTTTTTTATAAATATTCAGGTCACGCTAATCATTCCAAATTCTTTTCCGGTCCGAACCTTTGAATTTGTGCTGCAAATAAGCTTTCTTCTCGCGCTTGATTGCATTTGTCTAACTAACTAACTTACTTGACTTAAATTTTTTAAATGCTTTATCCCTAAGCGACATTAATAACCTAACAGTATCAGTAATCCCTATGTCCGTGTCCCTATAGTAGCACTAGTAAGAGGAGCATGAATATCAAATAACAAAACAATGAAATCATTTAAGATTTGCACCTTTTCGTCTATAGAGCCGACGCCAAGGATAGTGAACCAAGGCGTAAGTTCCAGATGTTCGCGAAATAAAACATTATCAAAATTTCGAAACGCGCGGACCGTGCGTCTTACCACCACGGAAGGTATACTGTGTGGAAGGTTAATAACGCAACCAAGCAAAGAATGATCAGATAAAGTTTCAGCATCAGAAACACAGCAGTCAGCTACAGTAAGAGATTCTGATACTAAAATGGTATCTAGTAACGAAGAAGAACCACTCGATATACGAGTCGACTCTGTGATTAACTGTTGTAAAGAAACAGAATATAAAAAAGATTTCAAATTAAGGGAATAAAAATTATCAGTTAGTAAATCGATGTCACAGTCACCCACACACAAAATCCAATCATAAGCAACGTCTAGGTCCGCAAGAGTTTGAGTTAAACTATCAAAAAATTGCGTTACATCTGTGTTCGGCGGCCGATAAAGGACGCCCACACAGAAATCGTGCCCAAATCCACACAGATCCACAGCTGCTCGAGATGCTGATATGACTCTACAGGAATAACAGTAAATTTCAAATTATTACGTATATATATATATGTATATATATATATATAACAACACCACCACCCCTGCCACGTCGATCCCTCCTAATAAGCTGAAAATCCGGAATACAAACTTAAACCCAACATTTAGGGAGATGACGATGTTTAGTAATAACAATGCAAAGAGTATGGAACTCCGTATAAACATTTGTCAAACCGATAACTAATTAAAATGGAAAATAAAAAAACATTATAATTTAAATTCCAATGTTGTATATGCAACCAATTCGACGCACATGCAATCCGGTCCCTCTACCACCTGTAAAACGTATTACAATGGCAAAATGGATTAATACTAAAATAAAGTCATTAAAACCTAGATAAGTAGTTTATTTGAATATCAATTTACGCACTTCGGATCTATTCTTAAACCGTTTTAATTTCATTACAAAGAATGTGTATATTTGAATATAATACATAAAGCCGGTTCTATTAAATAGCAAATGGTTTGAATTAAACATAAATATACCTTTACAGCGAATTATGTTATCAAATATTTTGGACAACAATCAGATAATATCTTTTATATACAGAGTGATTTTATATGTTTGAGGACAGTTTAAATTTCGCGCGGTGGATTCTAGGGGATTTGAGATGTTAAAAGTGGCCATTGTGAGTATCGGTCCTGTTAACTGCCTGTGCGACACGTTATTTATATTCATTTTATTCGTTATTATTTGCTTCATTTTTACTTGTAATTTGTTCTTCTTAGGGCTACTGTTTAACAGGTATGTTTTTATGCATTTCTATTAAATTAAGTGAACTTAATTGTTGTTAGTTTTAAAATGCCGTTTACGGCCGAGCAAGACGCTTTTATTTTAAAAGCGCATTATCGCAGTGGCACTCATCACGAAGATGGATCATGGACTTATTCATTGCAATCATGCCTGAAGTAATTTCGTGAAAATTATCCCGATGTTGTCGTACCATACAAAGTGTTTTGTAATCACAGAGACAGAATTATTGAACGATTCGAAGGGAAACACTGCATTTGCAGAGGAAAATCAACTGGACGACCAACAGTGTTAACAGAAGAGACTGTTGATGATGTTAGACAACGGATGGAGGCAAGTCCTAAAAAGTAAATTCGCAAATTAACAGCTCAAACTGGTATGATGCTATTTCTATTTCTAAGATGTAGTATTTTTCATTTTCGTTAGTTTAGATTTATCGTTCAGTACTGCAAGAAAAGCATTGGTTAAAAATCTACACATGCATCCGTATAGAGTAACCGTAACACAGCAATTATTGCCAATTGATATTCCACGACGAATTCAATATTGTCAGTGGTTTAATGAAAATCTTCATAATGATGATATTTTAGATTTAACATTCATGTCAGACGAGGCCTGGTTTCACTTGTCAGGCTATATTAACAGCCAAAATTACAGGACATGGGCTACAGAAAACCCTCATAATTTTGTTGAGACTTCTTTACATCCACAAAAAATTGGGGTCTGGGTGGCAATGTCTAGACGTCGCATAATTGGCCCTATTTTTTTCCATGAGAATATCAATGCGGAAAGATATCGCACTCAAATTTTGGAAGTGCTTATAAACCAATTACATGACGACGAATTGGAAAGGGGGTATTTTCAACAAGATGGAGCACCACCTCATGTAGCGCATGATACATTGGAATATCTACAGGAGTATTTTGGTGACAGACTTATTAGTCGCGATCGTTGGCCATCACGGTCACTTGACCTAACCCCTTTAGATTTTTATCTGTTTGGGCATTTAAAAACTAAGATACATCAAAATCGACTTCACAATTTGGAAGAACTAGGAGCAGCCATAGAGCAGGAAATTCGTAATATCGATCAAAACCAATTGCAGCGACTGTTTGACAATATTAAGAGACGAATACATTTATGTCTTGAATCAAATGGAGGCCATTTCGAACATACATTATAATGTAATTGTTTTTTTACAATAAAATTATACAAAAGACGGAATTGTTTGCTTTTAAATATGTAGTGCTCAAATTTAAATATTTGTATTAATTCAAAAGCTATTTAAAATCATCTATATTTCATTCCATTTTTTTATCACATTTACATTAATTTTCTGCTTAGAAAATCAATATCAAATTGATTTTTTGAAGATCTGTTGTCAATATTTTATCACCCATCCAAAATCTATTTGCTACGCTACTGGTTACGAATTCAAAACCAAATCGCCAACGTGACAAAAATTTAGCAAGGCGCGAAATTTAAACTGTCCTCAAACATTTAAAACCACTCAGTAAATAAGCTTATTTTAACATATATATATTCATGCTTGTAAAAGATTAGAGAATTAACCAACTGAAAGAAAATAAATGTTAATCGTGACGAATTACTAGTCAGACGCGATTGCACCGGTTACCCTTAAAATATGAGCGTCATTTAAATCCTTAAGCGGATTGCGTAGTAACTAAAATATCTAATCTTCCACTTAAAGCAACAACAACACCTTTAATATCTACAATTTTGAGAGGAAGATATTCCACGGCTTAATTTGAAAAGGAAAGAAGAGCGCTTGCGCTGCATAAATATTTTTAAATTTCAATAATCTTGTCAAAGCTTATTTTATTCGTTATCAAAACGCATCGGATAAGGAAAAAAAGATGGATGTAATACAGAAAGTTGATTAAACAGTCAATAATATATAATCTCGGCAAAGAGGGACAAATTTCAGTGCCGCGCGGAGAACAACGTGGAGGGGCGAAGCATGAACCAATGAGTACCCGTATCAAAGCACGCTTGTTCCATATTGCTCGGCTGGTCGATCTGACCGCTTGCCAGTACACACATACTTAGATAAAAGTCGCGTTTAGATACGTTTCGGAAACGGCGTATTTCGGATAAACTAGAAAAAGTAATAACGAGCAGACCAACAAGCATTTTTCTCCTTCTGGAGCAAGAATTCGGAATATGCAGTACCAAGTCGGACATCGTCAAGAAACTTTATGCCATCTGTTCGTGACTGTGTTGAAAGGAGAATCAAAGCAGAATTGAAAAATAAAAATTGTGGTTATGTGTGGACGAAACAACCGATCGATGAGTGTAATGGTACGTACAATGGAAGAGTTTGAACCGTCATGTTCTATCTTATTAGCTTCCAAAAGAGTTGCAAAATGTACTAGCGACGAAAGACTAAAGGTGGTGTAGACGTAATTCGTTTCTAAGGATTTGAAAATATGTGAAAAGTATAATCACTACTACCAAATCCTTCTTTAATTTTAGAAGTATAAGTATTTTGCCATGATGGATAATTTTCCTACAATTTAGTCATCAAAATCTTCAGTTGCATATGCATTTTGACATATTTTAGATGACTTCGAGCCCTTGAAGGGGGAAGAAAAGAGAAAGGTGGGATCTCACCCCACAATGGATACGAAAATTGACCGATTTCGTTGAAGCAATCTGTCTCCGTTTCTTTACTGTGAAGACACGCATGGTACATCGTATTATAATGTATACAGTAGGGTGACAGAATAAAATAGACACCTACTAATTAAAAAAAAGATTCTATTCTCGTTATATATACAAAATATTTTAAAATTTTTAAATTAGAGTAATATTTTGTCGATCCACCTTTACTTGCGTGAAGTGCTGCGAGTCGTCGTGGCATAGAATCTATTAAATGATTAATGGTGTCTTCTGGAATATGTAAACACTCTTCTGTAACAGCTGCCACGAGTTCTTCCCTATTGCTGGGTTTTCGGGGTCGTTTCGCCATATTTGTCCGGATTATGTGCCAAACATTCTCTATCGGATTCATGTCTGGTGATTGGCCTGGCCATGGTAAAATCCGAATCCCCTGTTCCTCGTTCCATGTGGTTGTTGTTCTTGCTTTGTGGCAGGGTGCTCCATCCTCCATAAAAGTGGCGTCTTCTTTAGATAAAATGGTGTTGCCGAATATCGGTAGTAGTCCTTCTGTTAATATTTGGATATATTTTGCCGCATTTATATTTCCGTCGCAGATTACTAATTGCGACCTTCCACCATACCATATCGCGCCCCACACCATGATGTTCACACCGCCGTATTTCACCGTCCGATGCAAAAATTTGTTGTCCGGTTGCTGTGACGAACGTCTCCATGCCCACGTACGACCACTACCACTGAATTGGCAGTATCTGCTTTCGTCTGAAAAAATGACCGCCAAAACTCTTCGGGCTCCGTTCGCATTTCGATTGCTCAAGCCATTCGGCGCCGTTTTTGAAACGCCGTAAGGAGAGGTTTTTTCTGCCACCTTTTTATACATCCCCACACTATGGAGGTATCGCAGAACGGTGTGCTGACTTTTCTGTGAAGTTGCCACAAGCTCAGCTGTACTTTTTCGCGGTTCTCTTAACACTTCGCGCACAAGCACCTTTTACTTCTTTCAGAAGGTCCGGCACGACCTGGTCTCGGCTCCACTGTTGTTTTTTTCCTTGCGTTTAAATTGTGTAATCAGACGGTTAACTGTGGACAATGGAATATTTAAAAATTCACTTATTTCACGTTGCGAAGCGCCGCGTTCACTCTGGCCAACGATGCGACCCCGGGTGAAGTCGCTAATATCACTCAAACCTTGTAGGCGAGGCATAGTTGTAACGATACTAAACTATGACGAATTCCTTCCGATACATCTACCCCTACCCTAATGACAAGAGAAAGTTCGTAATTCGTTCTTAGAATTTAGCTGTTTACATATTTATACCACTTTAGCTGGTGTCTATTTTATTCTGTCACCCTAGTATATTTATACTTCATTAGATAGAAGCACATTTTAATAGTTTATCTGTATATGTTTCATGAAGAATAGTAATATGTAGTTGTAAAATAGGTCTGGCTTTCCATCTACTTGGGTACAAATAAACTTAGGTTTATGTTCTGTATTGTGTATAGTATTGTAATGGCATTGTTATTATTAAGTGGTCAAACAAAGTGTGGTGTGTGATTTACAATAATTTACCTTTTTAGCACGAGTTTGCATGCTAAAAAATATCTTTACTTTTAAATAAAGAAAATAGACCATTATTTGCATTCCAATAACGACCTTAACATCCTTTAAATTCAATTATAGCAATAAGAAACCGTAAAAACCAATTTACTGCGTTTATAGAAAAACCAAAGGTTCGCAATTTCAGTAAACGGAAATTATATGCCAATGTATTCTAATGGATAGACCTCGTTAAATCGTAAACAGCACACTGCGAAAAGAAACTTAGAATCATATCCTTTATGAATAGAACGTTTGAAAAAATATTCACAAAATGAACATACATTTACATATTCCGGCTATCAATTATAACCAAATTGGAAAACTTTAATAAATACAATTTTCAGCAGTGTCATACAGGAATGGATTTTGTACTTTTATCAAATGATGCCTATTTATTGTTAAATATGCGAAACGCTTATGTTGATAATTTTACGTAAACTTCTTGCAAGCATAAAATCGAAAAAGACGTAGAACAAAAGGGGGTACAGGGTGCCAACACCCCCGAAAATAATTTCCGTCGTCCTTAAAATTGTGTGATACGTGTATGTACTTCAAATTATGTTGAAAAGAAGAATTTATATCTGTTTCAAATTTAAAAACTGCGTTCATTTTTGAAGAGAATTGTACCCCGATATCGGGTGATTGATTTCCGTTGTTCCCTTATAAGGTAAAAACTTTAGAAGATATTCTCTTCATCAAATTGACATCGAAAGAAATAGGGATGCTTACCTATAATCGCCTTATTTTTTTTCACCAAAGCAAGGTGCTAAAAGTGATCTTGCAACTTGCAAATGACAGCCTGTAAAGATTAGCAACTGACCACATCAGATCGAAAGAAACACCTTAGAATAACTTATATAAAAAAAAAATATGTATAGATTTAGTAGGAATGTACATTGTAATACCTAATGCGCACCACACTCAATATGGCGTCCAGTCTCTAACGACGCCCCATACTCCCAACCAAGCTTTCGGCATAAGAAGCTGATAACGATCGTCATATCTATCGGAGGTTCCTCGATAATTGCTTTAGTGTGTAGTCACGTTTACGTTGAGGTTTGCGCTTCATTATTGGCCACACAGTTTCAATTGGATTTGCATCCGGGCTCTGGGAGGGCCATTCCAACGTCGAAATATGATTTTCTAACTTCCACTCCGTACAACGTCTACTTCGATGCTTTGGATCATTGTCGTCTTGCAAAATCCACTGATTATTATTCCGTCTAAACCACTTCCTCACAGATGGAATGAGACCCTTTTTGTACAGTTTCATCATTCTTTCTGCGTTCAGGTTCTATGTGAATACGCACAATGATCCAAAGCCGCGCGCATTAAAGCATCCCCACACATGGACCTTAACTGGGTGCTTTGCTGTGCGTTGTACAACTCGGTGGTGTTGCGTAGATAAAGCTCTTTTTGTCTGTGGCCTCATCTGTGAAAACAACATCAGACCAATCTCGGTGACTGTTGTTACTCGCCCAAACGCGGCGCGCTTCTCGATGTTGGTCCGATAGCAGCGGTTTCATTATCGTACTGCGGTATGCTATGCTGTCTTCACGTAGGCAATTTCTAATCGTCATTATGCCTACTTTAATTTGTTTTTTTTTGTAACCGATACTGCCACTGTCGCAACGTGTATTCCGGGTTTCTTTTAAACAAATTAATTATCGCTTTGTCCTGCTTTGTTGTCGTTTTTCGTCTTTTACCACGACCAGGGAAATCATCTACTATTTTGTTCGCTTTATATCGGTCCACCCACATTTCTGCAAACCCCTCCGACTTCCGCATATATCTTGATGCGGCCGCTATCGACATTTTGGTGCTTTGGGGTGAATGCAAAGAAACACAGCTTCGTACCGTTTTAAATACACAGCGCTCATAACACATCTGCTGAAAAGTCCCGGGCCTAACACATAGATGACGCTAGTTTTGTTGCAGTCACCTTTCTCTGAGTTAGTACTAACCTTCAAAAGACAGCTGTTAAAATTTCATGATATTCTATTCAATAGTTTGCGTGTTATTGTGCTAAGTTTACACTGCTTCTTGATGGGAAAAAAATACCGTTCAAGCGAAGCAATGGCAGAAACAACAATAAAACGTCGGTTTGCTGACTTCAAACGTGGTCGTAGAGACACCGATGATGCAGAACGCAGTGGACGTCCAAATGAGGCGGTAATACCAGAGAACATCAAAAAAATCCACAAAATCGTTTTGAATGATCGAAAAGTGAAGTTGCGTGAGTCAGCTGACATCGTAAAGATATCAAAAGAACGTATTGGTTTTATATTGCATGAACATTTGACTATGAGAAAGCTCTGTTCAAAGTGGGTGCCGCGTTTGCTCACTGTTGACGAAAAACAAGAACGTGTTGATGATTCTGAGCAGTGTTTGGCCGTGTTTAAACGTAACGAACCGGAATTTTTGCGTCGATGTGTGACAATGGATGAAACATGGATCCATCACTTCACTCGCAAATCAAAACGATCGTCATCTGAGTGGACAGCAACTGGTGAACCTCGTCCAAAGCGCCCGAAAGCACAACAATCGGCTGGAAAGTTTATGGCCTCGGTATTTTGGGATGTGCGTGGTGTAATATTATATAGCGTTATTGGAGCGTTTGATGGCCGAAATTGAAAAGAAACGACCGCATATGGCAAAGAAAAAAATGTTGTTTCATCAAGACAACGCACCGTGTCACAAGTTGATCAAAACAGTGGCAAAACTACATGAATTGAACTTCGAATTGCTCCCACATCCACCGTATTCGCCAGATTTGGCTCCCAGCGACTACTGGCTGTTCGCAGACCTCAAAAAAATGCTCGCCAGTAAGAAATTTCGCACGAATGAAGAGATAAAAAGATAAATCGTTCTACAAAAGTGGTATCGAAATGTTAGAGAGGCGCTGGAATGATTGCGTTGCTCTTGATGGAGATTACGTTGATGATTAAAGCTAATTTTGAACCAAAAAAAACGTGTTTTCTTTGTTAGGCCCGGGGCTTTTCAGCCCATGTGTTAACTACACTGACTCTGTTTTCTTCGGCTGACAAAGTGAAACTGCTATTAAATGAGTAATGCGTATTAGGCCTAGGTGCGCCTTATCCCAAGGTCACATTAATCACGTCCGCTATCTTACCATAAGCAGGTAGCGACCCTTTTTCTCTTGTTTTACAGACTGTATCTCGTCTCCCATATTCACAGGACCTAACCCCCAGCGACTTTTTCCTATTTCCAAACCTGAAAAAGATCGCTGGGAGGAAAGAGATTTGCCTGAAATGAGAAGGTCATCGCAGCTACAGATGGCTATTTCGCAGACCTCGAAACATCCTACTTTTCCGACGACTTGAGGAGACTAGAGTACCGGTTGTATTGATCTTCGAGGAGAAAAATAAAAATAAGAAGCCACACAAACACCGTGTTTTCCTCGTCGATTCCGTAAACATTGCAGTTCGCCCTCGTAACAAACAATACGATAGCGTCAAGGAACTAAAGTCTGCGATAAAGGGGTGTTGGAACGATATTTCTATTTCAACATTGCACCAAATCGATAGACAGTATGAAGACCCTCATTGCAATTACTTTCAATAGAGAACAATCGGTATTAAGTTAAATTAAAAAATTATAGATATTTTATGCATTTATTTGATTTATTAATTTTGTGTTAATGGACCCATAAAAATGTCGCTGTTTTAAGTTACTATTATTGTAAATATTCTTCGTAATAAAATGCAATAAATTTGCTTAATGTCTCTTTTCTCGCATTTGCTTTTGTAGCTCTTGCATTTGTTTCTAGTTTAGCATTATCTTGTACGCAAATGGCATTGTAACCTTTGCCTCTTATTGTGCTCCTGTAATTGTATGAATAAAAACACGATTTTATAGTGTTGCCGCAGTTTTTAATAACACCCGTACCGGTGCGGCAGTTCACTTTAAAGATTTTACTTGCACGGGCGGTATGGATATTTTAGTGCGAACTGTTGCGCTCTTGGAGGAAAAAGTCGGTACGTATTGGAAAAGTTATATTATCTCTTAAGGTTTTTTGAGGGATTCTTGATTGAATTGTTAAGGTTTTTGCCAATGGAAATATTTTTATTTCAAATTGTCATACGTCTTCTGCTTAAATCGTCTGAACACATCTTCTAGCAAATATAACAGATTCATTTTCTTTAATCGAAAAATTAAAAATTTTCTTTCGGATCAGGATACAAATAATTTTCGAAGTGTTAATACTTTTTTAACACCCAAGTCTCGTGCAACGTTGACAAATCGTTTAAGAACCAACGTAAATGTAAGTAATCGCATTTTATCTGTCTTTAAACATAACTTTAACACTTCCACATGTAAAGTTCGAAAACTGTTTGGGACTTGCAACACGAAAAAACAAATTCAAATTTCTCCATAACAATGTTGTGGAGGACAATGTTCCACTGTTAGTGATTTTTCACGGTGATTTGAAAATCACCGATCACGACCGTGATCTCGCAGCGATTTCTTGAGATAACTTTCGTTAGCTATTCAAACAGTAACGGCGTGATGAAACGATGATCAAAATGGTCACTGATTGGAGATTCGAACGTGAATAACTAAATACGTTATTAAGTGCTCGTTTGGGTATTCTTAAGTACTTAAAATTTGAAAGATTTTTTTTGTTTGAATATATAAAAAATATATAGACTGCTTATCTTATGACTTATACCTATTGTCGAATGCAAAAAAGGAGACAAAGATTCTAATCGTTTTTTCTCAAAAATTAATAACACTGACGCTTACGTGACATATCAAGCTCATTCGAACAGCCGAAAATTTCTTTGCTTTCGATTGTATTACAAGGGATAAGATATGTTACATATAGTATGGATACTTCCTAATTCATGCAAAATTTGACGGTTGCTTGAAAACTTTAAACAAAACAATTATAAGAAAAATATTTGGTCAAAACCCCAGAAGATTTGTTAGACACTCTAAAGACGAGAAAATGCTTCCTAAATGTATTACACTAACAACAAAGAAAGGTGGTAGCTCCATTCTTCTGTGGGGTTGCTTTTCATTAAGTGGAATAGGTGACCTTATAATAATTGATGGAATAATGAGGAATTATCGCGGGATGTTAAAAGAAAATGGTCCACCATCTGGATTGCACTTAATGGATGACAATTTTGCGTTGATGGACGATAACGATCCTATGCAAATACTCGCCCCCCCAGAGTTCGAATCTCAATCAGGTAGAGCTTCTGTGGGACGAACTAGATAGATCCCACGGCCAAAACGCATCTCTAGATGGTATTGCAGAGTGAATGAAACAATATTTCTCAAGGTATACTGTGGAAGTTGCTAGAAAAAATGCCAGGAATTGTGCGAGCAAAGCTTGGCTAATTTTTCTAGTGTTTATTATTACTTTTTCTTTTGTGGATACATGTGCAATAAGTCGTGCATGACAATAAATATTTTTCTTATAACAGTTATGTTTAAATTTTTTAAGCAAGCGTGAAATTTTGCACGAAATAGAAAGTGTCCATATTATTATAAGCGGTAGTGTACATGCACATAAGATGGGGGATTAATAATTTTTGCTATTCACATAAGTAAGTGAAAAATTAATCTAAAAAAATCTAAAAAAAGTAAGACTTCTTAAATCTACTAAAATATGTTTGACGTTATCCAAGATCACTGCAATAATTCGGATTGAAAATGTAACTCCAAACAGATGTGTAGGTATGCGATAAATGGATAAAAGAAGGTAACACTTAATTAATTAAATAGAAATACAAATAACAATAAAATGACTCTAATTAACTTTATGGAAGCTGCTAAAACTAAAATAGCTAATAATACAGTTTGCGTCTAAGTAATAAAGTTTAATTATTATATTTTTACTTGTTCAATTAAAATAATTAAAATGACTGTCTACCGCACGTGCTCGCCTTCAAAACAGGCGAATAGCAACCGCAAAGCGCGAAATATTAACTTTACTACAATAATTGGTTGACATTCGCCAAAGAAATTTAAATTACCCGCCACAATATTTTGAAAACGAAGTAGGACGCAATTGATTAGTAAAAACTAAGAAACGAACTGTTTCCGGAATTGGACCGTGTCATCATAAGGTATAAGAGAAAATGAAATTAAAGTAAGAGGAAAAACAAAGAAATAAGAATAAAAAGTTAAAAAGAAGGAAAGGGAGAAGACGGACAGAAGAAGAAAAAGGAAATATGGGATCTCGACGTTTCGCCTCCGTCGTAGGATCTTTCTTCAGGAGAAAAACTGGGCAACCAAAATGGCGTGTAAACCACGCTGGAGGCGAAAGCACTTTGGAAGAAAATCACGGTAACTGGGCGTGTTAATCACGCTAGAGGCGAAAACCTTCTGACGTATATCGCTGAGTACCAGGTTTTTAGAGGACGGGAGCGTTCCATCTGAGCAGTTGGTTGAGTAGAGGGCGACCGGGTTAACAGGAGTGCTTTCCGGATAGGATTTTTCGCGATGACCGAAGTTTCTTCAAATAGAATATTGTGGCCCATTTGAAGATTATGTTCGGCTACCGCAGACGATAGTACGTGCCCCGACTTAAGACGTTTGCGCTCTTTAATGCGGTTTTCGACTGAACAACCTGTCTCACCTATGTATACTAAATCACAAGAGTAGGGGGTTTTGTAGATACCTTCAGAGGATAGGGTCCGAACTTGACCCTTAGGAAAAGGGAGAATGCTGGCAATTTTCGAAGGAGGCTTAAACACTCTGACGTTTTGTTTTTGAACAATTCTGCCGATACATTCGGATAAAAAGAGTATATGCTGTACCTTCAGAGTTTTTGGAATCTTGGGGGTTATTTGCACTGGAGGGCACATAAGTATTTATTGATGACTTTCTGTATATTCCAATATTGGTAATCATTATTTTGGAACGATGATTTAACGTGCTGTAGTTCTTTCGACAAGTTGTCTGGTTCAGAAATAGAAACAGCACGACGTACCAGGGAATTTATCTTTTGCGCCGGATCAGCGTGAGTGGGTTTTCGGTGGAGTGCATAATCTAGACGACCATCGGATTTTCGTGTTATGAAGACATCGAGATGGTGAATAGTGAAATTTATGTCGGGATGTTGGCAGTTAAGATGATCAAGCAAACTATTTAAAGCACTTCCATCGTGAAGCCAAATGATGAAGGTGTCGTCCACATACCGAAACCAAGCTTTCGGTTATAGGTGCAAATTTTTTGTGTTGCAACGCCTTTTCACGTTTGTAAGCATAAAACCTAAACTGGTCACATAATAAAGATCGCCATAACGTTAAATTATTCCACAGACCAACTGACGATTGCAAGGACTGTGTGGATGTACAATTCACAGGTATAGCAGTAAACTCCACTCACACAGATTAATTAATTATGCGGAACGCAGCGTTTCGAGGGCACGTGGGCTCCCATTGTCAACAGGTTCTCTGTTCAATATTGAACAGAGAACCACCCCCAATTACACACTCGAGTTTGATGGATTTATTACCATAGGCCCTGTTAAAGATACGGTTCGCTTTCGGCCCATCCTTTCCCGTAAAGGGCATGAGGCCACCTAGTAGATTATAAATAGTCATATGGTTTAGAAATTTTAGAGCCTGCGTAGAAAATAATTTGCATGTGTGATACAGTTTTTACTTTCAGTCGGTAACACGGTTGACAATGGGAGCCCACGTGCTCTCGAAACGCTGCGTTCCGCATAATTAATAAATTTGTGTGAGTGGAGTTTACTGCTATACCTGTGAACCACAGACCAACAGCCATTCACGAAATAGAAAAATATGAACGACACCCCTTTGAATGATGAACTATTAACTATTTTTTAATGAGTACCAGTTACCGTTATTAAATTAGGTATTTTGGACTTTTCTTTGAATTACAACACATTAGTGTCCCTCCCAAGATACGCAAGTGTTTGTTTCCATATCTTCATATATAGTCTTGGCAAAGAGAGGCAATGCCTTAGGTGAACGAAACACCCGATCAGCAAAAACATTCTGTGGTGAATATGATGGTACGTACAATGGATGGTACGTTTCATATTCAATGATTCGAATATTTAATAGATGCCACACAATTTGTCATTTCGTAGAAACTTATTAAAACGGGTTCCAGCACGTTATATAATATATTTTTATGATTATTTTATGTGTAAACATTCCTGCGTCCGCATCACCTATCCTCAATCATGAAGGTCACGATCGTAAATGATGCGAATACGTAAACATTATTGAACACTTGCCTTGAGACGGCCCTTCGGCCTCTCTTGTTCTTCGCACTGCACTGTAGCTTGCCCCACTTTGCCAAGACTAATTATATACCCTGTGCACTTTTCATAATTCTGATCAGGTTCTCTATCTCTTACCAGTTCTTCGGTTTGTTTGAGTATCCATAACTTACCATTAATCCCTTGC
This sequence comes from Trypoxylus dichotomus, assembly GCA_023509865.1. NCBI lineage: Eukaryota > Metazoa > Arthropoda > Insecta > Coleoptera > Scarabaeidae > Trypoxylus > Trypoxylus dichotomus. Next base: position 57,512,377 of record CM042078.1, read on the forward strand.
AATAATTTCAGATCCAAGAGCAAAAGGCTATTTTCTAATAAATTCCCCGCTGCAGATATTCGGTACAGTGGTAGTCTATCTGGTCTTCAGCGTATGGATCGGTCCCGCTTTAATGCAAAGTCGGAAACCCTTCAATTTACACCGAGTATTGCAAGCATACAACTTACTACAAATTATACTATGTACGAGCTTTACAACGACCGCTATCCCTGTGGTAAGGAATGCTGCAATCACGTTTGTTTGCGATCCGATCACCTCTAACACGGATTACTGGACTCAGATGGTATGTTGACGTGTTTTGAAATAACTAATTTGGTAACCTTTTCTAAAAAAGAAACAATCGTTTATATTGCCTTTGTTTAGGTTATCAAATATCATTGGTACTATTTCCTGCTCAAACTTCTCGATTTGTTAGATACCGTAAGTTTTAAGGGTGGGAAATTGTTTCTGTTTGCGCGTTCCTGAATTTCTTCCGTTTTCAGGTATTCTTCGTCTTACGCAAGAAGAACAATCAAATCAGCTTCCTTCATCTGTACCACCACGCAGGCATGTTCGTGATATCGTGGGCTTTCACGGCGTTTTTTCCCAGTAAACTTTAAAGCGCAAGTATCACCGTATTCTTGTAATCAACGACTTTTACGTATTGTAGGTGGGCAAAGTGCTTTGACCGGAATGTTAAATTGTTTTGTTCATATTTGGATGTACGGATACTATTTCATCGCCTCCCTCGGGCCGAACTACGCTAAATACCTCAAATATAAGATATACATAACACAGTTGCAAATGGTAAGTGCTAAACTACTTAATCGATTTACTATCTCCAGTGTTAAATTACGAAAGCGACCTGAAATGTTTCCAGAATCGACAAAAGAAACGCGATATTGGTGTGGTTTTTTATTTTTCGATGTAGTTTTTCAGGTTTGCGAATAGGGAAAAGTCGCTGGGGACTGGGCCGATGAATATGGAGGATGAGAGACTAATTCGTAGCGCAACTCATTCACGACGATGCGGGATGAACTGTCGTGGTGGTAAAGCACTTTTTTCCGCTGCAGACGAGGTCGTTTCGCCTTCAATACCGCATCAAATCGGCCCAATAAATCGCTGTAGTATTACCCCGTGATCGTCCTTCCCTTCCGCAGATAGTCGATGAGGATCACACCTTGGGAATCCCAAAAAAAGCGCCCCATAACCTTTCCGGTCTTTGCTTTCTTCGGAGCCGATTCGCCCGGAAAACTTCACTGCTTCGACTGTTCCTGGGTCTCCGGTATGTAGTGGTGGATCCAAGTCTCATCCGCGGTTACGAAACTCATGAACACTCCTCCGAAACGGTCACCTGATTTCGTTTTTACTCCGATGCGAGCAAACGCGGTACCCATCGCGCCGAGAACTCTTTCATACCCGAAATTTCGTGTAGGAATTGGCCAACGCGTTCTTCTGGGATGGTTGTTGTCTCTGTTATCCCTTCCAACTTCAATCGGCGATCGGTCAACACGACATTATGAATATTGTTGACCATTTCATCGTTGGTATCGGTTTTGGACGTCACTTGTGCTTGTGCGGTCACGTTTGAACTCGCTTACCCAGAAGCTAATGGTCGAAAATGATGGAGTACACTCGCCATCAGCCACTAACAAAATATTTCGAATTTCCGTGGCCGTTTTCCCAGCCATCCAGAAGTGCATGATCAATGAGTAACAGCTCCTGCATGCAATGAAACCTTTTGAATGAAAATTTTTGTAGATCCTTCTAAAGGATTGCCTAGCATATCCTATATGAAACTGGCGCTTGCTGTCTAAGCTTGCAAATAGATTTCTTAGGTGATTGAGTTATTCATTCTTCAACATCTGGTATATTTTCACCTGTCCGTTTTGATGATCTGCGACTACCTGGTTTTCGGCACAGAGACCCTGTTTCACGAAATTTTGCCATTGATTTTTGAATAACTTTCCGCAAACTGTCATATGTTACTGGAAATTTTTGAAATTCTGCCCGAAATTCATCTATACATGAGTACAAAGAACACGACCATTCTCCGTCTTCTAATTTTATACCATTTCTGATGTATAATTCGATAATGAAAACTTTGTGATTTATTGTAAACACTTTTGTGTCAATAAACCAATGCAGTACTCTCGACAAATGTATTGTATTTGTCACTGTCAATTCACTACTCAATACAGCAAGATATTTTGAAGAGATAATTTCATGGCTTGCTAGAGGGCCAATTTATATGATCATATTTTAGATATAAGTCAGTAAAAAGAATAAACTTTATTGGAGGGAAGAAATGGACCGAATCAATATCAAATTGTTCACACGCACATACTTACACACCAAAGAGGGTTCTTAACAGTAAATAAATAATGGTGAAAATCAATCACTAGATGACAAAATTTCACGTTAAACAGACCACATCGATTATTATTAATATTTCCTTTCGTTAATTTTCAGGCGCAATTCCTCATACTCTTTCTCCAAGCTTTAATGCCATTTACAAGAGACTGTGGTTTTCCAAAACCTGTCGCCCTGCTGATGATGGTGCAAGCGATGATATTCATCTACCTTTTCGGTAAATTCTACATTAACACGTACATCATAAAACGTCCGGTTAATGGTAAGAAGTCGGAGTAGTCAGTTCCTCGTCCTTCTGAAATAAACGAACAATCTGTCGATAGCAAACTTAACTGTTCCAGTAAAGTTTGAGATTGTTGCTTAAAAGTTCAATACAGGGAATACAATCTATATATTTATTCAAGTCTGTTTTTATCAGTTGTTGAAAAAAACTTGTTAATAAAAGTATCTTTAACTACACTTGTCTATTTTCACCCTCACTAATACTGCATTGCTGTACTAAATACAGTAATTAGACAAAATTTCACTCGCCTAAGTTAAGAAAATACAGTAGACACTCGATTACGTGATCGACATCAGCCAAGCACTGTTATTATTGAAAGTTTACATTCTTATTTTATTTGTAAAGAAATTGCATAAGAGAAAATGTTTATGTTTATTAAAAAATGAATTATGAACCATGAATTCACAGGTATAGCAGTAAACTCCACTCACACAAATTTATTAAGACTAAATACTCTAGTCATACGCAACAACATTAAATTAGAAATAGACATCTACAGAAAAGAAACTAATTCCAACAGATTCATCACGGTTGATTCGCACCATTGCGAACAACAAAAAATGTCCGCGATTAGTTTTCTGGTCAATAGACTCGTCAGATTTCCGCTAAAGAAAAGCAGCTACGACAAAAAATTAACGTATATCAAAGATCTAGCGATGTACAATGGTTTCTCTTCTATGGATGTCGACCGTATCTTAAGGAAGGTCCAATACAAACAACACATCAGAAATTCCACGACCTTGACATCAACAAACACCGGTAATAAGAAATTTATAACTCTTCCTTTTTACCCGACAGTAAAAGGGTTAAGTAAAATTTTCCGACAACTAAATACGAACGTGTCTTTTGTGTCAAAAAACAACTTAAAGAATCTCTTAGGGAATCCCAAAGATAAACCGGAGATGATAAAAAGTTCTGGAATATACCAAATCGCATGCAGTGATTGTGAGAAAGTTTATATTGGACAAACAAAAAGGAGTATCCCAACGAGGTTCAAAGGACATATTAGACACTATCGTTTCGACAAACCTGAACTATCAAGCGTTGCAGAGCATATGGTAAAATCCGGACATAAGATTGATTTAAAAAATCTGACACTACTTAAAAACGTGAACTCGTATAGAGAATTAGACGCGTACGAAACGATATGTATGAAAAAGAACGGAAACTTATTGAACAGGGAACCTCCCCCAATGGCACACTCGAATTTGATTGATTTATTACCATAGACCCTGTTAAAGATACGGTTCGCTTTCGGTCCATCCTTTCCCGAAAATAGGCATTAGACCACCGAGTAGATTGTAAATAGTCATATGTTTTAGAAATTTTAGAGCCTGCGTAGAAAATAATTTGCATATGTGATACAGTTTTTACATTCAGTCGGTAACACGGTTGACAATGAGAGCCCACATGCTCTCGAAACGCTGCGTTCCGCATAATTAATAAATTTGTGTGAGTGAAGTTTACTGCTATACCTGTGAATTGTATATCCACACAGTCCTTGCAATCGTCATATGAACCATGAATAACAATACATATAATATTAACAATACATATAATATTAACAATACATATAATATTAAAAGAGCTTAAGGATGGTGGTATTTAGATATACAGTGTTGCCTGCTCTAACTTCTATAGTTTCATGGCACATCAAAATATATATCCTTTGGGTTAGTTACCTAATGAGACCTCCATTTCAATTCACTATTATCCAAAACTAATTGGAATCTAATTACAAAAAATGGCTTCGGAACTTTTGATAGAAACAGCACCAATTCCAAATGTTCGTAGTAAAAACGAAATTCATCTATTTTGGTATCACGTGCACCCAATTCAGCCTCCGTCACGCAAACTATTGACGTTACTTAACCAATAATTGTACATATTTTCCGCCTTTGTACTGAAGATGTTTTTGCGAGTATTACGATGACCATAATTAGGTACACGCATTGACTAACAGTGGTCCACAATTAAAAGTAGATAATTATAGGTGAGATGTCACGATATATCCTAGCTAATTGGGTATCGGTTAGATGGTCGCATAAATTAATCTAGGTTTTCAAGAATCGCTTAGTTGTGGTGGATAACTTGGTGAATGTCATCCTTTTACTATCAAGGTAGGTGGTTTCGATTATTTTATTTGAAATGTTAGACAATTGATTGATTAGATTGTCCCCTACGAAGAAATTTGTTGTAATGGTTTAATAAAAAAAAATTAAAAAAATCAAGTAGGGATGTATTATTGAAGCAAATTAAGCATTTTTTTTAAATACTTCTTAATTTCAACCAGTGTAAAGAAACACAAAAATTCAGCAGAAAAATTAGGAAAATAAAATATCTTTGAAACATTCAAACTGGAAGACGTTCTCAAATCTGGTGCGTGAACTCTGCATAATTTATTGGAAAGATTAGCAATGTAATAATTCCATTTAATGCCATTACAGCCTTACAGTTAGAAATAAAATGTACTAGATTTTCTTACTATTAAAGAACAATTAGTGAAATGATAAGCAATAAGAGACTTAAGTTTGTTCCAGGTTTATCACTATTCAACCATTTATGAGATTTCTATAGCGACCACAGTATCTAAGACATCCTGTATAGCATTGGCACCGTAAAGGAAATTTGTTAAATTAGCAGAAATGTATACACTATTGTGTATGTGTATAATTATGGAATTTAAAAAAAAGTTTAGACCCAGTACAGACCCCTGAGGAATACCTCTATTAATGGCGCATATAGGATAAGTTACAGGTATAGCAGTAAACTCCACTCACACAAATTAATTAATTATGCGGAACGCAGCGTTTCGGGAGCACGTGGGCTCCCATTGTCAACCGTGTTACCGACTGGACGCTGCGTTCCGCATAATTAATTAATTTGTGTGAGTGGAGTTTACTGCTATACCTGTGAATTGTACATCCACACAGTCCTTGCAATCGTCATAGGATAAGTTAGATCAAAAATAAATCCTCATATATACCAACTATTTTCTTTAAAAATTTAAAAGTACCAATATTTGTAGAAAACCATTTGACTTCTAGAAAATAATCAGAATTTATTGAATGAATGCAGAATTTTATTATTTGCAGCTAATTTATAAACCTTAGAAGTTGCAAATAGACCAATAATTGCTTTAAGTTATTTTAAACATTATATTTATGCAATAGTTTAATATAAGTCAATTTCAATAAAGAAGGAAATATACACTACCAATCATAAGTTTTCATAAGAAAAATCTAAAAATATGAAAACAATTGAAACCTAAATTTTTAGAAATTTTAATTAAAGCATCAACTTCCATGATAAGAACGCTACAAATACAGCTCTTCTCATGGTATTCATCATTCACGAGAAAGACAATGTGAAGAGACAAAAACACGCTAACATACGAACATGTTTCTGCTTATCCAGCATCATCAGCGTGGTTTCGAGCGGCTTTTTGCTAGACAAACTGCAATTCCCTCTCTGTTACTATCGCCATATCCAATCCTACAATTCAAGTGATTATTCTTGGCGCTAACTAGTGCCAAAAGCATGAACCACTTGTCTGCAAAAATCAGACAGAGCGAAAAGAAGCGGGTATAGCTCGCCACCCTTCTCTCGAGCAATACTTGGGAGTGCTAGTCCCTAGAGGGCGTTCGCGCTAAGGGGCAGTGCGTAGGGAAACTGCACATGTGAATGATTTCTCAGGCTTACCGTGACGCATTTAAAATACATCTATAAGAATGCCTAGAAAATAACACCAAGATAAGAACGCTGCAAATACAGCTTTTCTCGTGGTATTGTCTTTCTCGTGAATGATTTCGCCAATACCATGAGAAAAGCTGTATTTACAGCGCTCTTATCTTGATGTTATTTTCTAGGCATTCTATTAGATGTGTTATCAACTTCCATAACTAATCATTGTTTTGTAACTCACTTGGGGGACTATTCCTTTCATTTAAAGAAATTTCGTTTCTTGCACGATGTTCAAAGTATAGCTTTAGAGCTTTTCCCAATTTTCTGAAATCTCTTCAATAAACTCACGGAATGGACGATGATTGAGCGCATATGATCTCGACGTGATTTACAGCTGACTGGCTTCAAAATCATCGACGTGAAATACATTGAACAATTAATGGCTTTGAACTACCACCACATATCTCCATTGAAGATTGTTTTTCTGAACAGCATTTTGAACTACTTTATAAAAATGTATTCGCTAGTGCATATTCCGTGATTGCTATCACACCTGAGTAATTCAAATTAAACACATTACTTTATTACTTGACTCAATCGCGAAATATTGCTATCCCTATTGCTCCTTGAATGTTCTGGACTTATTATCTACTTTTCGTAGTTTTCAATAATGAAATTCATCCTTTGAACTGGAGAGCAAATCCATCTGGTTTCATAGGGAAATCCTTTGAATTTATTGGTCGTCCCTTTCTATTGTTAATCTGGGCCTTCCACTTCAATTACTGCTCTGAAGCCTACCGGCCTCTTTCTTTCTTTTAATTATCCTATGAACACAACACTCAGAAATATTTAATGGTCGAGTAATTTCTCGATTTGAAACATTTGTTTCGTATAAAACGCATATTCTCGCGTGAGCTTCAGTATCTACACGTCTCCGATATCTCAGCAATATACTTGAAGGATTCTGAATGTGCAGTTGGCGAGGGTAAGCTGAAAGATTCAGTAACTAAAGAATAGTAAATAGCAATATTTCAATGAAATGCGTTCTAGTTTTCGATATAATCTTCCAGAAGATCAAACCATTTATTTAATCGATGCTCAAGTTTCTTTATGCCTTCATAGTACTCATTCTCCTCGAGCTCCTAGCAGTAGTGGTCCACGGCAGCTATTGCTGTTTCTTAAACTTGGAGAAGATATGATAGTCCGACGGAGCTAAACCTGGTGAATTTAGCTTCGACAATTCCACTATTGTGAACTGGCGCATTGTCTTAATGGAAAAGGACTTCTTTTTTACTTTCTTCTGGGTCTTCTTTCAACGATAGCTGCCTTCATTCGATCCAAAAGTTTAAAATAGTGTTGTCCGGTAGTAATCGTTTGTCCATTTGGAAGGTAATCCACAAGCAAGATTCCCTTAGCATCCCAGAAAACAGAAACCATCACCTTTCTTGCCGATAGAATGACTTTGGCCGTCTTTGGAGGCGGTTTATCACGTTTACTCCAATAGTTTGATTGCTGTTTACATTCCGGTGTGTAGTGGTAAATCCATGTTTCATGGTGAAACCGCTCCAAAATGGCTGTAGAACATTCCACGCGTTTGAGTTTTTGCGGTGGTGTGAGCAAACGCGGCCTCCACCTTGCACACTACTTAGACATGTCTCATTTAACATTTAAAATGTACGCTACCAATTCTTCGAGGATGCCTGTAGCCTTAGTAATATCTTTCAATGTCGATCGACGATCAGCTTACACAAATTTCTTTTTGCACACTTTCCATTTGCAAACAATCTTAGAAGAAGGAGCATCATCGCCTAACACGTTTAGCGTATCAGTACGTTCATTTTTAAAAAGCGCAAAAAGTGCTCCGCATTGAACGAGTGTACACAACAAACTACATGACACATCGACATGAAGTTTAACACGTATGTCATTAAAACATCTAGTTATACAATAGCGCCAAAGATTGCTTTCACATAGCGCCATCTCGTGGTTAGTTACTGAATTTTTCAGCTTACCCTCGTATTATAAGGGAGACTTTTTGTTATGAATATGTACTATCTAGATTAGATTGTAAATGCCATTCTAAGGAGACTAGTACGAATGTCCCTAAATATTTTTAAAATGGTTTCAAGTGTAACACAATATATTAGATTCGATGATACTTATGAACGATACATGTATGTACATGTTTTTTCATGTGCGTCAGTGTACTTCCTCTAAAAATATATTAAATCGGTTAACGCAGATATTAAATTGAGGTATCATTTTCATTAACTAAAAGCTATATCACTAAAATTCCTATTACTTTACAAATTTTTAAAAGAGCTGGATATTTTTGAAGAGATAAACTTATATTTTCCTTTTTTCAACGCAACAACTTTTTATGGCTTCAATGTAAAAACGGATTTTAAAACGTTACTTTGAATCGACATCATTTGACTGATTTTAAAATGTTTTATCTATAACAAGTTTCAATTTTATAACCATAACAATACATATTTTTAAACGGTAAGTTAATTTAAACAATTTAATAGTAACAATCATTTTTTTCTGCAATTCTTTTTACAGATGACAGATCTATATTTCGCAGATACAATTATACTATGTCTTGTAACCTCTTACCTGCTCTACAAATTCTTAAACAGGAATTTCGATTATTGGAAAAATAGGGGGATACCTTTTATCAAGCCGCATATATTTTTCGGAAACTATTACGAGATATTAATGTTCAAGAAAACCATAGGCCACGCCCTAGCCGATATGTACAATCAAATATCAGGACCGTACTTCGGCATATGGGTCTTCAACAAGCCGCATTTCGTTGCCAAAGATCCCGACATCGTAAAACACATTTTGGTGAAGGATTTCAAATATTTCCAGGACAGGACTATTGCGTCCAACGAAGAAGCCGACGATCTAGCCGCTAACGTGCTATTTATAATGAAGAACCCCGATTGGAGGACCCTTAGAAGCAAAATGACGCCCGTCTTCTCATCAGGAAAGATCAAGTGCATGATCCCATTGATGAATAAGGTCGCTGAAGATTTAACCTTGTATCTAACAAAAGTATCCATGAGACAGGACTCGGTTGAGGCCAAAGAAGTCTGCGCGAAATACTCCACGGACGTCATCACCAGTTGCGCTTTCGGCATTGAGGGCCATTCCTTCGAAAAAGAAGACGCGGCATGGCGCAGCGTCGGGAAGGACATGTTCGAATTTACCCTGTACAACGGTCTGAGAGGTACGTCGTATTTCTTCCTACCGAAGCTCGTGGATCTACTCAAGATCAAATTCATCCCGCCCCATGTAAGTGCGTTCCTTAAGGAAGCCTTCCTGAACACGATAGAGCATAGGAAGACTGAAAATTCCAACAGGAACGATTTGATCGATATCCTGATCAAGCTGCAGAACGAAGGCGAACTGGGTGTAGCCACGATTGGTTCGTAGATCGGTTTCGGTAACCTAAATGAGTTAATCGTGACGGATTTCCTTTTCAGAAAGCAGCAAGATCATAGCACAGGCCGCGCAATTCTTTCTGGCTGGTTTCGAGACGACCTCCTCAACGATATCTTACGCTCTGTACGAGTTATGCTTGGATCGAACGATTCAAAAGAAATTGGCAAGAGAAATCAGATTGGTGTTGAAGAAACATGACGCTATAACGTACGAGGCGATTCAAGATATGAAATACTTGCATAAAGTGGTACAAGGTAAGATAATTTATCAAATTGGTGGTTTCCACTGAATACATTTCTGAAACTTCATACATATCCTGTCCAAATTATTAGGGCAATTTGCTAAAATAGGGATTTTGTTAAAATATATAATCAAAACCGTATTGTACAAGTATAAGTTTATTCAAAACTGTTTATGGACATCGTCACAACTATATAACTAATATTTTTAACGCCTCCTTTCGCTTTTATAACTGCTCTTATTCTTTTTGGGAAACTGCCTATGCGAGCGCTAATGCTATGTCTAATTATAGCGTCGCTTTGCCACACATCCTCAATAATTACTGTTTGCTCTTTTGTGGCGCTTCTTGTCGAATACACGCGTGATTTTAAAATATTCCACAAGTTCTCAATTGCACTGATATCGCGAGAATTTCCCAGCCAAGGTAACACGGGCAGAGGGTGCGTTTCCAAAAAACTTTGGATGGATTTGGCCATGTGGCATGGTGCTCTTTCGTGCACAAATGTATAAACGTCTACATTTGGATCTAAATCATTGATATATGGCATAAAGACATCCTCCAATACATGCTTATATTGGTGTTGATTTGGAAAAAATATAGTGGTCCAGGACCTTCGACTGATATACAGGAACATACCATAAGTAACGGAGGGTGTTTAGTACACTAGCTTCACCAAACCGTTCAAATGGACGTTGTCTAACAAATTGAGCTCTTTTGGTTAGGGCTTGGTAAATCCTATTCATGAACTTTGTACTTGTATTATATATTACAGCGTTGGAAACACATAAAAGCTTAAACTTATAAGGTGGCCCTAATAAAATGAACAGGGACTGTACATTACAATAGTGAAGTCTGGTCACGTTGGTTTGATTTATTCCTGAAGACTGTACAGTACGCACGCAAAAAATATAAATGAATTGATTTAAATATGCAACCCTTTGCTTGGTACAAATAACCTGCATTTTTCAGAAACTCTACGGAAATATCCAGTTCTTCCTTTCCTCGACAGGGTAACAATGATGGACTGGAAGATCCCCGGCAGCAACATCACGATAGAGAAAGGCACCCCGGTCTACATCCCAATGTTCGGTCTCCATTATGATGCGGAGTACTTCCCTAATCCAGATACTTTCGATCCGGAACGTTTCTCCGAGGAGCAGATCAACTCCAGACCGGCTTTTGCTTACATTCCATTCGGTTCTGGTCCTCGAAATTGTATTGGTAAGTAGTTAGAAGTTAGTAAAACGATCCCAACGATAATAATAACGTTGTTTTAGGAGAGAGATTCGGTCTGTTCGGTACTAAGGTCGCTCTAGTACACATACTATCTCAATTCGAAGTCGAATGTAGTAGCGAAACACCTGTTCCCATCCAATTTGAGCCGAAAACCTTCACCTTGGCGTCGAAAATCGGTTTACCGATGAGATTTGTCGAATCCAAGCGGCGACCGTCGTTTGCGGCCTAAAGAGGTTTTTGGAAAACACCGCGTGATATTAAATTTTTCTTATTCGAATGTAATAATATACTCAATAAAGATTTTAATAATAATGAAAGAAACTTTGTCTTTAAAATGATACAATTGAAAGCTCAAAAGCTTAAAGACGTAGTTAAGTACGTTGGCCTGTAGTTGTTTTAGTGAGCTGTCAAATCGTGTGAAAATTTGTTTTTTGACAGTTCGAACTACTAAAGTTTCAATACGTAGAAATTGATTCATTTGTTTGCATTAGCAATATTTCATTTGGGTAAAATTTGTAGTGGTTTATTTTTTTTTGCCAAAGCTGTAGCTATTAAATATCCTTTGTTATTAATAAGGCTGCGGAAACGAGTGCTTTCGCTGTTGCGTACGGTTCCATTACTATCAATATTAAAAATAATGGATGTAATTATTTACTGTTTTAGTTTGATTGTGTTGTTGATGTAGATTATTGTAAAAATTCGCTGTAGTATTCTATGTAATGCTGTGGTTAGTTAAGTTCTTGTTTTCTGTATGGATTTCGGTATCTGGAACCATCCGTTAGCTTACTGAAATTACTTAGGTTTCTTGCGCATTTGAGTTCAAGATACAAGTTTTACAAATTTCTTATAACATAAAACAGGCTTAAGTCACGTGTCTCGTCTCGTCAATACAGGCTGTGGTGGTTGAGGATTCATGCTTCATGAACACATTCTTTTATTTTACTTAATGGCACTGATGTCACAAAAAGTTTAAAATCCATAGCTATAACCGAACCCCTCCCTGAGAATACATATGTAGTATCGAAGATACACTACCGCTCAAAAGTGTTTAGGCACCCCTGTTTTCATGGATTATTCATATAGTATTATGTTTACTAAAAAAACATTATAATAAAATGAAATACGTATTTAAAATGTAGTTCAGCAAGATAAGCACCCATTATATCGCATAACGTTTACTATCATTTACCTGCACTTGGTCGGATTACCATTAACTGTTTATTGCGGTGCAATTACAATAACAATCCCTCTGAATTTACTGGGTAAATTTAGTCATCTGTTAGATTGTAGGTAATAATGTTTAAATTACCTTCCTAGAAGATTATAGTGAAATCTGTAACCTATGGTCAGTTGCAGTGTGGTATTTACTCTATTCCCGTCGTGAGCGAAATATCGTGTGACAATTTTTTAAAATGCCTCCGCGAAGAGAAATTAGTACGGAAACACGTGCGCTTATAATAGCTTGCCATAGAAGTGACAAATTGCCAAAAAAATGAAAATACAACACGCTACGGTTGACTATAACGTAAAAAAATATCAGAAAACTGGCAGTTTTCTTAATAAAAGACGGAGTGGAAGGCCAAAAGCGATAACATCTGCAGATGATTGCAGAATAGTGGTTACCAGCAAGTTAAATAGACGCAAAACAGTCCCGGAAATCACCGCAGAATTAAATGTTGGTCGCCAAAAACTAGTCAATGTTTCTACAGTCAAACGTCGCCTACAGAAAGCCTGGCTCCATTGGCGTATTGCGATGAAAAAGCCATTACTACGCAAACAAAACAAGCAAAGTGACTTAAATGGGCTCGTGAACACCAACACTGAACCATAGAAGAGTGGAACAACGTCCTATGGACGGATGAGTCCAAATTTAAGCTGTTAGGAACCCGAAGACGCATATTCGTAAGAAGATCTGTGGGTGAACATGCCAGGAGAAGAGTGTATTGCTGCTACCGTGAAGCATGGTGGAGGTTCTATAATCATTTGTGGCTGTTTTGCTGGCACTAGTGTAGGGGACATTGTGAAAATTGATGGTATATTAAAAAAAGAAGGCTACGCCGAAATTTTGGAGAACCACGCAATACCTTCCGGAATTCGACTTTTGGGTCAAAATTTTATCTTCCAGCAAGATAATGTCCCAAAACATTCGTCTAAATTATGTAAAGACTATTTACGCCATTTAGAAGAGGAAGGAACTCTCAAAATTATGGAATGGCCACCCCAGAGCCCCGACTTGAATCCAATCGAGTTATTATGGAAAGAACTAGATCGGGAAGTACGGAAATCGGCTCCGACATCAGCTACTGACGTGTGAAACAAATTGCAATCGAGTTGGACCTCAGTAACACAAGAAACTCTGGCAAAACTTATTGCGAGAATGCCTCGATTGTGTGCTGCAATTATTAAATCAAGAGGAGGTCACATGGATGAAAGCAAAATTTAAATTAAACGTTTTAATTTTCACATTTATTTAATATATTTTTATTCATGTACGTGTATCTGTACATAAAAAATAAATATTATTAACATTTTTGCTCAGTTTTTATTCATGTTTGCTGTCAGTGAGAGTGCCTAAACGCTTTGAGCGGTAGTGTATGTACCTCCTCTCTTTATCTAGTGATTGTCTCACACACATTGCCGGTGTTTATTCTTTTCTCAAATGTTTACGTAACCGTTTGTTGTAATTGTGTTCAACGCTTTAATTACCTATATTTTATTGTAAGTGGAAAAACAACCAATAACACTGTATCGTGAAATAAAAATTGAAAGACAGTGAAAAGAAATTCAAGACTACGCATCACCATGTATGACTAATTGTTAGATGGGTTGCCTACCTCCAATCCCGCTTCGATTCGCATTTAAAAATTAACATCGTGTACATCGCTTTGGCTTCCATTATACGAATTTAGGAAATTAAAAAAATAAAGGAAGAAAAGAAAAACGCAAGCAGTTTAATAATAATTTAAAATGTATTTAGATTTATTCAAAAACCTTCTTATTTTTCTGCATTTTTACAACAGCGTAAAAAAGTACAACAACCACTCGTAATATTATATTCTACTAAAATTTACAAAATATATTATTATCAATAACAATCCTTTATAGTATGTATAATTTAGTTCCATTTATATACTCTATATACCATATCGTGGAATCGAACCCGCACTCACGGGAACTACGGGTAGTAGCAGAAATCCGGATACGACGTAATGACGAGGTACTTCACAAAAATGTAACGAAGGATGTTAAGTTTATTCTTGTTTAAGTTAACTAAATAGATTCGCGAAAATACATACGTGTGTGTGATACATCTAACAAAATATAACCTCCTCATACGTCGTGTCCGGGATTGGATTGTACTAATAAATGTGTGAACAACACAACCTTCAATTCATATATTTAACTATCGTCGACGAACTCAAAACGAACAGAGGTGTTAAGACCAGCGGTTCTCAAGCTTTCCCATCTACGAGGGTACGCGGTTTGGGGACTGCTGGTTGAAACGTATTTCTTCATCTTTAACGTACGAAAATAAAGCTGCAAATACGGGTGTTTTCGGAGATGCATTCGACTCTGTTACTATCAATATTAAACACAATTAACGTAATTACTTACTATTTTAGTCTTTTTAAATTGATACGCCAAAAAATAGGCTAACTATTGGACAGTTTTTGGGAAGAATGACACCAGCGATGTTTGATATAACGTCGACCGCCATATTGTTACAACAGATTGATGTTTAGATCGTGTATTTTTCTGAATGACGTAATTATAACTTAAATAAAATACTAGCTAGTTTCAAAATTGCCGCCAAAAAGTGGCTTTGAAAAATTCCATTGTGTAAACGCGTCTTTTCATTTTACTCTTACGAATTAAAGAATAGATTATACATTAAGAAAGCCTGCATCAGTAACACAATCAAACTAAAATAGTAAGTACTTACATTCGTTATTTTTAATATTGATAGTAACCGAGAAGTACGCCACTGCGAAAGCACTAGTTTCTGGAGCCTTATACGGAAGATATACAAAACAAAAAAATTGCTTGCTATATACTACATTTTCGGTGACGTCACGTTAGAACAGGTTAGATTTTTAACAAACTTGTTACGCAATTATTAAAAAAAATATTTCTATTCAATTATGACGTGTAATTCTATTACAAATAAAAATAATATGGGGTTTCTAGGATAAGAGTACGTATATGTTACAAACAGAAATTACAAGCTAACAAATCCAAAGCAAGGGAAATACTCACTGACAAAAATAACTTTAAACATTACAGTTAACCGCATTTACCATTTCGTTTAGACCTGTTCAATAGATTTACATATTTTTAGCTGCTCATATATAAATTAATTTTGCAATCATTTAGCATAACTTATTTACGTAACAAATTTTATAGAAATTTGACAACATTGTATAACGTCATTCAGGAATCCTGTAATAATCATATATAATCTATCCTAGCTTATGACGTCAGAGAAATGGCGCTCATTTAATATACAGAATGTTCTCTTGCATTTTAAGGTTATTTTCGTAGATATTGGCTGTATAAGATAATTTTTATGACTCTTTCATTTGATAAGAGATCGCTTTCTAATTCTAAATAGAAATGACAAGGTGGCAAGAAAGTAACGCACAATAATTATAAATTTATGCATAGAAAAAGATCAAAAGTAGTAAACAAAAGAGAAACTGTTTCATACCTCTTTTTTCTTTCATATCATAAATGGTGGTATACTTGACCTTAGAATCATACACTTCGTCTTTTGTCGTATAAGTTAAGACAATCTGTTCTTTTGACGATCTGTTGTTGAAAAAGGAAGCAACATTTGCGTTTTTCTCACAGGTAATGACCTACTTGGTTTGATTTTATTAGAGTAACAGACAACGGGAAATCTTGAACGTTACAGTTGTCAACACTGTACAGCCGGCAGTTGTTCGTAACGTCACACAATTGTTGTGAACGCATTGCCATTTAGTAATCATAGATCGTTGGACTGGTGTGGAACGTGCAGTAGCTGTGAGAGCGTTTTATAAAAATGGTGATAGTGCGACTGCCGCGCAGAGAATATTTCGATAGCATTACCAGCTTGGACGTCATGGACGTGTCCCATCTGCGCATGCGATGACATCGTGGGTGCGTAATTTTGAAGAAACAGGATCTGTCTTGAAAAAGAGAGCTCCAGGTGGCATTCGAACGGTACGTACCCTAGAGAACATTGAGGCTGTTAGAGCTGCAATCGAGAGAAGTCCTCGCCGCTCCGTTCGACAGCATGCATCTACGCTAGGGATTAAGCGACGTAGCTTACAAAGAATACTGCACGAATTACATTTCCATCCCTATAAGTTGCAGATTGTGCAACAATTACATGAACGAGACCCAGCGTCACGTATGGAGTTTAGTAGGCAGATATTGGCTAAAATTAACGAGGACGCGAATTTCGTTGGTAACATATGGATATCAGACGAAGCCCATTTCCACCTGAATGGTTTCGTAAACAAACATGATTTTCGTTATTGGGCGCAGGACAATCCTTGTGAGTTACACCAGCGACCACTACATAGCGACAAGGTCACAATATGGTGTGCTGTATCATGTCGTGGTGTTATCGGCCCTTATTCTTTTGCACGTGAGGATGGTAGTGCAGCGACAGTAACATCCGCTCGATATGTTGAAATGCTTCAAACATTCTTTACACCGAGACTGTACGAGCTTAATCTTAATATGGAAAACATGTGGTTTCAGCAGGACGGAGCCACACACTGCTCAACATTCGATGGTAGCAGTTCGACAATTGTTTGGAAGACGCATTATTTCACGTAACGGTGACATTGAATGGCCTGCGAGATCCTCTGGTCTTAGTGTGTGCGACTTCTTCCTGTGGGGGTATCTTAAAGGCAAGGTGTACACGACATGCAACAATCCATGAACTGAAGGAGAACATTTAACGCGCATGCTAGAGTTTTCATAACAGGCTGTTAGAGCGTGAACGCCGAATGGGAGGACATCTTTCCGATGTCATCTTTAAAAAGTAACACTTTTGGACATTTTGATTGTAAAAACATAAATGGCATGCTGCATACATGCACTTTCGTTAATAAATTACTAGTTTTATGAATTTATTCGTGGAAATAACGTTATTTCAAATTTTGCCGTTCCCCTGCGCTACTCTGTACTACTGCGTTATTGGAGTTAAGTGAAATGTTTATCTTCTAGCATTTGTTTTTGGTTGTCAAATATAGGTTAGCATCGTTTTTGTAAATAGTTGCTGTAAAACATTAATAAATCGAAAGATAATTCATTTTGCACTACAATATATTAAATTTATTTTCAAATTAACTGTTTATACGATATTTAATTTGACTCAGACGTATCGATTTGTTTCATACGCCTAAAAACAACGACGATCACCTGATGGCTATGATACACAACTAAGTTAGCGCGTGCATTATTTTTTACCACCCCCTATCTCAAGAACAAATAATTTAAATCAGAAACTTACGAAATCATAGATAGCCCGTTTCGCTTAAAATAAAACGACATAAGTTAAATTTAAAGCTTTAGCGATTTAGTTCATATTGTTCCGGTCCCAAAATTAATTCTTCATGAAAATGTTAGAAAACATCCTGTATACAGGGTGTCCTATTTTCATTATATCTGTAGAGTATTTTCGTTGTTGCTGCAGATTTCTTTTTAGAAATAAATGGCAATGCAAATGTAATTTCGAAAATCCCTTTAAGATCTGAGAAACAGGGTGGACTTGAAAAATATCGAATATATTTTACAGAAATTTCGAGAGGTATATTAATGAAATTTTAAATTTTGTTGATGATTTCAATTTATTGTCGGGGAAAAAACGTAAGATATGCTTTGAAGGAAATAAGAAAAATATACAGGGTGTTGTGAAAATTGTAACATAGATTTTTTAACATTTTTTTTCCTAAATGAAACCAAAAAATACATACAAATAATTTTTTTTTCTACAAAACGAAATAATTCTTTTCGAAAAATTATAACTACGCCAATGAATTTTATGCAAAAGACCCTCTGTAGATCAACATTTTCGGAAAAGAACCTTCAAAGCTTCGTTTGTAACGACTTTCATTTCTAAATAATACAATGAAAACAGGAGTCTCTGTATATATATGTATAAATCTATATATCACTGAAAAACACAGAGCAACAACCACAATATATACGTTTTCAAAGTACACTATCGAATCATTCTTTTTCCTTTTTGATTATTCTAAATTTAAGTCGGACAATTAGGTTCTATAACCAATTTGTAATCAACTACAATAATAATTGTAATAATATATATAATACGAAAATAATAAAATAACAGATCGCGAAATTATGTGCTACACAATGTATTTTGAGCAACGCGTTTAACTTCTTATAGAAAGAACTATTAATCCCTACGAAAATTAAGTAAAAAAGTCTCGTTTTTTTTATTTCAATCCGCATATATTTCTGTAAGGTTTCAACCATACCTATCCAAAGAGAAATTAAAGAAATCGATAGTACAAGTTGGAAGAGGAGACAAAATGACTAAGAAAACCGATTTTATCCTATTATTGAACCTAAACTATCAAAGTAAAAAAAAATGAACCCTATTATCACTGACTCTTAACCTTTATCTGTTCGATTTCTGAAGGAATGTGACCGTTCATGTAATAATCCGAGGCACTAGTACTATTTTGTTTAAACACTCCGTTCTCACTGCTACCGCCAGCGTGAGGTCTGTAATGGTAACCGTTTAGGGGCGTGTGGGGCTTCGTGTGGCCGTTTTGATAAGCGTATCCGTTTACAGCGTTGCCATTGGACAACCTACTCTCCTTGCCGTTGACGGCCGTAACCGGTGGCTTCTTCCTCCTATGGTTGTTATAAGCTTGTGTGTAGAATTCCTTGAAGAGGAAGAAGAACATCACGGCATGCATGCCTATCCACCAAACGAAGGCACGTGGGTAATTGCAGTCGATGAATAGTAACTGGAAAGCGTGTACCATTATTCCTATGAATTGCACCTAAAACAGAACGAATATCTTGAATTTAATATTTTTACTCTATGTGAAGGGGTATTAAGGCTGGAAATGAAATCCCGAAAAAGGCACGCATTATAAAATCATGGGAGATGGTACCTGAACATGATCAGCTCTTCCACCAACCCCGACTTCCACGTCCACGAATGCATTAGCCGCGTAATCCTTGGGCAATGCACTCGACGCGATGGGTGTATGTCGTGTAGCTAACGGAAACGGACAAGAGGTGAATCTAAGGCGCCTTAAAACCGAATCATTTCGGCTAAGGGAGATAACCCCAACACAGTAACACATGAGCTGAAAAGTCCCGGGTCTAACAAAGAAAACACCGTTTTTTGGTTCAAAATTAGCTTTATTCATCAACGTAATCTCCATCAAGAGCAACGCAATCATTCCAGCGCCAATCTAACATTTTAATACCACTTTTGTAGAACGATTTATCTTTTGCCTCAAAATAGGCCTCAGTTACAGCGATAACCTCTTCATTCGTGCGAAATTTCTTACCGGCGAGCATTTTTTTGATGTCTGCGAACAGCCAGTAGTCTGGCGAATACGGTGGATGTGGGAGCAATTCGATGTTGAATTCATGTAATTTTGCCATTGTTTTGATTGACTTGTGACACGGTGCGTTGTCTTGATGAAACAATTTTTTTTTCTTTGCCATATGCGGTCGTTTCTTTGCAATTTCGGCCTTCAAACGCTCCAATAACGCTATATAATATTCACTGTTGATGGTATTTCCTTTCTCAAGATAGTCGATGAATATTACTCCACGCACATCCCAAAATACCGAGGCCATAACCTTTCCAGCCGATTGTTGTGCTTTCGGGTGCTTTGGACAAGGTTCACCAGTTGCTGTCCACTCAGATGACGATCGTTTTGATTCCGGAGTGAAGTGATGGAGCCATGTTTCATCCATTGTCACATATCGACGCAAAAATTCCGGTTTGTTATGTTTAAACATGGCCGCTCAAAATCATCAGCACGTTCTTGTTTTCGGTCAACAGTGAGCAGACGCGGCACCCACTTTGAACAGAGCTTTCTCATAGTCAAATGCTCATGCAATATAAAGCCAATACGTTCTTTTGATATCTTTACGATGTCAGATAACTCACGCAACTTCACTTTTCGATCATTCAATTTTGTGGATTTATTTGATGTTTTCCGGTGTTACCGCTTCATTTGGACGTCCACTGCGTTCTGCACCATCGGTGCCTCTACGACCACGTTTGAAGTCAGCAAACCAACGTTTTATTGTTGTTTCTGATGGAGCGGAGTCTCCATAACACTTTTCAAGCCATTGCTTCGCTTGAAAGGTATTTTTCCCATCAAGAAGCGGTGTAAAATTAAAACACAGAAATTGTTTTGATCCATTGTTTTGAAAATAACAAAAGTAGCGTGACTCTTAGCACAATAACTCACAAACTAATGAATAGAATATCATGAAATTTTAACAGCTGTCTTTTGAAGGTTAGTACTAACTGAGAGAAAGGTGACTGCAATAAAACTAGCGTCATCTATGTGTTAAGCCCGGGACTTTTCAGCCCATGTGTTAGGAAAGGTTGAGTAGAGGACCAGCAACAAGCTCTCGTAAAAATACTTACAGTACACATATTAGCATGGGAAACTAATCGCAAAGAAAAAAGACAAGAAATGGATTGACACAACTGTAAAATCTGCAATCTGGGATCTAAAACAATCCAGCTTGTGCTGATACCTACACCTCATTCATGTTAAGAATGCAGTAGATAGTGCTACGTTCGGCAGCTGCGTTACAATGGTGAAATTTATGCCATTAGCCTCTACCTACTGCCAAATTCCGCTGAAGATTTTTCAATGGTCCTGCAACTGGATGTACTACCGTAATACTAGAGTAAAGATTATTTCGTTATTTTTGTCACAGCTCGCTTATAAAGATAAAAAATACGAAGAACGAATACAGGAAACAACGATACCAGAATGATAAGTAAATTTGACAACTGACAGAAATTTCATATGAAGAAATTGCATCTGTGTGAATTAAAGCCTATTTATTCTAACGCTGCATTCTTAACGTGAATGAACTACAATAATAGCTCGCTCCTCCTACCTCGTACTTGGGCATTCAATCCTCAATTATTTAAACTGTAAAACTTACCATTTGTAACGTTGTTAAATACTTCTTCCACCAAAGATACTTCTGCATTTGTGGACCGAAGGCACTAAGCATATAATAAGTGTACATAACTATATGCACGAAGGTGTTTAGAAACCCGAAGAACGTGCTGTGACCACCTGGAATCCGAAAAGAAATTATTACTAGCGATTACTCCTTCAAACGTCCCATAATAACCTACCGGGTGTGAATTTGACTCCAAACCACACGGACATCGGCATAACCCCGTGGTGGATGACGTGCAGGGTCGTTATGTGGTCGTTCTTTTTTCTTAACACGAAGAAAAGCTGCAAATTTCGCATATAAAGATCGCTCACAAGGCGTCAAACTAAGATCAACGTGGATAACTTACAGTATCGAAGAATTCCGTGAACTTCGAGAAGAAGTACCACCACGAGATCGAGACCATCTGCGAAGAGAATTTTTTTGTTTTAAGAATTCTCTATTTCTTTTGCGATTTTACAGTGTTACCTTTAAGGTTTCTGGATCATCCGAGTAATCTACCGGTTGACATCTCCAGTTGTACTTACCGGTCAGCCAACCCCCACATCCTATCTGAAACAGCGGAAAGAATATTAAAATTATAGTTATGTGTAAAAGTTGACGTATAGGGAGATATACAAAATGTTACCAATTGACGGTTTTGGCATTGGAAATAAATATTTGCTTTATGTATGCTGCATTACGTATTTGAGGAGCTCATTATATTTTCTTTGCGTTGATATGAAATTTACTTGAGCTTACAAAAGACTACACGTTAAAATTGAAGAAACAAAAAAATGTTGGCATCATTGATATAGGACAAAATATTTGTTATTCACATCAGCATTGAGAAATAATAACCGCAAATTTAACTTCTAAAGGGTTGGCAAAAATGATCTATGAATGGGATAGATTGATGATGGTACAGATATTTTAAAAATTCTTTAAAACCGACGGTGATTGACCATGGACTATGACATATGATAATAAAATATTTTAGAGTGTCTACTAGACATTCAACTAATTAGTTAAACACCTGTCACCTACACACAATGTTTTCTAGAAATAATAACAACTATTAATAATGTACTGCGTATATGCAATTTATAAAGTCTACGATATTAGTAGTACACTAAAATGGTGTTCAATTCTTAATACTGCTAATTAGACCCCTCGCTAGCGTAACTTTTTATGCTACTACAAACGCTACTTATTTTGTTACAATTTAAACACGCATCGGAGAACTTTTTCAAAACCCTTGCAGTACGTTGATAAAAAGATGAATAAAAGATCCGTTCATGCACTTAAAACTAGAGCAAACGAAACAATAATAATGTGCTTACCCTATAAAATAGCCAGGTACTGAAGATAACTTGTAGGAAATTGTACAATATTAGAATATTTTTCAAATGGAAAGGCTTTCTGTTTTCCATTAACTTTGGCCCGATATACTGTAACAGGAAAGAGGGTACCAGTTATTCGATTACAATGAACATTCCTTAAACTGTTCTATCAATGTTGTAAAACACGGACATAAATGGATCTCTTACCTTAACGATAATAACATAAGATATACATATGCCTAACGTGTAGAATGGACTGGACATGAGAAACCAATTTGCTGTCCTGTGGTCTGGAAAGAAATGAAAAGAGAGTTCAGTCATTAGATTATTAGAATGAAATGCTCTATAATATTATACACTATCGCTCAAAAGTGTTTAGGCACTCTCACTGACAGCAAACATGTATAAAAACTCAGCAAAAATGTTAATAATATTTATTTTTTATGTACAGATACACGTACATGAATAAAAATATATTAAGTAAATGTGAAAATTAAAATGTTTAATTTAAATTTTGCTTTCATCTATGTGACCTCCTCTTGATTTAATAATTGCAGCACACAATCGAGGCATTCTCGCAATAAGTTTTGCCAGAGTTTCTTATGTTACTGAGGTCCAACTCGATTGCAATTTGTTTCACACGTCAGTAGCTGATGTGGGAGCCGATTTCCGTACTTCCCGATCTAGTTCTTCCCATAGTAACTCGATTGGATTCAAGTCGGCCCTCTGGGGAGGCCATTCCATAATTTTGAGAGTTCCTTCCTCTTCTAAATGGCGTAAATAGTCTTTACATAATTTAGAGGAATGTTTTGGGTTATTATCTTGCTGGAAGATAAAATTTTGACCCAAAAGTTGAACTCCGGAAGGTATCGCGTGGTTCTCCAAAATTTCGCGGTAACCTTCTTTTTTTAATATACCGTCAATTTTCACAATGTCCCCTACACTAGTGTCAGCAAAACAGCCCCAAATGATGATAGAACCTCCGCCATGCTTCACGGTAGCAGCAATACACTCTTCTCTGGCACGTTCACCCACAAATCTGCTTACGAATATGCGTCTTCGGGTTCCGAACAGCTCAAACTTGGACTCATCCGTCCATAGGACGTTGTTCCACTCTTCTATGGTCCAGTGTTGGTGTTCACGAGCCCATTTAAGTCGCTTTTGCTTGTTTTGTTTGCGTAGTAATGGCTTTTTCATCGCAATACGTCCATGGAGACCGGCTTTCTGTAGGCGACGTTTGACTGTAGAAACACTGACTACTTTTTGGCGATCAACATTTAATTCTGCGGTGATTTCCGGGACTGTTTTGCGTCTATTTAACTTGCTGGTAACCACTATTCTGCGATCATCTGCAGATGTTGTCGCTTTTGGCCTTCCACTCCGTCTTTTATTAAGAAAACTGCCAGTTTCCCGATATTTTTTTACGTTATAGTCAACCGTAGTGTGGTGTATTTTCATTTTTTTGGCAATTTGTCGATTACTTATGCCACTTTTATGGTAAGCTATTATAAGCGCACGTGTTTCCGTACTAATTTCTCTTCGCGGAGGCATTTTAAAAAATTGTCACACGATATTTTGCTCACGACGTGAATAGAGTAAATACCACACTGCAACTGACCATAGGTTACAGATTTCACTATAATCTTCTAGGAAGGTAATTTAGACATTATTACCTACAATCTAACGGATGACTAAATTTACCCAGTAAATTCAGAGGGATTGTTATTGTAATTGCACCGCAATAAACAGTTTATGGTAATCCGACCAAGTGCAGGTAAATGATAGTCAACCTTATGCGATATAATGGGTGTTTATCTTACTGAACTACATTTTAAATACGTATTTCATTTTATTATAGTGTTTTTTGGTAAACATAATACTATATGAATAATCCATGAAAATAGGGATGCCTTAACACTTTTGAGCGGTAGTATATGTGTATAAATACAAGATTTATTTTAAAGCGATTTTTTCGCTAAAAAATTCATTAACTATAAATAAAGTTGACAGCATGGTTTTCAAACAACAGCGTGGTAACAACACAATGATACTTTTACTCTTGTTAGTAACTACCATGTTTTTAAGTATAATTAAATAAACAAGAACTTGAGCGGTTTCTCTTTCTTATATTGCGCAGCGCAAATGATAGCGGTGACAATTGGAAACACTTTTCAAAATACGAAAAGAATCAAACACAATAAGTAAAATGTTTAGTGTAATAGCGGATTCTGTCAAAATTTATTTATTTGCATTGAAAAAATTGGAACTGATTAAAAGGAAGAATAAACAATACAACAATGGTAAGAATGAATTTGGGAAAGGAGAAAAATAAGCAAAAAAACTTTGAAACCTTATATATATATATATAAGGTTTCAAAGTTTTTATATATATATATATATATATATATAAGGTTTCAAAGTTTTTTGCTTATTTTGTTCCTTTCCCAAACTCATTCTTACCATTGTTGTATTGTGTTTGATTCTTTTCATATATTTCATATATATATATATATACTAAAAAATGTATTTAAGGATGCAATATAAATCTAATAAAACGTTGAAAGTTTACGTGCACACCTCATTCTCGTCATCATGCCTTTACACGTGTCATCTACTTATGTGATATGATAACACGATGAATTGAAATGGAAAGGATCAAACACATCATCAAGAAGAATTTTAAAAGATTTGAGATTCAAGTTTCCATGTACATAGAGTAATATGAAAGTATTGACAGGACGATTAAATATACGAGCATTAAGAATTGAATACTTGCAGAAGATTAAACATTTTCATGAGACAAACAGATCCATTATATACATACACTAGGGTGACAGAATAAAATAGACATCAGGTAAAGCGGTATAAATATGTAAACAGCTAAATTCTAAGAACGAATTAAGAACTTTCTCTCGTCATTAGGGTAGGGGTAGATGTATCGGAAGGAATTCGTCATAGTTTAGTATCGTTACAACTATGCCTCGCTTACAAGGTTCGAGTCATATTAGCGACTTCACCCGGGGTCGCATCGTTGGCCAGAATGAACGCGGCGCTTCGCAACGTGAAATAAGTAAATTTTTAAATATTCCGTTGTCCACAGTTAACCGTGTGATTACACAATTTAAGCGCAAGGAAAAAACAACAGTGGAGTCGAGACCAGGTCGTGCCGGACCTTCTGAAAGAAGTAAAAGGGTACTTGCGCGCGAAGTGTTAAGAGAACCGTGAAAAAGTACAGCTGAGTTTGCGGCAACTTCACAGAAAAGTCAGCGCACCGTTCTGCGATACCTCCACAGTGTGGAGATGTATAAAAGGGTGGCAAAGAAATAACCTCTCCTTACGGCGTTTCAAAAACGGCACCAAATGGCTTGGGCAATCGAAATGCGAACGAAGCCCGAAGAGTTTTGGCGGTCTGTCATTTTTTCAGACGAGAGCAGATACTGCCAATTCAGTGATAGTGGTCGTACGTGGGTATGGAGACGTTCGTCACAGCAACTGGACGACAAATTTTTAGCATCAGACGGTGAAATACGGCGGTGTGAACATCATGGCGGTGTTGTGCGCGATATGGTATGGTGGAAGATCGCAATTAGTAATCTGCGACGGAAATATAAATGCGGCAAAATATATCCAAATATTAACAGAAGGACTACTACCGATATTCGACAACGCAATTTTATCTAAAGAAGACGCCACTTTTATGGAGGATGGAGCACCCTGCCACAAAGCAAGAACAACAACCACATGGAAAGAGGAACAGGGGATTCGGATGTTACCATGGCCAGGCCAATCACCAGACATGAATCCGATAGAGAATGTTTGGCACATAATCCAGACAAATATGGCGAAACGACCCCGAAAACCCAGCAATAAGGAAGAACTCGTGGCAGCTGTTGGCAGAAGAGTGGTTAAATATTCCAGAAGACACCATTAATCATTTAATAGATTCTATGCCACGACGACTCGCAGTACTTCACGCAAGTAAAGGTGGATCGACAAAATATTAGTCTAATTTAAAAATTTTAAAATATTTTGTATATATAACGCAAATAGAATCTTTTTCTTAATTAGTAGGCGTCTATTTTATTCTGCCACCCTAGTGTATATAGATGAGACTTACATTCACATAGTCATATTCCAAGATGTGAAGTAATGAAAGCACAAAAGGTCTTTTCAAAAACAGATCTAAACGACCCAGACTAATAATAGCGCACCCAACAGTAAAAGGGTTAAGTAAAATTTTCCGACAACTAAATATGAACGTGTTTTTTGTGTCAAAAAACAACTTAAAGAATCTCTTAGAGAATCCCAAAGATAAACCGGAGATGATAAAAAGGTCTGGAATATACGAAATCGCATGCAATGATTGTGAGAAAGTTTATATTGGACAAACAAAAAGGAGTATCGGTTCAAAGAACATATTAGACACTATCGTTTCGACAAACCCGATCTATCAAGTGTTGCAGAGCATATGGTAAAATCCGGACATAAGATTGATTTAAAAAATCTGACTACTTAAAAACGTAAACTCGTATAGAGAATTAGACGCGTACCAAACGATATGTATGAAAAAGAGCGGAAACTTATTGAACAGAGAACTACCCCCAATTGCACACTCGAGTTTGATTGATTTATTACCATAGGCCCTGTTAAAGATACGGTTCGCTTTCGGTCCATCCTTTCGCGAGAAAGGCATTAGATCACCGAGTAGATTGTAAATAGTCATATGTTTTAGAAATTTTAGAGCCTGCGTAGAAAATAATTTGCATGTGTGATACAGTTTTTACTTTCAGTCGGTAACACTGTTGACAATGAGAGCCCACGTGCTCTCGAAACGCTGCGTTCCGCATAATTAATTAATTTGTGTGAGTGGAGTTTACTGCTATACCTGTAAATATCACCTGTTCAATAAGCAATCGCTTCACCACTTTGCGAATAAATACGATCCCCAGTGAAAGCCATCATTCCGACGATGGTTACAGAACCATATGCCAATTTCTGACAAATATACACGTTTTCCTCGTTGAAAATATGTTACTTTCTTTTCGATTAAATCCTAATACAAATTTCTTAAGGTGGTATTAAACTTTATGACCTGTAGTGTACACATGTTACGACAGATTTTTTAGCAAGTGCAAGTAATATTGAAAGTGTTCGGCGTAATACGCGATTTCAATAAATTACGCAATCGAACGTAATATCTAGCAATTTCTCTACAAAATGTATGTTCCAGCAAAAATAAAAAGAAAGAAGGAGCAAAAAGTAAACAGTATTTTACTGCTAATATTAGCTGCGAAGGAGCGAAGTTACAGCGCATGGATAAGCCGTATTGGGAAACCTGACCTAGTTTAGACGATGCGATGTTGAACGTTATTGTGAGCTTAGCTGAAATGTAGGGTCAATGTCAGACGTCGAAGCGGAAGAAATACCTTGCCATTGCAAAGTCATGATTGCCTCCTCTTGGGTCGAATAGAAATTTCACTGTAATTTCCACTCATTACAAATGACTAGGTAGACTTGACATGGTAATAGCTGATTTATAAGATTCGCCACGTCTTCAGTGTATACAGGATATCCCGATCTCGTACAATTCTAGATGAAATCTCTTGATAAATATATTCTTAGAAATTAATAAAGAAAGTTCGAAACATACAGGATGTTACCGAATTTCCCCTGAAACTTCGTGTGATATTCTATGCGTTTTGAATAAGAAACTAAAGGACATAATTTGCGCCCAGAGCGCTTAGTTCTTTCAGACGGAATCTTTTAAAGACAACATCGCTGACATCGTATATTGAGATAGTAATCACAAATATTTTTCGCAAACATTACACCGCTTAACAAAATAAATTTTTTGTCGTGGTGCCTGTAGAATTCGAACTGGTTGAAGGTATTTCTAATGTGCTGGTTCCAAAAATAACTGGAATTTCTACCTAGTAGTTAATTTAGTATCATGCTTTCGTGTGATAACTGTGTCAGTGTGTACTAAATATTTGCTCTAAATTGTTGCATGAATATTGAAAATTCAATTGTAGGGAATACATCTTTAAGGAAAGTACAAAACCCATATCTCCTTTTGTAAAAAGAGCATATTTGCCGTATTTTGGCGTCCAGTTATGAGACCAGGATAAATCTTGAGCATTACATTTTGTATGCAAAACATGCGTAGAAGATTTGCGACAGTCCACAAACGGAAAGAGAAAGAAAATTTGGAGTACCTATGGTATGGCAGCAGCCTAAAGAGCATAACGATCACTGCTATTTTTGTTCTGCCAACATGAAAGGCTTTAATCACAATAACCGGCATAAATGGATATACCCTAACATGGAATCAGGAAGGAGACCTCTTCCTCATTCTGAAGAAATACCTATTCCAACGTTTAATAGATTACCTATCCTTCTGGAGGATGACACAGATACATCGTCTAGCGAGGTGTAGTTCGAGAAAAGGTGATAGTGATTTTGATGGACCATCAGCGAGTCCCCAACGTTTCAGCCGATAAGAGCTTAATGACTTTGTTAAAGATCTGAACCTCTCAAAGGAGTCGTCCGAATTGCATGCTTCCAGATTAAAGGAACAGAACTTACTGCGTCCTGGTAGTAATATTACATTTTATCGTACCACAGAGAAAGATCTGCTGCCGTATTTCTCTAAAGAAAACAACTTAGTGTTTGTAATGATGTAAGAGGTCTCTTGAAGGAAATGGGGTTAAATAAATACACGCCAAATGAATTCCTATAGACAGTTCATCCAGAAATTTAAAATGTGTACTTTTGCACTATGGTAATAAACATGGTTCTATACCTATTGGACACATTCCAGCACTACGAAAGAGGAATACGAGACAATATCATTGGTCCTGAAAAGTATCAAGTATGAAGAGTATCAATGGGTGATATGTGTCGATGTAAAAATGGTAAGCTTTCTTCTCGGGCAACAATATGGTTACACAAAATATCTTTAGGACAACACAGCTAAGGCTCAGCACTGGATTATCAGAAACTGGCCTTTAACAAATGTTTCAGTTCAAGGAAGACACAACGTTCTTAACGAACGAAACCATCTTTCCACCACTGCATATCAAGTTGGGACTTATGTAGTAATTGTTTTGAGTATTTGAAACAAAACTTTCCAAGACTTAGCACAGAAAAACTAAAGGCTAGAATTTTTTATGGTCCTCAGATATAGTTCAGTTTTTGTATTTCAGTTAACAGTTATTAAATAGTAATATTTAAAAAGTTACGTACATACATAACAAAGCATTACACCTAATTTTGGCGATTTTTTCCTAAATAGGGCAGAAAGAGTGAATTTCTAAAACAAGATCTGATAGAACAAATCTGACAGAATTTTTGGATTATGCGGCCTAAAATTGTTTATATCATATTAAAAATATTCGAGGCACCACAATGTGTGTTATCTGCGTAATTTATTTTGCTACCTTACATAATGGAATCGAACCTACGAACGATAATGTATCCGAAATGTGTAGGTTTTCAATATAATTTCAACAATTAAACAAATTAAGTTTCAATATACGGCAGGTACATTCCACAACGTAAAATAATAGAAAGAAAAAACATAAAATAGTGTCTATAATAGTACTTACCTTGGTATTTATTTAAATATCTGTTAACGTCTTCCATTGCTTTTATTAGTAGCGCCATTGTAATAAAACTGTAACAAGAAGAGAGATCACAATTAATATTCTTAATTTACTCGAATTTACAAAAAAAATATATAACAAAACTTACTAAGAATATATAATATATGTATATATTAAAAAGTAGCAAGATGCTGCTAGTATTGTTATGTAACTTTTCTTCCGAATACCGTCGTTTTAAATACGTTTACATTACCGCATCGTATATTGCTTAAAGCACTCGCTAAAAACGTTAGCCACGCACCGACTGAACTGATAACTAAAACCAACTATTACCTTGCCAGCCATTAAATACACCACACGCGGCGCTGTACTTTAACTGCCGACTTATGCGAATCTTAGTCATTAGCCGAGGTTCAAGTTTATCCTATAGTTTAGTAAATAACTCGGTAGTTTAGAACTAGAACCTTGTACTCGGAGATGTTCACAAATTGAAGAGAAATCAAAGTAAACACGAGGTAATTACCTATATACAAACAACGTAAATAAAGCCTTCAAACGAATAATTTTTTAATGTGCATGGGTTTTATTTATAATTTGTACTGCTGAAATGCATGGTTTATCTGACTAAAAAATTATTAGGATATTAGATTCCATAAAATTTTATCATCAGAAATGAATACTGGTCTTGGCAATGAACTTCATCTATAGTGTTTTCCACTGTATAACGACTCGACGTCTTGTACATACGAGGGCGACCTGAAATGTTTTCGAAATCGACAAGAAAAATACGGTATTGGTGTGGTTTTTTATTTTTATTTTTCGATGTAGTCTCCTCCAAGATCAATACACTTTTTTAAACGGTGCTTCAGTCTCTTCAAGCCGTCGGCAAAGTAGGATGTTTCCAGGTCTGCAAAATAGCCGAAAGTTTTTTCATATCCAAAATTTCGTGTAGGATATGGTCAACGCGTTCTTTTGAGATGCCTGTTGTCGCCGCTATCGGCTAACACGACATCATGAATCTTGTTAATTGCCTTTTACTTTTTCATTTTTAAAATTTTTGCTACTTGGCCAAACTTCTATGGGAGGTAGTGTATATTCAGTTTAGTACTTTCTGTTATGTGCACAAACATATAGCAAGAACCAAATGTATTCAATTGTATTAAACTTTAGAACTACGTAGAGTAAATATATCTATAGTGCACAGATTAGGCTGTATACTAAAATAGCGTTCAATTTTTAACAATACTAATGTGGATTTCCTTGAACAAATCGTAGTATAATTTCAGTATTATATAATCTGAGTAATATATCTTAATCTAATTTTGCATGTGACTCCGTTAAAATAAAAAAGGGGACAATGTTTAATGATAACAACACAGTCAGTCATCAAAATCTCTTAGTCGCTTTAATCTAGGTTAATGTAACAATACCATATGAACCAGCGCTTGGTGTTAGTAACGAACTCATCCATAATTATAAAAATGCCCCATACACTTCAAACAACTAGACACCTAACTGGTTGATATGGGTTTCATAAGTAATTTTGTAATTGAAGATTTTAAATGATGAAGAAACGAGAATCAAAATCAATATTGCGCAATATCCCTTCTTATATTATTTATTTAAGCAAATATAAACGTTGAAGAGCAAATTAATAAGTTGATGAACTGACAAGACATCTAGCAAGAGTTGCGAAGATTGTCTAGAGCTGTGGACGAATATTTTTGCATGGTTGGAGGACAGTTGCTTCCGCGAAAGCGTTATAAAGAATTATTATTTAAAAAATCCAGCATTAAAAAACATTTCTTACTACTACAATACTTGGAATTGTAAAAATTGATTGTATCCAATCTCGCTTCTATTTGTTATAGGTAATTCCCCCTCACTAAGAAAAATTGAAGTAAATTACGTACGAGGGGAGGTCTAGAAGATCGTGGAATGAAAGGGTTTTAAATAAAATAGAACAATAAATCTATTTTTCCTTTTCAATATAACCACCTTTAAGCACAACACATTTATTAGATCTATGAATTAATTTTTCTACACCATCATAAAAATATTTTTTATCTTTCGCCTCAAAATGGGCCAAAATTGCCTCCTTTATCTCATTGTCGTCGGAAAACTTTCTTCCACGTAAGTCTTTTTTTACATTGGGGGACAAATAAAAATCACTAGGTGACAGGTCTGGACTGTAAGGTGGATGGACTATTGATTGAAAGCCATGCTTGTGCAGAGCAGCCATTGCAACTTTGCTCTTGTGAACCGCATTGTCTTGCAAGAGCAACACACCCTTGCTCAATTTTCCTCGACGGTTTTCCTTGATGGCCTCCTTTAATTTTTCTAGTATCGCTGCGTAATATTCGCCGGTTATGCTCCTACCTTTTTCTTTGTAATCAATCAATAATATCCCCTCACAATCCCAAAAAACAGCAGCCATCAAGTTTCCAGCCGATTCTGACAGTTTGAATTTCTTTGGCGGTGGTGTCCCCATTTCATGCCATTGCATGGACTCCTGTTTGGACTCAGGCTCAAAGTGATGAACCCATGTTCCATCTCCGGTAACAATCCGCTCCAAAATCTGTGCAGGTTTGTCTCCACACAGCTCCAAAAATTGTTTGAACGCACAGACGTGGTGCCGTTTTTGCAGCGGCGTGAGCATTCTCGGTACCCATCTTGCACTGACTTTTGTCATACCCAGGTGGTCATGTAGGATACGCAAAATGTTGGTATCTGATACTCCAACTAATGCAGATAATTGTTTTTTCTTCAAACGGGCATTTTGCAGTAGAAATTTTTGAACTTTTTCGACGATGTCTGATGGCCAGTTGAGGCCACCACAACTTGCCGTCCTGAGTTGGGGGTCGTCTTCAATCGACTCCCGAACATGTTTATAAAAACCATGCGACTTATAAATCATTGATTTTCTAGGGCGCTCTTCCCCATAAACGGTTTCCATTTCATTCAATATGGTTTGAGCGTTCTTTTCTTGCTTTGTAAGGAACTTTATCACAGAACGGTGTTCAATTTCCTCCATAGTTTCAATTTTCTTCTGGATTGACTTGTTTAGCAGGCAACTATTCGTAAACGACTGACGCTATAGGGCTGCAACTTAACTTATATACTAATGATGAGTCGCCAATCAGAATGACACCTAGCGAGCGCCCCTATCCCCACTCCATTCCACGAACTTCTGGACCTCCCCTCGTATATAGTTCCCTTTAGGCAAGTGTTAACTCAATCTAAGCTAAGATCTTCTGCATACGCCCCGACCAAATAAGCAACCATTTTATTTTTTTTTGCAAAATTCTAGTTATAAGCTTTCAAAATATGTATTATTATTATTATTCTTTCTTCAATAAAAAACGAATTTCATAACCAGTTTTTGCCGACCAGATTTTTTCGTATACATACTTTACGTAAATTCTTAGAAATATTAATTAAACTATCTACTTTACATTCGATTTCTGTCGATTACATGTACACATCTGTTCGTGCACGATTGTAACAAATATTTTCAATTCACCCTATAAAATATTTTCAGGTACGTAATCTCCAGGTGATAGTTTAGTTCAATATGATCTGAAACTTGTGAGCGGTACTGTATACGCTTATCTTACAGAGTGGCATAGCAACATTGAGACGTATGTATTTGCTTTATAGTACAACTTAAAATGGAACACAAATAAAATAACACGTGCCATATAATTTATTAAAATTTACAAAGTTCGTCGTCTAACTTAAGGCATGGCTGATATTTTAGGAGCTTACATAATGGGAGCAAGCGAAACCTCAATAAATCACATGCAGCCAAAAGGAAAATAGCGTTGCTACTTCAGACATTTTCGTATTTAATCATGTTGCGAAATAATTTGAATTATAGATTATCTAATTTGTGTCACCGTGTTTCTTACTTATACAGTGCCCGCTAGAAATACGTACGTGAATAGGCAAAAACAATGACAAATCAATCTTTAGTCCTGTAAAATTTCACAAAGTTGTTCATGTGCGAAGAAGACATAACCAAAAATCAGAAATTCTTTCCGGAAAACAATTTAACGATAAATTTCAGCACGCAGAAGAATATGCATAAATCAATGGAACAAACAGAAGATATTTTCTCTCCTGCATGTGACAAGATAATCGAAGATCTACCCAAGGAGGATAAGATTTAACGTCACAGATACGAAAAGTAGTGGCATGAGCCGTACATGCATGTAAATTAATGAGAATAATTAGTTTTAAAATGTTTAATGGAATGTATCTACAATTTAATATTGTCTCCTTCAATGTATGCTCCTTTGGAATACACACAGCGTCTTCAGCGAGTTTTCTCTTCTCCTCAAAGTGCGGAATTATCCCCCATATAACTTCTATGGGATGAGTTTGATCGAAAGGCTAGACAGTGACAACCCCAGAACACCCAACGCCTGTGTAAAGTCTTTGATGATGCACGCAAATCAAGTTGGATAATGACGCCCACCATAGCTTCGTCAATCTTCGTATAAGCCCGAAGAAGTGACAAGTCATATTGAAACCATGAAATATCCGCTAGATATTAAATTATTAGAATAATTTCCCTTGGTTCTTCAGCGATAATTCAATTTCCTTGTTATTGCCAATGTTAAATTTAGTTGTATTAGGTTTTTGTGGAATTTTTTATGAATAAGAATTTCACGGTTCCCGGTAGGATTTGAACCTACAACTCCAGTTCGCTAGACCGGTGTACATTAATTTACACAACAAAGACCGTCTGAACAAATCTTTACTTAAATCGCCATATAAGTTATTAAATTTCAATTTGCAAATTCTTTATACCTACATGTAATAGGGACTGCATATATCCCTGATATCTAACACATGGGCTGAAAAGTCCCGGGCCTAACACATAGACGACGCTAGTTTAATTGCAATCACCTTTCTCTCAGTTAGTACTAACCTTCAAAAGACAGCTGTTAAAATTTCATGATATTCTATTCATTAGTTTGTGAGTTATTGTGCTAAGAGTCACGCTACTTTTGTTATTTTCAAAAAACAATGGATCAAAAACAATTTCGTGTTTTAATTTTACACTGCTTCTTGATGGGAAAAAAATACCGTTCAAGCGAAGCAATGGCTTGAAAAGTGTTATGGGGACTCTGCTCCATCAGAAACAACAATAAAACGTTGGTTTGCTGACTTCAAACCTGGTCGTAGAGAAGCCGATGATGCAGAACGCAGTGGACGTCCGAATGAGGCGGTAACACCAGAAAACATCAAAAAAATCCACAAAATCGTTTTGAATGATCGAAAAGTGAAGTCGCGTGAGTTAGCTGACATCGTAAAGATATCAAAAGAACGTATTGGCTTTATATTGCATGAGCATTTGACTATGAGAAGGCTCTGTTCAAAGTGGGTGCGGCGTTTGCTCACTGTTGACCAAAAACAGGAACGTGTTGATGATTCTGAGCAGTGTTTGGCCATGTTTAAACGTAACAAACCGGAATTTTTGCGTCGGTATGTGACAATGGATGAAACATGGATCAATCACTTCACTCCGGAATCAAAACGATCGTCATCTGAGTGGACAGCAACTGGTGAACCTCGTCCAAAGCGCCCGAAAGCACAACAATCGGCTGGAAAGGTTATGGTCTCGGTATTTTGGGATGTGCGTGGTGTAATATTCATCGACTATCTTGAGAAAGGAAATACCATCAACAGTGAATATTATATAGCGTTATTGGAGCGTTTGAAGGTCGAAATTGCAAAGAAACGACCGCATATGGCAAAGAAAAAAAAATTCTTTCATCAAGACAACGCACCGTGTCACAAGTCAATCAAAACAATGGCAAAACTACATGAATTGAACTTCGAATTGCTCCCACATTCACCGTATTCGCCGGATTTGGCTCGCAGCGACTACTAGCTGTTCGCAGACCTCAAAAAAATGCTCGCCGGTAAGAAATTTCGCACGAATGAAGGGGTTATCGCTGAAACTGAGGCCTATTTTGAGACAAAAGATAAATCGTTCTACAAAAGTGGTATTGAAATGTTAGAGCGGCGCTGGAATGATTGCGTTGCTCTTGATGGAGATTACGTTGATGAATAAAGCTAATTTTGAGCCAAAAAGCCTTTGTTAGGCGCGGGACTTTTCAGCCCATGTGTTAAACAGACACGATATTTTAATATTAATACCAAGTTGCATTATCCATTAAATTATTAGGAGAACTTTCGTTGATTTTTCAGTGACAATTCAATTCCTTGGTGCTGCAAACCCTAAATTTAATTGGATTAACTTTTCCCTGTAGGATTTGAACTTACAGCTCCAGTTCGCTAAAAAATTGAATCATTGTACTTCTACAAAATTAATTGATCAATGTTTATTGTTGCCAAAATAATAGGAACTGCAATATGTTCATTTATTTACGAACTATCTTGACAGCTTCCTTCTTGTAGTTTATCAACTCAAACGTCACGATGTCTAGTAATTCACTGAAATTCGTAATTAAACCAAGAACTAACAATTTTGTTATTGGTAGCAAAGAGACGTGATCATGTATCCAACATCCTTGAACATTTAAGAGTGCCCTAGCCTAGGTGCTTTTCAAAAACATAAGAGAAGAATTCCTTACGTTCGGAATGTGCTTATGCAAACATATTAATTTCCTTTTGAATTAATGTTCGATATATATACGTCATTGCAGGTTATTTGATTTGTTTCTTACCAATAGACACTTGAAAGTTTTACGTCAACATTTTGCAAGTAATGTTTCGATAATTGAATAATATATCTGGCTTCACATACACAATTAATAAGGTGAAGTGGTTTTATGAGAAAGAAGAGAAAAGAACAAGCAAAAAAACAAGTGGTTTTTGTTTACTCTCCTGTTGAATTCAAACAGCTCGGCATACGTTGTTTTCTCGAAAGAAGTTAAGTAAAGAAGGTTGATTAGAAGAATTCAAAAAAAATGCATATTCACTGTTTATCATATCGTAGGAAGTGCCGAATTAAGCAATTTCTATATATGTATACTACCGTCCGCATATATATGAGCACGGCTACAAACGGTATAGCAATAGGCATTCTTGTAACTGAATTTATTAGAAACTGTTATCCAAAAGTAGATCAATTTATTAATCCTTACCAAAAAAATTTTCATGAAAACTTATTCAATTCTTTTTTCAATCTGTTTCCATATAGCACGACAATCGAAAAGGAGTGACGTACGTTCTAAATGTTAAGTTAGGTACACTACCGCTCAAATGTGTTTAGGCACTCTCACTGACAGCACTGACTTAGCAAAGACGTATAAAAACTCAGCAAAAACGTTAATAATATTTATTTTTTATGTACAGATACACGTACATGAATAAAAATATATTAAATAAATGTGAAAATTAAAACGTTTAATTTGTTTTGCTTTCATCTATGTGACCTCCTCTTGATTTAATAATTGCTGCACACAATCGAGGCATTCTCGCAATAAGTTTTCCCAGAGTTTCTTGTGTTATTGAGGTCCAACTCGATTGGAATTTCTTCCGCACGTCAGTAGCTGAGCCGCAGGGGAGCCGATTTCCGTACTTCCCGATCTACTTCTTCCCATAGTAACTCGATTGGATTCAAGTCGGGGCTCTGGGGAGGCCATTCCATAATTTTGAGAGTTACTTCCTCTTCGAAATGGCGTAAATAGTCTTTACATAATTTAGAGGAATGTTTTAGGTCGTTATCTTGCTGGAAGATAAAATTTTGACCCAAAAGTCGAATTCCGGAAGGTATTGCGTGGTTCTCCAAAATTTCGCGGTAGCTTTCTTTTTTTAATATACCGTCAATTTTCACAATGTCCCCTACACTAGTGCTAGCAATGCAGCCCCAAATGATAATAGAACCTGCACCATGCTTCACGGTAGCAGCAATACACTCTTCTCTGGCACGTTTACCCACAGATCTTCTTACGAATATGCGTCTTCGGGTTCCGAACAGCTCAAATTTGGACTCAACCGTCCATAGGACGTTGTTCCACTCTTCTATGGTCCAGTGTTGGTGTTCACGAGCCCACTTAAGTCGCTTTTGCTTGTTTTGTTTGCGCAGTAATGGCCTTTTCATCGCAATACGTCCATGGAGCCCGGCTCTCTGTAGGCGACGTTTGACTGTAGAAACACCGACTAGTTTTTGGCGACCAACATTTAATTCTGCGGTGATTTCCGGGGCTGTTTTGCGTCTATTTAACTTGCTGGTAACCACTATTCTGCGATCATCTGCAGATGTTGTCGCTTTTGGCCTTCCACTCCGTCTTTTATTAAGAAAACTGCCAGTTTCTCGATATTTTTTTACGTTATAGTCAACCGTAGCGTGGTGTATTTTATTTTTTTTGGCAATTTGTCGATTACTTATGCCACTTTTATGGTAAGCTATTATAAGCGCACGTGTTTCCGTACTAATTTCTCTTCGCGGGGGCATTTTAAACAATTGTCACACGATATTTCGCTCACGACGTGAATAGAGTAAATACCACACTGAGATTATGCCGAAAAATAAAAAGCATTTTATTGAAATATTGATATTTGCTATGCTTTGGTTATCGAATTTTTCAGCTTACCCTCGTATTACTACAAACCAACTCTATATTTGATATCAAAAAAAATTTCTATTTTATAGTCGCTCCTATGTATATGGACAGTAGTGTACGTAAGTACAGAAATCGAATTAGATGCAATTACGCGATATACAATTGTCATCAACACGTTTGTTCATTTGAAAGACCGACTCCTAAAGTGGAAATTAATGTTTACATTGCAATCCAAGCCGTACTATGAGCGGACAATATTAGATATTAGAATAATTAACACCACGAGCCACATAATTAGTACTAATCATGCTATACGAAAAAAAATACCATAAGTTAATAGTTACTATACAATTACATATAAACTTATGCTAGCAACAAAAACAAAAAACATTTTTTTTTATCCTATGTCTTTTATACCTTGCGGTGTCGGACTATTTATTTCTTATTTTTATCTTCTACAGGTTCCTGTTCTGAGCCAGTTGTTTGGCTTCAATCCATCCCATACTTCTCTTTTCCAATGTTCTATATACCTGCTCCTTCCAGGTGTTTCGGGGTCTACCTATTCTGTTTTTGCCCTCTGTTTTGGCTTCAAATATCCTCTTTGTGATTCGATCTTCTTCCATTCTGTGTAGATGTCCAAGCCATCCCAGTTATCTCTCTTCTATGACCACTTCTACTGGTTTGATACCCGGACTATTAGTGATTGCCGTGTTTCTGATTCTGTCCCTTCTAGTTACTCCTTCTATTCTTCTTAGGAATCTCATTTCCATGGCCGTAACTCTACTTTTGATTCTATTCGTGGTTATCCATGACTCACTATCATATATTAATGTTGGTCTGACCACCCTTTTATACACCTCTGTCTTTATTTTTTTTGGTATTTCTCTTTTATCCAGAATCGAATTTCTCAATATGTTATATATTTTTGCGGATTTCCCTATCCTCTCATTTACCTCTTTCTCTATTCTCCCATTGTCTTCAATGATTATTCCTACGTGGTTGTAACTTTTAACTTGTTCCAATGCTTTTTCCCCGATTTGGTGCTATGTTTTCTTTCTTCTGCTTGTGTTTGATTTCCTCCTGCTTATCTCCATATTTATCTTTGTTAGTTCTTCTTGGTATATCTTCAAGTTTTGCTGTAATGTCTCTTCCGAGTGTGCTATCAGTACCATATCATATGCAAACGGAGTTTTCTACACATAGGTTATCTACTTTATTTATAACTCTTCCTTTTCACCCAACAGTAAAAGGGTTAACTAAAATTTTCAGACAACTAAATATGAACGTGCCCTTGTGTCAAAAAACAACTTAAAGAATCTCTTAGGGAATCCCAAAGATAAACCGGAGATGATAAAAAGGTCTGGAATATACCAAATCGCATGCAATGATTGTGAGAAAGTTTATATTGGACAAACAAAAAGGAGTATCGAAACGAGGTTCAAAGAACACATTAGACACTATCATTTCGACAAATCAGAACTATCAAGCGTAGCAGAGCATATGGTAAAATCCGGACATAAGATTGATTTAAAAAATCTGACACTACTTAAAAACGTAAACTCGTATAGAGAATTAGACGCGTACGAAACGATATGTATGAAAAAGAACGGAAACTTATTGAACAGAGAACCACCCCCAATTGCACACTCGAGTTTGATTGATTTATTACCATAGGCCCTGTTAAGGATACGGTTCGCTTTCGGTCCATCCTTTCCCGAAAAAGGCATTAGACCACCGAGTAGATTGTAAATAGTCATATGTTTTAGAAATTTTAGAGACTGCGTAGAAAATAATTTGCATGTGTGATACAGTTTTTACATTCAGTCGGTAACACGGTTGACAATGAGAGCCCACGTGCTCTCGAAACGCTTTGTTCCGCATAACTAATAAATTTGTGTGAGTGGGGTTTACTGCTATACCTGTGAATTATAAAATGCGAGATGTAAAACTTCTATGGAAAAACTTAAAATCATTAAACATTTACAACAGCATTCAGTCGGTAACACAGTCTATGCCTATGAGCCCGAAAGTAAAAAGCAATCGACTACATTGGTCTTCCAAGATGAGCCAAACAAAGCCAAGAAAAGTTGTTCGCACCAGAAGCACCTCGAAGCAGATGATCGTCTATTTTTATGAGATAAACGGGCATGTGGTGACAGTGCCCCTAGAGGATCGTAGAACGGCCAAGTCTAAATGGCACACAACCATGTGTTTGCCAGAAGTCTTTGAATAAAAATGTGGTCAACGATTTTCGACGTCAGAAGAAGCGGTTGATGCGTTCAAAATGCATGTTTTGGAGACACCTCAATCGGAATGGAGAAGTGCTATGAAGATTGACTCAAACGTATGCAAAATAAAACCGTTTTCAACGACAAATATTCATTTCTATTTATTATTTCGGATACACAAAGAGCAACCCTCGTATTAATTAATGACAATACCACTTTCTATTAAACATACTTCCATAATCTTGGAACTCACCACCTCACAACGTAATCGACTTATAAATATTCGTAATGACGTTCCTCTACATGCGATATGGACCTTTCCAATCGATAATTGAGACTAATTTTTGTAACTGACGTAATTTGTTTGGACACGAGTTTAGCGAATTTTTCTAGAGAACCTCCGCGAAAAGAAAGAACAAGTTAATTTGCCGACGACATCGCTCAAAAGCGAACGGTTAAATTGGCTCAGTGGGTTTGCGACCTCCGGAATGATAAGCTGTCATAACATAGAATGTAAACATGACAAACAATAACCGTTTGATTGTGCATGTGATCACTTGAAGATGTCTTTTGTTGTTATATAATTTCGCCGTAAGTGCTTGAATAGAATTGAATTTCATTATCGCCCAGGCGGAAGCCGACGTTAACCTTAACTTCGACCCTCAAGTTCGCTTTCCTATAACGCTGTTTGTTTATAGCGCAACGTAGAATCGCGCTGTTGTGGCGACGAAGCCTTGACTTCTTAGAAAATAACAAATTAGCTGAAAGGATTTGTTAGCTTTTTTTCGTTGTTGCATAACGCACGCCGTTTTTTCCTTTAATTCGAAAGTGTAAGCGTTAACCTTTTGAATTCAACAGAAATGAATGCACGTGAAATTAAGTCGACATAATAACGAAGAGTGTTTAATAATGATTTTTATGCAATTAACTTTGTAATGTCAAGACTATACATAACATATGGGCTGAAAAGTCCCGGGCCTAACACATAGATGACGCTAGTTTTATTGCAGTCACCTTTCTCTCAGTTAGTACTAACCTTCAAAAGACAGCTGTTGAAATTTCATGATATTCTATTCATTAGTTTGTGAGTTATTGTGCTAAGAGTCACGCTACTTTTGTTATTTTCAAAACAATGGATCAAAAACAAATTCGTGTTTTAATTTTACACTGCTTCTTGATGGGAAAAAATACCGTTCAAGCGAAGTAATGGCTTGAAAAGTATTATGAGGACTCCGCTCCATCAGAAACAACGATAAAACGTTGGTTTGCTGACTTCAAACGTGGTCGTAGAGACACCGATGATGCAGAACGCAATGGACGTCCAAATGAGGCGGTAACACCAGAAAACATCAAAAAAATCCACAAAATCGTTTTGAATGATCGAAAAGTGAAGTGAAGTTGCGTGAGTTAGCTGACATCGTAAAGATATCAAAAGAACGTATTGACTTTATATTGCATGAGCATTTGACTATGAGAAAGCTCTGTTCAAAGTGGGTGCCGCGTTTGCTCACTGTTGACCAAAAACAAGAACGTGTTGATGATTCTGAGCAGTGTTTAGCCATGTTTAAACGTAATAAACCGGAATTTTTGCGTCGATACGTGATAATGGATGAAACATGGATCCATCACTTCACTCCGGAATCAAAACGATCGTCATCTGAGTGGACAGCAACTGCTGAACCTCGTCCAAACCGCCCGAAAGCACAACAATCGGCTGGAAAGGTTATGGCCTCGGTATTTTGGGATGTGCGTGGTGTAATATTCATCGACTATCTTGAGAAAGGAAATACCACCAACAGTGAATATTATATAGCGTTATTGGAGCGTTTGAAGGCCGAAATTGCAAAGAAACGACCGCATATGGCAAAGAAAAATTTTGTTTTTTCAAGACAACGCACCGTGTCACAAATCAATCAAAACAATGGCAAAACTACATGAATTGAACTTCGAATTGCTGCCCCCTCCACCGTATTCGCCAGATTTGGCTCCTAGCGACTACTAGCTGTTCGAAAACCTCAAAAAAATGCTCGCCTGTAAGAAATTTCGCACGAATGAAGAGGTTATCCCTGAAACTGGGGCCTATTTTGAGGCAAAAGATAAATCGTTCTACAATAGTGGTATTGAAATGTTAGAGCGGCGCTGAAATGATTGCGTTGCTCTTGATGGAGATGACGTTGATGAATAAAGCTAATTTTGAACTAAAAAAAACGTGTTTTCTTTGTTAGGCCCAGGACTTTTCAGCCCATGTGTTATTCTTGACATAATATTGTTGATAATGGATTCTTATAAGAACTAGAGTTGTTGTTTGGGCTATTTCCACCGTCAAATCGCATTTCCTGTTTCTAGCAATCGAGCCAAAAGAAATGCTAACAGAGCTGGTGAAGCATTGGTCAGCCCAAACAA
This sequence comes from Trypoxylus dichotomus, assembly GCA_023509865.1. NCBI lineage: Eukaryota > Metazoa > Arthropoda > Insecta > Coleoptera > Scarabaeidae > Trypoxylus > Trypoxylus dichotomus. The sequence continues at coordinate 57,555,932 of CM042078.1, forward strand.
CAACTCTAGTTATTACTATACATATTTTCAATAGTTTTTGTTAGAGTTGTTGCTGTATGACAAATTCGGCAAATAATATTAATTGTTAAATTTCTTCATTCTAATAGAGGTAAGAATTACCCATGCTTCCTCCCCTTTTCCTAATACTCGATCGTGTTTCTTCTACTCTTCTTAATGTTGTTCAGCCTCTTGGGAAGCAGATGTTTAGGTCTAGCACCATTTCTCGGGAGGTCTCCTAAATTCGGTTTTTCATCCTTTGCCCATTTCGCCGATCGACCTTCTCTCATTCTGTCGACGTGGTTCCTCCAATATTTTGAATTTCAAGATCATCTCTTTGCGTCTTACCTGGTCCCTCAAATTCACTTCCTTAATAGTCCCCACTGTCTTCAACTCCGCTGTCCTCATCATATTCCTCATTCGAGTTTCGCTGCATATGTGAGTGCAGGTCTCATTGCTGTTTTATATCTGCGAACTTTACTTTCAGCTGGCATATGTTTATTTCTCCATATAATAACCAGAGATTCTTGAGGCTTTATTCATTTGGGCTCTAACTTCCCGCTGTAAGTTTTTGGAGTTTGTTATCTCAACTCCTAAGTACGTACATTGCATGCACTGACGAATGGATTTATCTTTTGCAGCCAATTTACTATCAAATGGGCTCTTTTGCTATGACCATTGATCAATATCTTCTCCATAGATATCTGTACATTAAGGCTTTCTGCCTTTGTTTGGAAATGATATAACAATCGCTGTAGGTCATCCTCGTTATCTGCCATCAAGATTGCATCGTCAGCATAGTATAATGTCTTCATCGATTCTTGCCCCATCTTATACCCTCGAGCGACTTCCTTTAAACTATTAATTAGTTTATCCATAGTGCGGATAAGAGCTGCAGTAGCAACAATGGTTGGATCTTGCGTCATCAAGTCGTCATATCCCAAATAATGTCTCCCGTTGGTTGATCGGAGATTTCGCACATTACGTTAATTCAGTAATTTGCCGACTACTATGTATATGAGGGCGATCTGAAATGTTTCCGAAATCAGATCTTTTTCCTCTCAGTGATTTTTTGAGGTTTGGGAATAGGAAACAGTCGCTGGGGGTTAGGTTCGGCGATTATGGAGAATAAGAGACTACTTGTACGTTTTTAATTTTTTTTTTCTGAAAAAGTCACTCCCTATAGGATTTGAACCCATGTCCTGTACCTACCTAAAATTTAATTATTCATGTAATAAATTAATATAATAATTGTCATTGAATACTGGTCATGAAGCGGTTTGTAATATGTACTAGTCAAGTCAGAAAATGAAAATTTTAAAACTAATCAAAGTACACATATTAGCAATCATGTTTACCCTATCCATTTACACGTTGTCAATCGTCAATGTAAAACAAAGAGAAGCGTTTGGCTGTTGTTAAATATAATTAGCAGACTTGCAAAGCTTCTGTTAGCTTATTACATTATCCGGTACAGAGTATCGATAAACGTCCGGGAATTGTTAGTGTAAATTAATAATTACATGAAGTTAGTGCCTTTCACAAAATATTAATGCGAATTAGCATGAAGTTGCAAGAAATGCTGGTAAATGGCCGATGGAAGAAGATATACATACAAGAGGAAGGCACTGCAATAATGTTAGTAGTAGTTTTTTTATAATTGCACATTCAAAAGTAATACCTAATCAAGTTCTAACTAGATAAATAAATGAAAAAAAAATACATGATATATATTTTTTGAACAAACATCATTAAAATAATTCGAATTAAATACTTAGATTTGTGCAAAATTACATTCGGGCAACTCCTAATCCGGTAAAAGTGACATAATCCATTTTATCGACACAAGTTGTTCTGTTTGTTTAATGATAACGGTCGATTTATGTATATACATACATATACGTTAGCGACTCACCTGTAGCGAGTAAATGATTAGATATCGATGAGAAGAATGCAATAAATATCTAAAATGGATGTATTTGAACATGGGATTCTAGCTTCTTTGGATGTGCATCAATAAATAAATGATGTGGTAAATACACTGATAAAGGATGAATATGATGCCCGAAACGTAAAACTAGAAAACTAAGAGAACTAGAAAAATAGAAACGCAAGCGTAGTAAACAATAAATATATTGTGATGAAAGCGAAGGTGGAAAACTCACTTTATATTTTCGAAACAGAAGCGATAGTGTAAAAAACAGCTAAAGTCACAAGCCTAAATACATGGCATAGAAGGTTTGGACACGTATACGCCGAGGCAATCAAAAAATACCAGCATTACAATGAAAGCGGACGATCAAAAACATTGTGATATATATATATAAAAAAAATAGTGAGTAAAAACGTTTTTTTTCGTGTGCGTTAACAGATTTATAAAGAAAAGAAGAAGAATAAAAATGGAGCAAGGAGAAATAACACATCAATACCTTATTTTGAAAGATGGTGAAAACTGGTGTTTATGGAAATTCCAAGTGAGTATTCTTCTAAAGTCGAAAGGTTTGTTTGAAATTGTTACTGGACAAGAGAAGAAGCCAGAGAGAGACAATATAAAGGAAGAACAGGAATATAAAGAAAAATGTGAAGAATGGATAAGGAAAGACACAAAGGCACAAGATCTACTGGTATCAAGAATGGAACAAGGCCCTATGACACATATTCTACACTGTAACAGTGCATCTGAAATATGGAGCAAACTGTTGACATTATACGAGCATCAATCGGATGTGAGTTTGCACTTGATGCAGCAAAAATTCTTCAACTGCAAATATGAAGGTGAATCGATACTTCTGTTCATTTCAAAAGTAGAAGAGATAGCAAACCGATTGAAACAAATGGGTGAGAATATTTCTGATAAAATGCTGATTACAAAAATATTAATGTCACTACCAGATCATTTTAAACATTTTATATCTGCATGGGAATCAGTGCCAGTGTCAAACCGAACATTTAATGAGCTAACATCTCGACTAATAGTAGAAGATGAGCGAATGAATGAAAAAATAAGAGTGAGCATGCATTGATGGCAAACTATAAAGCCACAAAAGATAAGATTAAATGTTTTGCTTGTGGTGAGCTAGGCACATTAAGAAAAATTGTCCAAAAACAAAGGAAAATGCCACATATGTAAGAAACCAGGGCATATGGCAAAGGTATGTTGGTATAAAAATAAACGCAAACAGGAACATCATGATAGAAATCCCGAAGGATCAAATGTTAATGCATTTATAAGTACTGCGTTGATTGGAGAATCTGTCAAGAAATCAGAATGGGTTCTAGATAGTGGCGCAAGTGACCACATGTGCTGTGATGATAAATTATTTGTCGAATTTCACAAACTAGAAAGAGGAAAGAACATAAAAATAGGAGATGGATCAGAGATAATAGCAGAAGGGATAGGAAAGGTGAAAGTACAGGCTTACAATGGACATGATTGGATACCAACGGAAATAAATAATGTGCTATATGTGCCAGATCTCAAGGTAAATCTATTTTCTACAGGAACAGCATTAGACAAAGGCTACAGCATGTCATCTGATAATAAGCAGTGTATGTTTATTAATAAACAAACAAAGAAGGTATGTGCGATAGCTGTAAGGGAGGAGAAACTGTACAAAATGGAATTTAGAACTCAAGAGATCGAAGGTAAAACGCCGTATGAATTATGGTTTCACAAAAATTTCGATATACATGGTCTGGAAATCTTTGGATCTGAAGTATATGCACATATTCCCAAGGAGAAGAGAAGGAAATGGGACAGTAAGACCAGAAAAGGAATCTTCATGGGTTATGGAGAAAACACTAAGGGGTATAGGGTGTATTTCCAAGACAATCAAAAGATAGAATTGGCCAGGGATGTCGCATTCGCACCACATGTTCCAGATACAGAACGACCAGAACCGTATGTCGAACTTCAGCAGGAGGACCTGTTACTGGAGGAGGAGGACCTGTTACTGGAGGAGGAGCAACCAAACAAACAAACGAATGATGTAAATGTTGAAAATGGAGATGACGAACCACAATCGACTGTTGACATATATATATATATATGACACATATATATACATTTTATCTAAAGAAGACGCCACTTTTATGGAGGATCGAGCACCCTGCCACAAAGCAAGAACAACAACCACATGGAAAGAGGAACAGGGGATTCGGATTTTACCATGGCCAGGCCAATCACCAGACATGAATCCGATAGAGAATGTTTGGCAAATAATCCAGACAAATATAGCGAAACGACCCCGAAAACCCAGCAATAAGGAAGAACTCATGGTAGCTGTTACAGAAGAGTGGTTAAATATTCCGGAAGACACCATTAATCATTTAATAGATTCTATGCCACGACGACTCGCAGCACTTCACGCAAGTAAAGGTAGATCGACAAAATATTAGACTAATTTAAAAATTTTAAAGTATTTTGTATATATAACGAGAATAGTATCTTTTTTATAATTAGTAGGTGTCTATTTTATTCTGTTACCCTAGTGCATATAGTACGACATCTAGGTTCTAAAAGTGATTTGAACTCACAGGGTCCCGTGGTCTAGTTTTAAGACGCTCCCCCAGCAATGTAGAAGACGTGGGTTCAAATCCTACCGGGACTGACCTTTTCAGATTTTTTTTTAACGTTAATAGTGGTATTCATTTCAACTTCGAACTAATGTAAGCAGTTTCGTCAGCGTTCTAAAATGCAAAGCTTTTATTGCTACAGCTGTTGCACCGTCCGAGTTTTTAAGGAGGTACTTTTCTGTGAATGAATTGGGAAATTTGGCCAGAATAAAAGAAATATTGAGAAAATTATGGTATAAAGAAATTTTACAGTTCTGTGGACATTTCCTATAGCAAGAAAAAGAGGAAGCAATTAAACATATGGTCTGGCCACAACAATCAACGGACCTAAATCCTACGGAAATGCTGTGGGATAAGTTAGACAGAAAACTGCTTTACGTGAGTCCTAATTTAGTAAAGCATCATAATTAACGTAGCAACATTACATAGACTAGTAAAAACAACGCTAAAGGTTGTGCTAAACTATAATAAATACGGTAGTAGACTTTTCAACGATATTTAATTGCGTATTTATTTATAATATAATCTCTTTCGTTTTGGCATTATTGTAATTTCCAACAATGCATATACACGTTTTTTCTCAGTGAGAGTGCCTTGTTTTCCTTTTAATCACATCTTAATATAGATTCCGCAATTTACGTGCAGTAGTGTTGATGACACGATGTAACTGTTCTAAATTTAGCTTCTGTTCCCTTTCCGTCTCAGAAACGTTTCGAAACAGCCGCGACAATAAAGAACCGCAAGCCACTCTCCTAGACAAAATAGCGTCAAACACAGGTCGATCTCGGCCGCAAACCATACGATTTTGAACATCGTCTTACGCAAACGAGAAACGGTAAAATGGTCTAAACACATGTGCAAATAAATCCAGTCGACTGCCAGAATAATCGGAATTATTAACGAGGTTCGGATAATACGATCGGTTTTTTTTCACCAGTGTCCTCAAATTTTGTAAATTTGTAGCAGTTTTTTGAATGACCACGCTTTTTTCTACTGCTTGTAGTTTTTCGTTCTGAGCAAAAATCTAAATGATGAGTTACTGTCTTGTTAAGTCCATCATGCCATTCTAATTTTTCTTTTAATTTTAAACATTTCGTTTAGACACATCCATCTCCAAAACTTCGTCTACTTAACACATGGGCTGAAACGTCTCGGGCCTAACAAAGAAAACACGGTTTTTTTGGTTCAAAATTAGCTTTATTCATCAACGTAATCTCCATCAAGAGCAACGCAATCATTCCAGCGCCGCTCTAACATTTCAATACCACTTTTGTAGAACGATTTATCTTTTGCCTCAAACTAGGCCTCAGTTTCAGCGATAACCTCTTCATTCGTGCGAAATTTCTTACCGGCGAGCATTTTTTTGAGGTCTGCGAACAGCCAGTAGTCGCTGGGAGCCAAATCTGGCGAATACGGTGGATGTGCGAGCAATTCGAAGTCCAATTCATGTAGTTTTGCCATTGTTTTGATTGACTTGTGACACGGTGCGTTGTCTTGATGAAACAAAATCTTTTTCTTTGCCATATGCGGTCGTTTCTTTGCAATTTCGGCATTCAAACGCTCCAATAACGCTATATAATATTAACTGTTGATGGTATTTCCTTTCTCAAGATAGTCGATGAATATTACACCACGCACATCGCAAAATACCGAGGCCATAACTTTTCCAGCCGATTGTTGTGCTTTCGGGCGCTTTGGACGCGGTTCAGCAGTTGCTGTCCACTCAGATGACGATCGTTTTGATTCCGGAGTGAAGTGATGGATCCATGTTTCATCCATTATCACGTATCGACGCAAAAACTCCGGTTTATTACGTTTAAACATGGCCAAACACTGCTCAGAATCATCAACACGTTCTTGTTTTTGGTCAACAGTGAGCAAACGCGGCACCCACTTTGAACAGAGCTTTCTCATAGTCAAATGCTCATGCAATATAAAGCCAATACGTTCTTTTGATATCTTTACGATGTTAGCTAACTCACGCAACTTCGCTTTTCGATCATTCAAAACGATTTTGTGGATTTTTTTGATGTTTTCTGGTGTTACCGCCTCATTTGGACGTCCACTGCGTTGTGCATCATCGGTGTCTCTACGTTTGAAGTCAGCAAATCAACATTTTATTGTTGTTTCTGATGGAGCGGAGTTACCATAACACTTCTCAAACCATTGCTTCGCTTGAACGGTATTTTTTCCCATCAAGAAGCAGTGTAAAATTAAAACACGAAATTGTTTTTGATCCATTGTTTTGAAAATAACAAGAGTAGCGTGACTCTTAGCACAATAACTCACAAACTAATGAATAGAATATCATGAAATTTTAACAGCTGTCTTTTGAAGGTTAGTACTAACTGAGAGAAAGGTGACTGGAATAAAACTAGCGTCATCTATGCGTTAGGCCCGGGACTTTGCAGCCCATGTATTACTATTATTTTCTTCTTCTAGTGCCTATTCGTACGGAATATTGGCGACCATCCTAGCTATGACGATCTTGTAGACTGCTGCTCTAATTAATTCTGCGGTTGTTCTTGAAGACCATGTCCTCCTAAGTTCTTGAGCCATGATATCCTTCTTCTTCCGGGTCCTCTCTTTCTAAACATCTTTGATTGAAGGACGGAGTTTAAGGGTTTGTATTTGGTCTTGTTTCTAATTATATACCCGAGATATTCCAGTCTCCTTCTCTTAGTCGTATAAAATACTGCTTCGCTGGTGACTCTATCCACCCAGGATATTTTAAAGATCCTTTTGTAGAGCCACTCTTCACAGACCTCATGCTTCTTTTGTGTACTTTCGGTCAATATCGAGGGTTCCATTCTATAGTATAATATGGAGAACACATAGCAGCGCAGGAGTCTCACTTCGATATCTAGTTTGAGGTTGTGACTTTTTGGACAGTTTAGACATTTTAATGAAGACATCTTTTATTTTTATCCTGCATTTTATTTCTTGTGGGTGGTATGTTTTTAGTAACTAGTTGGCAATCTTATATTTGCTTATGAGCTCGTATCAGCTATTAAAGTATTTACTCGTGGATAACATTTAGGAATCAATTGCGTCACAATGTTTAAAGGATGCCAAAACAGACATGTTATGTATTTTGCGAAAAATTGCAATTATCCAAAATATGTCAAAGTGCATATGCAACTGAAGATTTTGATGATTAGATTGTAGGAAAATTATCCATCATGGCAAAATACTTATGCTTCTAAAATTAGAGGAGGATTTACCAGTAGTTATTGCACTTTTCGCATGTTTTCAAAACTTTAAACACGAATTCCGTCTAGATTAGTTCTATTGTCACAATTTTGGTTTAAGTAAGATAGGGAAACGATGTTCGACTTGGTAATGTGTAATTGTTCTCCACACGGCACTGAAACTTCCTCCTCTTTACCGAGACTAATTATAACACAAGTAACTAAGAAATATCAAAATCGCAGGTAACAATTCGCTTATATATGTTCTTAACAACAGCAAATTTCGAAAAACAGATGGTCAAATACTTATGGACGACAGTGTAAGTCTCCCCTTTTCAATGGTAATAAAGCAAAACCACACAAGCATATTTACTTTTTAGTATAAAAAAATGCAATATTTTCCATTAGCTCAATTCCCTTTCATTGTGTGTTAATCAGTAACACCTTCAACTATGTCAACGTGAATGTAATATATTATGCGTATGTAATCCGATACGCATATGTGTGTAAGTCTACGTATGTAGATAACATTACAGTTTGCATCATACGTGAAATACGTATGTATATGTACACTACCGCTCAAAAGTGTTTAGGCACTCTCGATGACAGTAAAAATGTATAAAAACTCAGCAAAAATGTTAATAATATTTATTTTTATGTACAAATACACGTACATGAATAAAAATATATTAAATAAATGTGAAAATTAAAACGTTTAATTTAAATTTTGCTTTCATCTATGTGACCTCCTCTTGATTTAATAATTGCAGCACACAATCGAGGCATTCTCGCAATAAGTTTTGCCAGAGTTTCTTGTGTTATTGAGGTCCAACTCGATTGCAATTTGTTCCACACGTCAGTAGCTGATGTCGGACCCGATTTCCGTACTTCCCGATTTAGTTCGTCCCATAGTAACTCGATTGGATTCAAGTCGGGGCTCTGGGGAGGCCATTCCATAATTTTGGGAGTTCCTTCCTCTTCTAAATGGCGTAAATAGTCTTTACATAATTTAGAGGAATGTTTTCGGACATTATCTTGCTGGAAGATAAAATTTTGACCCAAAAGTCGAACTCCGGATGGTATTGCGTGGTTCTCCAAAATTTCGCGGTAGCCTTCTTTTTTTAATATACCGTCAATTTTCACAATGTCCCCTACACTAGTGTCGGCAAAACAGCCCCAAATGATAGAACCTCCACCATGCTTCACGATAGCTGCAATACACTCTTCTCTGGCACGTTCACCCACAGATCTTCTTACGAATATGCATCTTCGGGTTCCGAACAGCTCAAATTTGGACTCATCCGTCCATAGGACGTTGTTCCACTCTTCTATGGTCCAGTGTTGGTGTTCACGAGCCCATTTAAGTCGCTTTTGCTTGTTTTGTTTGCGTAGTAATGGCTTTTTCATCGCAATACGTCAATGGAGCCCGGCTTTCTGTAGGTGACGTTTGACTGTAGAAATACTGACTAGTTTTTGGCGACCAACATTTAATTCTGCGGTGATTTCCGAGGCTGTTTTGCGTCTATTTAACTTGCTGGTAACCACTATTCTGCGATCATCTGCAGATGTTTTCGCTTTTGGCCTTCCACTCCGTCTTTTATTAAGAAAACTGCCAGTTTCCCGATATCTTTTTACGTTATGGTCAACCGTAGCGCGGTGTATTTTCATTTTTGTGGCAACTTGTCGATTACTTATGCCACTTTTATGGTAAGCTATTATAAGCGCACGTGTTTCCGTACTAATTTCTCTTCGCGGAGGCATTTTAAACAATTGCCACACGATATTCCGCTCACGACGTGAATAGAGTAAATACCACACTGCAACTGACCATAGGTTACAGATTTCACTATAATCTTCTAGGAAGGTAATTTAAACATTATTACCTACAGTCTAACAGATGACTAAATTTACCCAGTAAATTCAGAGGGATTGTTATTGTAATTGCACCGTAATAAACAGTCTATGGTAATCCGACCAAGTGTAGGTAAATGATAGTAAACCTTATGCGATATAATGGGTGTTTATCTTACTGAACTACATTTTAAATACGTATTTCATTTTATTATAATGTTTTTTTTGGAAAACATAATGCTATATGAATAATCCATGAAAACAGGGGTACCTAAACACTTTTGAGCGGTGGTGTATATTAATTGAAGACGGTCACAATAAAAATTACGATAACAGCGTAAACAGGATCTTCTTAAAACCAAATTAAAGAGGTGTTAATGTAATAAGTAACTGTTACGTGAAAGAAAAATGTAGAAAATTCTGTAAATGGTTATTTTATATTTTGTAAATAATAAACGGAATAAAACGTGTATATTATCGAAGTTATTTTGGCTTGTTCGTTTAAACCAACTGTCCAAGGATAGTTTATTTATTGATATAGAGGCTTGTCTAATACTTTGTAATTGTTGATAACTGCCTTTCCGTTTAGTGAGAATTCACGCTATTGGTGTTTTTTTTTGTAAGTGAACTAAGTAACATAAATAATCTCTCTACTCCATTTACTGTTTTCTTTCCTTTACTTCTTTCATTGTTATAATAATAATAATATGCAAATATGTCCTGTATGGCGTAAATATTCAGCGTATTCTGTTCCCAGTCAAAATGTGTCACTCCGTTCAACCACTGTCGTTTTGGGAATAACCTGAATTACCAGATGTAGTCAAAAATTGACCAAGAACATCCAGGTTGTCATTACCATTATTAGAAGTGTGCAAAATGCTTGTAATTCATGAACCTTCTCCCTCACAACTAAGCCCGTAGAAATAAGTGCACGTGTCATTGGCCGCGATGATATATTTTGAAAGCAGTCGAACCTACCCGAAGTCGGGATTCATAGGCGTATTATTGATAAGAGATTTCTTTCCAATACACTGACACTAATATTAAATGTATTGTTTGTAATATCAACATTTTACCGAACAGTATTTTTGTGTGTAAAAGATATGTTAATAGCAAACAAGACCAGTTAAACACGCAAGGTGGTGTACCATACCATAAATTTCTATATGACTTTATTTATATGCTAAGTGTGTGTGCAACATTCCACAAAATATTGTAGATAATGAAAAATTTCGAAAGTTATGGGAGAAATACTTTTCGGAATGGAGACTGCCAACAAGAAGTCAATTACAGTATGATTTTAAACGGGTGAAGAACATGATTACGGATCAAATAAGAGTTATAAAATCAAAAAATACGGCTGATGGTAGATGAAATAATGGATGCAAGAAAGTATTGTATTTTAAATGTGTTAGTGCACATTTTAAAAAGCGGAGAGGCATCGTGGAAAGGATAATAGAAACTGCTGAGGAAAATACTTTTGGGAAGTTCAACCTTGATAGTTACCTAGCTGCACGCAACTGCGGAAGTACCCGTTTTTGCAGCTTTAATTCCCACACCCTGAGAAGGACCGCTCGCCACATCAAAATAGGGTCATTGTTCTTGATAATGTTTCTCGCTATTATCGCTTGCAAAAAGAAACAACCCAATAACAGCAGTAACAAGGGAATTATGCTCAGGATCATTTGTTTTTTCCAAACAATATGTAACAAATAATATTAAAAAGTAAGCCTATTAGATTGATGTGAACATAACTCGAATAAAATATACGAATTATAAATGTAACCAAAAGAGTATCAAAATACAAGGGTTTGTGAAGCATTATTTCCAACAAACGCTGGTATATATTACAATGAATCTGTAATATATGGAAATAAAATACCTTTTTTGTATTGTGCCATATGTGTGCGTGTGATAGTTCTACTACAGGCACCTGGAGTGGGAGTATTGTCCCTAACCACGTGCTAGTAATACAGTGTCTATTTAGCAGTTGTAGTATAATGTCGAAATATATGATTATAAAATAATTGAGTGTTTAAATATAATTAACAAACATCACATTGATGACGAGAATGGGATCCTCCTGGGCACTTGCGAGAATTGGATTTAAGAAGAAGTGATTGGTTAATTTTTAAGCGAAGGTTAGATAATTATTTCCAAGCGAATCAGTCGAGGAGCAAAAAAGACGCTATACTTTTGAAAGTATTGAGCGAAGTTTCATGTTTAAATAAACTCGGAAGCAGTGAAAAAGGTTATCAATTATGATTACGAAATCCAATTTTTAACAAGAGAACAATACAATAAATTAGCATTAGCTAAATTTAAAAGCAATCAATCAATCACATCTCAAAATTGACAGAACACAATTATAGCCAATATGTTAATTAACCAAAAAAAGGCAATCATAAATCAACTTTTTTGCTGCCGCATCTGTAATGTTAAAATAGCAATAATTACCTCAAGAATTCGTATGTATTTGATATCGTACAGTATTATTACGCGGGTCATTTCAATTCATCATTACAGTCAACATTCACTTTCAAACGCACAGTAAATACGTGTTGTACATTCATAGGTTTGTTTGTTTAGTCGGTCAAGTTACGTAAAATGTCTTGAATACTGCAGTATAGATAACGTAATTTTTATTAGGACGATACCGTTCAGTCTGATTTTTACACATGTTTGAATTGCTTGCGTACACTTGTGGATATTTAAATGCCAACAGGCACATCTCCTTAAATATTCTACAGGTATCGCAGTAAACTCCTAGGGTGAATGAATCCAAGAATTTGCCCCATAAAGCATATAGCCTAAGTATTTAGATTTTGTAAATAAGATTGAAAGGGAAAACCTAGTATCGTTAGACGTTTGTTCACTTTTCCCAAACGTACCAATTCCAGAAACTATCGAGTATCTGGTTGAGTTTTTGAAATTAAATGACGTGAAAACTGCGGAATATGAAAAATTAACAAAATTGTGTGTATCACAAAATTACTTTCAAATAGGAAAATGGTTCGAACAGGTGGAAAGTACGGCGATGGGTAATCCGTTATCTCCTTTCATTTCAAATCTTTTAGTGAGTAAATCTAAAACGAACTTGAAAAACAATGAAATGGGTACACTACCAATATACATATACAGTGGAACTCCCCTAACTCGAACCACCTAAATCCCCAGATAAAATTCGAGCATAATATGTAATAACAATATTATATAAAATAAATAAAAAAATGATTTAAAAACAAACTGAAAATACAAACTACATGCATTAGGATATATATATATATATATATATATACTACATGTATATGTGTGAAATTAAACAAAAATTGTCCTATATACATAGGTATTAAATGTATACTTGTACATGGGAACATAAAACAATTGCATAATTAAATTGTTTTTTTTTAAGAAATCCGTTATCAACCGTTGCCAAACATTGGCCGCTCGGATGTGTTCATATGATTTTTGAATTTTATTAATGAACATATATGTCTTATCGGATGTTTGTTCATGAGACATAAAATAATTCTTTAGTGTCTCGAATGCTTGTAAAACTTGTTTGTGTGATGGTTGCTCCACAATTTCTTCATCGCTTTCTTCGGAGGTTTCTTTATCTGTAATGCCTGATACACTCCTTAGAATGTCTTCGTTTGTCGGATAGTCAGTAGTTAAGAGGCTACTATCAATTTCAAGATAAGTGTCAAGAGATACATTCTCGACATTTAGCAACTCATAGTTTTCAAAATCTTGCCTTACTTCAACAGGAAATTCTTTATCTTCTGAATTTTGCAGTTGTTCTTTTAGTTGAGCAAGGGGAATTTCGTCTTCGCCCTCGTCTTCGTTACCAAAACCAGCCTTTTTAAAAAAGTTTTGAATGGTTTTTTGTTTAACATCCACATGCCATGTCATGGCAACCTCTCTCACACAGTCGAGAAGTGATATGCTAGGAGAACCGTTATTCTCTAATGCATATAAAGTTTTTTTAAGGATTCTTCCTTTGTAATGATCTTTGAAACTTTTAACGATGCCTTGATCTAAAGATTGCAGTTTGGAAGTTCCGTTTGGTGGCAAATATTGCAATTTGATGGCCTTTAGCTTCTGTTGTATTGCAGGATGAGCAGGGTAGTTGTCTATAAACATTATTATTTTTCGATTCTCGTGTGAAAATTGCTTGTCCAATTTAACCAACCATTTTTCAAAAATTTCAGAGGTCATCCATGCCTTTACGTTGTTCACGTAATCTACAGGAAGCCATTTTACCCCTTTAAAACATCGTGGCTTTGCACTTCTGCCAATTATGAGAGGTTTTAGTTTTTCAGTGCCACTCATATTCGTTGCTTTACTAAGTTTTCCACCATAGCATTTATTGTCTCTAATGGCTAAAGTTTTCTTAGGTAGACATTTGAAAAATAACCCTGTCTCGTCAGCATTGAAAGTATCATCTTCGCTATACCGCCCTAAAATCCCCGGCAATACATTTCGAATCCAATCACTAACCAGACGATCATCCACTGTGGCACTTTCACCACAGATATTCTTATGCGATATGTCATGTCTAAATTTAAAAACTAAAATATAAATTTCATATGTGTATACGTATGTCTAATACAATAACGTAAATTTTACCTTTTTTTAAATTTATGAAGCCAGCCGGTGCTGGCCTTAAAATTTGTTGTTCCTAAATGTTGACTGTATTCCAGCGCTTTCTCCTGCAGAAGTGGCCCCGACACCGGAATGTTTTTTTCTCTAGTAGACACAAACCACTTAAACACCGCACTGTTTACATTTCTGTTTGAAACTCGGTTTCGCTTGAAATTGGCAGGTTTTGTAAGTTTACTCGCGAAACTTCGAATATGTTCCTTGTTTTAAATTATAGTTGACAATGTACTCGCTGGTATGTCATATTCCGCAGCTATTACCTTCTTTTTTATTCCATTGTCCACTTTTTTTAATATTTCTAATTTCTGTTGCACTGTTAAACTTTTAAGTTTTCGTTGCTGGGGCATGTTGATAACAAACACTAACGAATACGACTGAATATATAGCGCAACACGCAGATGAATAAGAATGATAAAACCCGTTCTCATTGGTACTTCCCCGAATTCCTTCGATAGATATTACGTTATATGCGCTAACAGATGGCGTATCACGTACCTTTAGTGAAAATTTCGAGTTACAGAGATTCATTCAAGATTCATTGTCTTAAATTAGGTTAAATTTTTTTCGAGTTAGGGATAAATTCGAGTTAGAGAAATTCGAGTTAAGGACAGTCATATGCATATAAATTTAATAGATAACGCACGGGATAAAAAAATATTCGAGTTAGAGAAATTTTTGAGTTAGGGGAGTTCCACTGTATATATATATATATATATATATATATGTACAAATACAGCGCAGGTTTTTTAAATTTATCTTTTCCAAAAGTAATAATGTCTATCCAGGTAAGCGTACATCACAGGATGTTATGCTTTCACATTTTGAGATGGTGCCTTTGAGTAAACGTAAAAAAAATAATCTACAAAGAATTCATACATAAATTTATGAAAAATATTATGGATTTATGATGTTGTAGACTTGAAGCTTGAGCTTTCTGCGAGGAATGGATTTGGACATCGCGCTTTTGTAACATACAGTAATGTGCACCATTTGCACATAAACACGCACACTTGCACATACGTACATACATCTAATGTCGATACATATCATACTGTTTACTTAGGAGATAATGTTTATTTATTTACTTTGATTTGTATCGCACATAATGTTATTATCTTGTTATTGGACTTTTATGGTCTCTTCTGTAATAGAGGTTATTAAAATGTTATTATTATTTGTTATAGTGTATCCTTACGATGTCCTTTCGTATCCATTCTTTTTTTTTTCATGTCTATGTTTATGAACTTTTACGTCACTAAATGACTATTTGTCAAAGCCAGAAAAAAAACATTTGTTGTTTAAAGTACATACAATCTAATATATTATTAATCTTGGAGCAAAGCTTCCAGTCATTCAAGCAACGGTCATCAATTAATGCTCTGGAACATCATTTATAAAGATCAAAAATGGTAGACCAACACTGCATGCTTAGGGAATATCAGAGGTGAGAGTACAGTAGTTTAATTGATATATATAGCGTATAGCGTACATATTGTATTCAGTTGATGAGATTAGATTGAAATGAACGTAGCAGCAGTGGAAATTCTGCGCATTCTAATTTGAAAAAGAGGTGTGCATGATCCTGGACCCAAACCGCCAAATTCACTTTTACACATTTCGAAATATACTGAGTTAATTGATTAATGTTGATACGTTAATCTGTAATAAATATGGGACTGTGGTTAAAAATTTTTATTGATACAACTTGCTGTTATCACACTACTATAGAAGTTCAAATCTCGTGCTACATCTTCAAATAAAGTGTAGAACTGCTCAATCGCGTGATCTAACATATTAGTGCACATAATTAGATTTGATGCGGTTGTTTATAACTTCAATTAACTTGTGTACGTAAAAAAAATTCTCGTATACTATCCTAGCAGGTGACATTAAAACTATGTACAAATGAATAAGAAATACGCATTGTCATCCCATTCACACTAACGGGTAAATATATATGTACAATGTTGGACAATCGAAATGGTCGATCCATGTTAGAGTCTAAACACTATGTTGACGTTTTCTAAATAGATTTCGATAATAAAGGACGCGAAAAATGGAATGAAAGGAAAGAATAAGTAACTTAACTAACTATTCTGCAAGGTTTCACTGTCATTGCTGCTGGTAATTCTTCTTCAAAGGCGGTGAAGTCTTTGCGACAAAAAAATCGAAATGACAAGTATTACACTTGACTAGAGTTGTTGTTTTGGGTATATCCATCGGTCGTTGAACTTGTATAGTCCCACGTTTCGGCAGTCTGTCCACTGCCGTCTTCAGGGACGCCGTGAGAAGAGCTGTTGCTTGCCAAAGAGTCGAAGCATGATTGCTCTGGCCCCTCTCAGGGCGCCCAATGGTGAACGAACAATGGAAACAGCCTAAACAGCAGCTCTAGTTATTATGAGAATCTATCGTCAACAATATCACGTCAAGAAGTGTTACACACTTTCTAGAGAGAGATGGCAGAGAACCTAAGAACTGAAGAGCAGTCATTTAATTATCTCATTCCACGTTCTACAATAAAAATAATGCAAGGTATCTACTAGTTTTTGCTAGGGAACTAAACCATTACTACAACTGCTGTGGTAAGCAGCACCACCCACTTTTATTATATTTTAGTTTTTGTTACGTGTTGTAGAGTTCACAGGTATAGCAGTAAACTCCACTCACACAAATTTATTAATTATGCGGAACGCAGCGTTTCGAGAGCACGTGGGTTCTCATTGTCAACCGTATTACCGACTGAAAGTAAAAACTGTATCACACATGCAAATTATTTGCTACGCAGGCTCTAAAATTTCTAAAACATATGACTATTTACAATCTACTCGGTGGTCTAATGCCTTTTTCGGGAAAGGATGGACCGAAAGCGAACCGTACTTTTAACAGGGCCTATGGTAATAAATCCATCAAACTCGAGTGTGCAATTGGGGGTGGTTCTCTGTTCAATAATTTTCCGATCTTTTTCATACATATCGTTTCGTACGCGTCTAATTCTCTATACGAGTTCACGTTTTTAAACAGTGTCAGATTTTTTAAATCAATCTTATGTCCGGATTTTACCATATGCTCTGCTACGCTTGATAGTTCTGGTTTGTCGAAACGATAGTGTCTAATATGTTCTTTGAACCTCGTTTCGATACTCCTTTTTGTTTGTCCAATATAAACTTTCTCACAATCATTGCATGCGATTTGATATATTCCAGACCTTTTTATCATCTCCGATTTATCTTTGGGATTCCCTAAGAGATTCTTTAAGTTGTTTTTTGACACAAAAGACACGTTCATATTTAGTTGTCGGAAAATTTTACTTAACCCCCAATTGCACACTCGAGTTTGATGGATTTATTACCATAGGCCCTGTTAAAGATATGGTTCGCTTTCGGTCCATCCTTTCCCGAAAAAGGCATTGGACCACCGAGTAGATTGTAAATGGTCATATGTTTTAGAAATTTTAGAGCCCGCGTAGAAAATAATTTGCATGTGTGATACAGTTTTTACTTTCAGTCGGTAACACGGTTGACAATGAGAGCCAACGTGCTCTCGAAACGCTGCGTTCAGCATAATTAATAAATTTGCGTGAGTGGAGTTTACTGCTATACCTGTGAATTGTACATCCACACAGTCCTTGCAATCGTCAGTTGTAGAGTTCATTTATATTTTCAGAAAGTAGACGTCTTTTATCAATCGTGGTTCATAGGCCAATTGATTCATTATCTGCGTCGTCTTTGACATTGCCGGATAATGCTGGCAATAATTAAGTTAGCATGCTGAACTCTAATTTTTCTACCACTTTAAACTCGACCTTCTGATTATTAGAGATATTATATTGCAGTATTGGAGTACAATAACATAGAACTGAAATGGCCGTTGCAATAACAGATTTAAAAATATAATTAAATAAATCCGAAAAAACTGACAGAATATTTTTTAAATAAGTTTTAGTTACAAAAGTGAAATAAAAAAAATGGAATATGAAGAAATACTACATATAATACCACCAGTCATTTGGATTGTCCACCATAGTACGAATATGTTATCCTGACTCACGAGTTAAGTAGTAATCGTCGACCAACACGAGCCGATAACGACAATTTTTAACAAGTATGCTGCTAAATGTGCGAATTAATTAGCTTATTACATTTACAAATAGACAAAAAAAGCAAGATATAAAAACAGATACGATATCTAAAGGTACATAGTAGTTTGATAATTATTTTTTGTTGGAATAAAAATTATAATATTTATACACAATTAACATGTTAATTAACACATTATAGATTTATTGTACCAACTTCCTTCTAAACGGCAGATGGTAAAATACAAAGATTTCAAGCAATTGCAAAAAGATTTGGTTCGGATTAAGGGTATTCTAAAATAGTAATACTTTATAGTATTGTACTTTAAATAGTCTTTCAAGGAAATATAATCTAAAAAATGTAAGGATTTGCGAAGCATATGTTCAGAGCTTATAACTACTTTTCCTAGTAATAAAGGATATATTGCAGTTATTGGTGAAACTGCATTATACTACTCCAATAGAGACTCAGTGCTTGCTCTGAGGTATACGTCTTTCTTGGTATACCTCAACAATCTTAGTCTCACCTCAGATTTATACGAGGGCAATCCAAAAAAAAAGGACTCCTATATTTTTAGATATACAAAGAACCGTTCATTTTCTATAATTGCTACATCACTTTAAAGATTGAAGAATGCTTTATTTTTCAACATAATCGCCATTTCGGTCGATGCATTTTTGTAGACGCTGTGGCAGTTTTACAATGCCCATGTCATACCAGCTTGCCGCCATACCCTTCAGGAAGCGTTGAACCTCATCTTTCACCTCATCATCGGAGCAGAACCGCCCTCCAGACAAATGTTCCTTCAACTTAGGGAACAGGTGGAAATCGCTGGGTGCCAAGTGCGGACTGTAGGGTGGGTGTGTGATGACGTTCCCGCCAAAATTTTACAGGCGATCGACGGTTTGACGGGCGACGTGACGACGGGCGTTGTCGTGGAGAATGGTTACACCCTTGCTCAACATCTCTCTTCTCCGGTTCTGAATTGCCCTTCTGAGTTTCTTCAATGTTTCACGGTACCTGTCAGCGTTGACTGTTGTCCCAGTGTGCAGAAAGTCGATCAACAGTACCCCCTTCCTGTCCCAAAACACAGTTGCCATGACTTTACCGGCAGATTGTGTTTGCTTGAAATTTCGTGGCTTGGGCGAAGAGGGATGCCGCCACTCGCGTGACTGTTGTTTTGTCTCAGGTGTAAAGTGGAATGCCCAGGTTTCGTCACCCGCGACAATCGAGTCCGAGAAGTTGTCCTTTTCGTCTCCATAGCGGCGAACAAATTCGCGGGAAGAATCGACCCGTTGCCGCTTGCGGTCTTCTATCAGCATACGCGGCACCCATCTTGCACACACCTTCCGATAACTTTTCCATTAAAATCCTGTGGATGGTGCTTCTGGAAACCTCAGAAACCAAAATGCAGGGAGCATCCAGAGTGATCCTCCGATCTTTACGCATGAGTTCCTCAACTTTCGCAATTGTCTCGTCGGCAATTGATGGCCTCCCGTTCCTTTCTTCGTCATGAATTTCAGTACGACCGGCTGTAAACTCTCTACACCACTTGCGAACGTTTTTGACATCCACGCACGACTATCCATACACTTCCGTTAATAGGCGGTGAATTTTAACCGGTTTAACCCCTTTTGCGTTCAAAAATCGAATAACTGCGCGCACTTCGCACTTGGCGGTAACGTTTATCGGGAGCTCCATTTCGAATGGCCACCAAGCCAAGACTGAGCATCCGAGCGAAGCGCCTGCGCGCTTATGTGGTAGCGAAGAAGGCACCGCTCACAACAGTGTTGCCAACAACCGTATTAAAACTTTATCTACGTCCCCAAAAAACGTCGAGGAAAGTGGACCAAGGGTTGCTCTTGCAAGACAATGCGCCGATTCACAAGAGCAAAGTTGCAATGGCTGCTCTGCACAAGCATGGCTTTCAATCAATAGTCCATCCACCCTACAGTCCAGACCTGGCACCTAGTGATTTTTATTTGTTCCCCAATTTTAAAAAGAGACCTACGTGGGAAAAAGTTTTCCGACGGCAATGAGGTGAAGGAGGCAATTTTGGCCCATGTTGAGGCGAAAGATAAAAAATATTTTTATGATGGTTTAGAAAATTTAATTCGTAGATCTAACAAATGTATTGTGCTTAAGGGTGGTTATATTGAAAAGGAAAAATAGATTTATTGTTTTCATTCCACGAACTTCTGGACCTCCCCTCGTATCACCCGTACACGCACGTACGACGATAATATGAGTATTAATATATTTCTTTTACTGCTCCTTCCATCTCATCTGACAATATTTTTAATCCTTTCTTCTTTCTGACTTTCTTCTTTTTACGCAAGACTTCCGATGTGGCTTTTTCCACTGATTGTTTTATATTTTGCCATGCTTCTTTTGTTTCCGTATATTTTAATCTTTTATTCAATCTATCCTGGTAGAGCCCTGTTATACTTTCCTCTTCATGTAGATGTACTAAATTTTCTTCTTTAGAAAATCTTATAGTTATTTTTGGAAAACCCTTTAGAAGCGGGAAAGATGTTACAAGAGCTATACATTATATTCGCAGTGTAAGAATCTTTGTAGCAAAAGCAATCAACATGGTACAAGAAAGATCGAATTACGCAAGCACTTAATGGACTACCTGAAAACGGAAGACCGAAACAACATATAATAGCCGACGTTACCAACCTTCGATGATAATTAGCCGATTCAACAGAGAAACGTTTCACGCACACCTTATACCATAAGCTGTCTTAAGAACGTCATCCTTTTAGATAGGTGAATGCGGACTGACGTTTTGCTCAACGCATACGTTTATTTAACAAAAGGAATAAAGCAAGTAATTTAATTGAAAAATATTAATGTCAAGATCTTACGGGTTGTATACAATCAACAAGGCCTTTTGGTAAAAGTAAACTAACAAGTTGACCGGTCCACTTATGGTGATTTTAAATAAGAATTTGATTCTTAGGTGCTGATAATTAACCGTTAAATTCCATTGCGTAACATCAATTCCGTTAATTAATCGCGTATAACTCTCGCTTTCTTTCACGGAACATGTTATTTAACCCACATATTACTATCGCTATCGTAAAATGAGCGATGCAAATCACGAATTGGTTTATTTAATATTCTCTGCTTATCAGGTAATATCCTTTTTTTTTTGAGATTCTTTATGGTATGTAAATTCAAACAATTCTTTTATCATTTTAATTTCATTCTATTACGGAGTGAATGGAATACGTAGCTGAGTCAATTAAAATTATGCACAATTTTTCTTTATAAATTATACAACAGTTTATGATTGTTGGTTCAAAGTTTAACGTAAAGATCTTAATCATTCTGTGAAATGTAGACTTCATGTTTTATTCAAAACTTTACAAATACCGTTGTATATACAGCGTGCATAAAAAAAAATTCAGACAAGGTTATTCCATATCCTATAAAGATTAATTGTGAAATAGTTAAAGCTTCTGCAAGTGTTCGAAAGAAATAGTAAACAAGGCCCACATCATCGACGGAACGAGTCGGCCAACACATTCGAGTGATTTCCCTAAAAAATCGCCGCCTTACCTCGCCGCAAATTACGTCAGAATTTAATGTATAACGCCTTCAGCCAGTAAGTATATAGAATGGAGACTAATAAAATCCGGTCTGAGGGATCGTACAGCAGTAAGGGAACTACGGTTAAGTTCTATGCACAAACGGAAAGGGCTAAATTAGCATAAGTCGGCGTAAACTGGAATGAAAATGATTGGTAAAGTATTTTATGGGCGGACGAATCGAAATTCGAATTATTCGAAAGTAAACGTCGCACGCTTGTCCGTCGCCGCCCAGGAGACAAAATGTTAAGACGAATGCATTTCAAAAACAGTGAAACATGGAGGAGGAAACATGATATATGGGGTGCTTTGGAGGTGGAAAGATATATATTTCGAGGACGCCAGAAAACCATGCTGTAGCAACTGGATGTGCATTAAACATACTACGAAGGTGCTCTTCAAGCCTTCTGAAAGAGTCCTATCCTCAATGAAGTGGGAGCCATAGCGCTGATTACAATCTCATTGAGCTCTTGTGGGATCACTTGGATCGTAGTATCCGGAAAATATCTAGGATTAGTAAAACAGGTAAAATACCATCTCAGCACTAAAGTAGTGACTGAAACATTATCTCACCAATGCTGCATAATATGAAGGTGCCCCATATTACTAAGACTACATATCCCGCAGAACCTGAACAATAAAATGGCTCATCGTCTAGCTTCAATTATAGTACAAGTTGAAGCTTGTAAGCACGTGAACCAAGATTTTTACGCAAAATTATCCATAGAATGGAAAGATACACGATTAATTGTTAGGCACGATGACGAATTGACGCATTTGTATCAGCAACACATCGCAGTACAGCATACCATCAATTGTGTGCGCACTGTATATCATCTTATTGGATGCGTATTATCGTTTAGAATAAACTTATTGCGAAAACGATCCATAGTTTCTCAAATTAACCGTTCCAATGGACGATTATGAACACCATAAAATGCACGTAATGCCCTATAAGTTTCTCGAAATGAACCATGTCTTTCAAAGTAAATTTGGGCAATTTACTAACGTTGCTTCAGCGTGAATCTATTCACGATCAATTGCTAAACCGAACTAACCCAAAAACAACCGAGAACTATCACAGAAAACGGCGTCGCCAATTTAAAGTTATCCACCTCCAAAAAAAGACACCCGGTGTTAAAGCCAAGCGAGGTTTATCAAAATATTAAACGTAAAACTGTTTGATAATGCAAAATAATCATTTAACATTCGTAATTGTGTATTTATTTTATTTTACATTTAATGTATTGTAGTTCCCGTCTTTCGCGCACGGTATATCCAGTTTGCTTTTGCAATATGTCCAATCACGATGTGTTATATCACGTCTATAAAAGCTTTTAAACGTGTAACTCCGTAAGAGATAACAGCGATATTAGTGAATCATCATCAGAAAACATCGAAGATTACATCGAAGATAAACAAGATGATTTTGTCATTTTTATCGTAAATCTTTCGCAAAACTAATTTTAGAAGGAAGAGCGAGATTATTTAGGTAGAAATCTAAACAATGACTGGCCAAATCAAATCGAAAAAAAGTTTTAGTTTCAATGACGTAAAAGATCCCAAAGATTTCGTCGTATCGAGATAAATACTCGAGATAAAAAAAAAATCATTTTTTTCTCCGTTACTTCATTAATGATATTGTTTTTCTTTCGCGTAAAACTTACATAACCCACTTCAATCTAGAGCCATAGACGATAAAAACAAATAACAACTTGCCTACCGCGTAACCTAATTCATTACTGGCTGGTGGTATGTTGTTACATGCGTGTCAGAGATAGGAGTAGGTAGTGATTTTGGATTCGAGAAGTCTACATGCGGATTACATATGCACAGCATGCTACAGTAAAGTGCCAGGGTCGGTAATAAGTATTTTTGTGTGCAAATTGCAGGTTCTTTTTTCATTTGAACGTCCTCGAATAATTTTTTAAGGCCAAAATGTGTGTAATTATTAGTTGTTGACATAATTTTCTTGTCCGTAAGTACAACACGTCCATTTTCAACTTGCTAACGTCCTTTTGAAGACATTAATGAAGCTGCAAATTTCTAAATCACTATTACACTTGTTCACCTTTCATTGAACGAAAATACACTCCCTGTCCGTTTTATTAAGGCCACCTTCCAAATTTAAGCTATTGTGTGTTTCCAACGCGATAATGTACAGATACAAGTATAACATTCATAAATAGAATTTATAATTCCTATCAAAATACGTTAAGGAAATAGGAAATATAATATCTTAACAATTCACACGTACAGTACGTAGACGATTGTCTGAAGCCTGATTAAAATACAGACGCCCTCTGAAAAAAAAAACAAGATCAACACCTATGATGAAGCGAGCACGTTATGAATAGGCAAAACGTCATCAACATAACACAATTGAAGATTGGCGAAAGGTAAGAAAAATAACTGAATATGTAAATCAAGCAAAATTTTTTTATTTGAACAATGACTTTTCGTTAAATATCGTATTCAGCAATGAGTCAAAACTAGAAGCCATGACTGAAAGAACTCAATTTTTGTTTGGTTTGGTGAAGCTACTGTACTAAAAACGATGAAACACCCTCCGTCACCTTTGGTATGGTCATGTACATTAGTCGAAGGTCCTGGACCACTGTATTTTTGCCAAGCCACCATGAATCAACACCAATATAAACGTATATTGGAGGTTGTCTTGATGCCATATATCAATGATTTGAATCCACCGTGCCACATGGCCAAATCCATCCAAAATTTTATGTAAATACACGCTCTGCCAGTGTTACCTTGGCCGGAGAATTCTCTCGACCTCAATGTGATTCAGAACGTGTGGAGTGTTCTAAAATCGCGCGTGTATTCGAGAAGAAAGTAGTAAGAAATATCGAGGATGTGTGGCGAAATGACGCTGCAATTAGACATACCATTAACGCCTTGCATAGACAGTATGCCAAATAAAATAAGAGCAATTATAAAAGTCAAAGTGATGTCTTTAAGAAGTTCCGAATAAATATATGCTTGTACAATACGTTTTTCATTATATATTTTAATAAAATCGCTATTTTAGCAAGTGGGCCTAATAATTTGGACAGGATCTATATATCACTGAAATACAACGTCCAAAATTTTACATAGTTAATCCGGACCTGTAATTTACTAAAGCAACAGATTCTAAAGTTATTTTAATTACATAATACCGGACGAATAGAAAATTACGGTAATGGTAGTGGTTATCATACAGTGAAAGTAAAAGAAATTACCAGCCATAATAAATAATAAATGATACGAATTACGCGGCACAAGTTCCATGTTGTGCATATTTTATTTTTTTACAATTAGAAGAGAAAAAAACTGATCTTACATAACACGAAAAACGTGATTTAAACGATCTAGATGTTTCAATTGAGCAAATGATAGTTTTCACTTTTCTGTATCGTATACACTATCGCACATACGACTTGCCTAAAAAGAAAACAACGCGCTTTTAATGAGAAAGAAAACAAGTGCAAACTAACCTCCGTTTTCGTGTAAGGCAGAAAGTAATGAGGGTAATGATCAAGGAAATCGTAAGTCTATTTCTGCAGCTTATACCTAACTAGATGGAAATTATATATTACTATTCTTCATTAAATATATACACATAAACTGTTAAAATCTTTTTTCGGCAAGGTGATGAATTCTGATCTAAGCCAATCATGCGGAGTCTGCTCAGATGTATATATTCTGTTGAACACGCTGTGATCATCCAAATGTTTTAAAACTCCGTATTTATACAGGGTGGCGCAGGGGAACGGGAAATTTTGAAATAACGTCATTTCCACGAATAAATTCATAAAACTAGTAATTTATTAACGAAAGTGCATGTATGCAGCATGCCATTTATCTTTTTACAATCAAAATGTCCAAAGGTGTCTCTTTACTTTTTAAAGATGTCCTCCCATTCGGCGTTCACACTCTAACAGCCTGTTATGAAAACTCTGGAATGCGCGGTGTAGCAAATCTTGGGGAATGGCAGTGATTTCTTGTTGAATGTTCTCCTTCAATTCATGGATTGTTGCAGGTCGTGTACGGTACACCTTGCCTGTAAGGTACCCCCACAGGAAGAAGTCGCACACACTAAGATCAGGGGACCTCGCAGACGATTCAGTGTCACCGTTACGTGAAATAATGCGTCTTCCAAACAATTGACGAACTGCTGCCATCGAATGTCGAGCAGTGTGTGACGTGGCTCCGTCCTGCTGAAACCACATGTTTTCCATGTTAAGATTAAGCTCATACAGTCTCGGTGTAAAGAATGTTTGAAGCATTTCCACATATCGAGCGGATGTTATTGTCGCTGCACTACCATTCTCACGTGCAAAAAAATAAGGGCCGATAACACCATGACATGATACAGCATACCATATTGTGACCTTGTCGTTATGTAGTGGTCGCTGGTGTAACTCACAAGGATTGTCCTGGGCCCAATAACGAAAATTCTATTTGTTTTCATTTAAAGACAGTCACTTATGCAGTATAAATTCATTAATAATCACAATAAAATTTTAATTTATCTGTAACTTTTTAAGTCCTTTGCTGTTTCCAGACTTTTGGACGGTGGTGTACATACATGAATAAAAAAACCTGCTAATGCTTCAGCTGAATGAAATGCAATCAGTTACGTTACAGTTTCGATTATAATTAAAATACGCTTCTAAAAGCATCCGACACAATGGTCACCTATGACACCATTATCATTTAAAAATACTGTTTACGGGGCATTCAGTCCGCACCATGATCCGATTAACGTTTCATATTGATTGCATATTCAAAACGTTTAAAATTATTAACATAAACAGCAACTTTTAATTTTAATTTTAACAGCAACTCGTTGTTATCGTAGACCAACACCGATCAGTAATTGTGGTGGACAAAACATCATCCGCATCTGGCTTTGTGGTTCAATATTACGCTTACTAACGAGAGCACATCTATAACTTCTTCTTAACCGTAAAAGATGGAGCATAAATATATTAGGCACCATATTATCACATAAAATAAAGTCTATTCAGATATTCAGGAGCATTATAAGCATATATGTATAAACTATGACATGAAAAATATCCTTCAATTCGAACACGAGACCTGCTTTTAAATTTAGGTGAATCAACCTATATAACAGCTTACCCAATGACAATAGAAAGTTTAAGACAAGAATAAATCAAGGTTTTCTTTCATTGACCTAACGGGTTGAAATAATTTCACACATGCACGCTATATTTATATAGCGTCAATTAATCAGAAAATTGAGTATTACACTTCCTATTAGATACAATGTCTAATTTAGTTGTTCATAAATATTTAATCGACTAGTTTCTATGACATAGAATTTTATACTATTTATATAAATACTTTCTACGTGAAGAATTGTTACGGTATCTGTAACAAATGTAAAATACGTAAGCATAATCAAATTTAAGACTAAAATGACCTATGACTAATTAAAAAAAAATTAAATTTGTAAATGGTGGTGCTTCAAAATTATTACTGTTGGTTGGGATTGTGAAAGGACGTGCTCAATACAACGGAAAAGCTTGAAATTTCGAAAAACCAATATTGCGGTAGCTTTTCATATGTTACGTATGCCATTTGTAAAGTTATTAACCAAGATACTTTAAATAATAGAGATACAAATATGAAGGTGTGTTATTCTTTCGTAACATATCGGTAAGACAGACGTTCTACTAACCCTGTGTCTCCAATAACGTACAGAACAAAGATAGAGATACAATAAAAATGTGATTTCTACTCCAACAACATGCAGCCCATAAGCAGTCGTACTGAGAGACGTAAATTGATTAACGTTGTTTTACGGGTTGCCGAATGTTATATAGATTATTTGCATTTTATATGTTATTTGTAACTGCTTTGATTGTGTTTATAATACTTCATAAGTAAACGAGTTCGTTTTAAAACTAGAATCAATATTATTGTACGTGGAAGAACTGTACATTGTCAATCTCAACAGTTAATAGTGAGCTTGCTAGATTATTTTGAAAAGGTGAAGCAAAACACTGTACGTTTATTGTAATTATCAACAGTGCAAAAAAATGTGTATATTGTCACATTAATATGTGTAGTTTATTACAGCAGCAAATGCTTTAAAACTGAAGACTTACCATAAGCTGTTAAAATGAACATCAGGTTGTATTCCATGTATTACAAAGTAAGTTCTTGATTATTATCTTATACGAGGGTAACCGGAAATGTTTCCGGAATCGGCAAGAGATGACGCACAAAGGTTGAAATGGATTCATTGACCGGCAACCTTCGAGACTACACCGAAAAACAAAAATAACACATAGGCTGAAAAGTCCCGGGCCTAACAAAGAAAACACGGTTTTTTTTGGTTCAAAATTAGCTTTATTCATCAACGTAATCTCCATCAAGAGCAACGCAATCATTCCAACGCCGCTCTAACATTTCAATACCACTTTTGTAGAACGATTTATCTTTTGCCTCAAGATAGACCTCAGTTTCAGCGATAACCTCTTCATTCGTGCGAAATTTCTTACCGGCGAGCGTTTTTTTGAGGTCTGCGAACAGCCAGTAGTCGCTGGGAGCCAAATCTGACGAAAACGGTGGATGTGGGAGCAATTCGAAGTTCAATTCGTGTAGTTTTGCCATTGTTTTGATTGACTTGTGACACGGTGCGTTGTCTTGATGAAACAAAATTTTTTTCTTTGCCATATGCGGTCGTTTCTTTGCAATGTCGGCCTTCAAACGCTCCAATAACGCTATATAATATTCACTGTTGATGGTATTTCCTTTCTCAAGATAGTCGATGAATATTACATCACGCACATCCCAAAATACCGAGGCCATAACCTTTCCAGCCTTGTGCTTTTGGGCGCTTTGGACGAGGTTCACCAGTTGCTGTTCACTCAGATGACGATCGCTTTGATTCCGGAGTGAAGTGATGGATCCATGTTTCATCCATTCTCACATATCGACGCAAAAATTCCGGTTTGTTACGTTTAAACATGGCCAAACACTGCTCAGAACCATCAACACGTTCTTGTTTTTGGTCAACAGTAAGCAAACGCGACATCCACTTTGAACAGAGCTTTCTCATAGTCAAATGCTCATGCAATATAGAGTCAATACGTTCTTTTGATATCTTTACGATGTCAGCTAACGCACGCAACTTCACTTTTCGATCATTCAAAACGATTTTGTGGATTTTTTTGATGTTTTCTGGTGTTACCGCCTCATTTGGACGTCCACCGCGCTCTGCATCATCGGTGTCTCTACGACCACATTTGAAGTCAGCAAACCAACGTTTTATTGTTGTTTCTAATGGAGCGGAGTCCCCATAACACTTTTCAAGCAATTGCTTCTCTTGAACGGTACTTTTTCCCATCAAGAAGCAGTGTAAAATTAAAACACGAAATTGTTTTTGATCCATTGTTTTCAAAATAACAAAAGTAGCGTGACTCTTAGCACAATAACTCACACACTAATGAATAGAATATCATAAAATTTTAATAGCTGTTTTTTGAAGGTTAGTACTAACTGAGAGAAAGGTGACTGCAATAAAACTAGCGGCATCTATGTGTTAGGCCCGGAACTTTTCAGCCCATGTGTTACTTCGTCGCATATCCTACGTAATTGTAAATATGCAAATACTAATTACTAAATATGGAGCAATTATTTTCTTTATTATTTTTATCACTAAACTGCCGAGGTTATTATTCACTTCGCTAATATTTCGCAGAAAACTACTAATACTAACTAAATTCTCGATAAATATAGTAATCTTTAACGATACGACATTCTGGGATTCTCAGTATCTCAGTCTAAACAACATTAGATGCGGGGCACCGCACCAAGCTATTATACGAAAAAAGTTATGAACTTGCGAATGCCAAACGTATCTAATTTTAAAACAGACTCGGTTAAGTAGGTCGTTACGTATTATATATGCTATACGCAGTAATTCACAAACACAATATCGCTTTTAATTTATCTGAAAGCCAAATTAATATGCATATGTTCTTTAGAACGGTAACAAATGAAATGCAATTTTTATAATTTATGAAACTAGCTAGCTGGTTTCCGACGTATAACACTGATCAAGGTTTCGAATTGCATATAGTATAATTTTATTAACAATGTCAATAGTTTAGTAGAAAATTGCAATCAGTACTTGCAAATTTATACAGATGGTGCCAAAAATATCAGTTCAGTTGGTTTGAATTTCAAAAAATAATTATTTTGAATCTTCCAAAGTCAATCCCTTGGCCTCTATTTTTTCTTCTAAGCTTTACGTTTATAATGAAAGCCTTGCAATTTTGTTTACAAAATTTTACCTTGAATAGCGTTGTTATAATATCTGATTCTCAATCTGCCCTGAAGTTAATGCAAAACTTTTGGAATTCTAATAAAAATCATGTAATTGTCAATAAGATTTTTTGACTTGCTATATGGGTTAGAAGAAATGAAGTTCATATGGTGTAAAGCCCATTCCAGCATAATTAGCAACGACATAGCTAATATGTATGCTAAAAATCCTGTTATGGATGTACGTTCTTCACGGGTTCCTGATTCGGGTATTAATAGCTATTTTAGGGCTAAGAGTAAGGAACGTTGGGCTACTAACTGGTATGATTTTACCCAGAAATCTAAAACGCATTATGCGTTACTCCATCCTGAGCTTCGTTTCCTTTGTTTACCATTCCTTTTAATGACGATTGCAAGGACTGTGTGGATGTACAATTCACAGGTATAGCAGTAAATTCCACTCACACAAATTAATTAATTATGCGGAACGCAGCGTTTCGAGAGCACGTGGACTCCCATTGTCAACCGTGTTACTGACTTTTGTCGGTTTCCAGGTGCCAGGTCTGGACTGTAGGGTGGATGGATTATTGATTGAAAGCTTGTGCAGAGCAGCCATTTCAACTTTGCTCTTGCGAACCGGCGCATTGTCTTGCAATAGCAACACATCCTTTTCAATTTTCCTCAACGTTTTTCCTTGATGGCCTCCTTTAATTTTTCTAATATCGCTGCGTTATATTCTCCGGTTATGCTCCTACCTTTTTCTTTGTAATCCATCAATAATATCTCCTCGCAATCCCAAAAAACAGCAGCCATCAACTTTCCAGCCGATTCCGACACTTTAAATCTCTTTGGCGGTGGTGTCCCCTTTTTATGCCATTGCATGGACTCCTATTTGGACTCAGGTTCAAAGTGATGAACCCATATTTCATCTCCGGTAACAATCCGCTCCAAAATCTGTGCAGGTTTGTCTCCACACAGCTCCAAAAATCGTTTGGACGCACAGACGCGCTGCTGTTTCTGCAGCGGCGTGAGCATTCTCGGTACCCATCTTGCACTGGCTTTTGTCATACCCAGGTGGTCATGTAGGATACGCAAAATGGTGGTATCTGATACTCCAACTAATGCAGATAATTGGTTTTTCTTCAAACGGACATCTTGCAGTACAAATTCCCTGAGCGGGGGTCGTCTTCATTCGACTCCCGACCATGTTTAAAAAGACCATGCCACTTATAAATCGTTGATTTACTAGGGCACTGTTCCCCATAAACGGTTCCAATTTCGTTCAATATGGTTTGAGCGTTCTTTCCTTGCTTTATAAGGAACTTTATCACAGCACGGTGTTCAATTTCCTCCATAGTTTTAGTTTTCTTCCGGATTAACTTGTTTAGCAGGCAACTATTCGTAAACGACTGAGGCTATAGGGCTGCAACTTAACTTGTATACTAATGATGAATCGCCAATCAGAATGACACCCAGCGAGCGCCCCTATCCCCAGTCCACCCCCTCCATTCCACGAACTTCTGGACCTCCCCTCGTATGTATCCTTGTTCTGTTCCTTTGGTATCCATTCTTCTTTTTAGTAGTTTAGAATTTTTACATGACTAAATGACTATTTGTCAAGGCCGAAACAAAAAACAATTTCGATACTTCAAAAACATGTCAACTGCTAGGTAATAAACATAAACTGCAATTCAATTAACAATTATATTGTATGCACGTATACAGTACCATTCATAATTTTGATCGGCCTATGTATTAATAACATACGAAATTTCAAGGCAAGGACTATTTGATTACATGTATGAACAATATTCTGACAGATATTAAGCTGATAAGCTTACCCAAATTGCACTTGTTTGATCCTGAAAACTTCATTATGTATTCAGCAACATAATGCAACGAACACGAAAAGTTTTCAGTGATTACCAAGATTTCACATGCAAAATTCACAAATAATTAGTATTCAAAAGATACAAAGGTCATAAAGCTCCGAAAAGAAAACGTTTATTCTAGGTTACTGCGACAGATAACAAAAGAATTCCCAAAAATTGCCATCGTAAATTAACCCCAACAAGGACCGTGACATATATTTCGAAAACGACCAATACAAACCTAACTTTTAATTATCTAAACCGGAAATAAAAAAAAACCGAAAATACGTCTCAAAAAACAATCGACCTTTCTTTCAGTCAACATATAGACGAGTATGTGTACACAGTGAAAAGGTCTTTCCTGCCTGCGCTACCTGAATTCAATATTAAAGTGATGCCGGGTCCAATGCCTACTATACTCATTAAGCATTGTTGTATATACATATGTATGTACATACAGATTGTTGACATTTAGTTATTAAGAGTATTAGGCACGAACCAGTTATGGAAATATTTGTTTGGAATTTTACGTATATTTAGAAGCTATTTAAATGAAGTATATATTTTGTTCGAATATGATATCGAATTGGAACAATTATTTCTAACGCATAAGGATTTTATATACTCTGAATGTACTTTATTCCGAAATATACAAAAAGCACACGTATGTTTATTTCTAGACTAACCTAATAATTAAATGACAACAATATATTAAAGCGTGTATTTTATTTTGAAACAAAGGAGAAATAAAAAATTCCAAAAGGGAAAAATGTTTCGAAATAGGCAAGGTTAGATGTTGTATAAATTGTATAAATACATGCTGGTCCTCAATGCGAAATATTGAACATAGTACTACACCCACCAGGTTCTGCACGTGATAGCATATTTATTAATACTAATTCGGTTGAAATTTCAAAGGAGTTTACTATCAGGTTTGCTACTAAATACAAATATGAACTACAGTGATACGAATACAACACCTACAGCCCCTGTCCACGTTATTAGGGGCACCTTATAAATTTAAGCTTTTGTATGTTTCCAATGCGATAATTTACAGATACAAATATAAAATTCATGAATACGGTATACAATACCTACTTAAATATGTTCCCTATATATCTTTTTAAGAAATTCAGAAAGTGCCACATCTTGCCCATTATTATCCTATTATTATCCAATGAGGGGGATCCCTCATGAATCATTGTGTACTATACAGAGGATGGGTAGAGACAAGATTGAAAGACACAGTAATTCGTAGAATATTATTTGGATCGGTTACTGTTCTAGAAAGATTATTTATCTGTTTGTGTGAGAACCTCTTCTCCCTGTTTACATGTTAATATTGCACTTTAAATTTTTTTTAAGTTAATTAACTTTAATCAGTGTAAGACATCTACAAATAGACGTAAAATATAAGAAATAAATTAAATTAAATTTTTGCACTTTGGATATAATCCGGTCTCTAGTAATCACAGCTGGCTATGGTTTTATAAAAATGTTCTTTTAAAATTCTTCCAAATGTATAATGCTTAATATGGTAATTTTAAAAGTTTAAATAATTAGAAGCGTATATCTATTTTAACATAGAAATAAACGCAGTTAGCCTTGAAAATAACGTATTAACACGTGAAAATCGTGTAGTTCGACGTCTTCTTTTAAAAATAATAACAACGGAAATACACTACCGTTCATAAGTTTAATCACCTCTGATATATTGTGTTACACTTAGAATTATTTTAAAAATAGTTAGGGAAATTTGTACTAGTCTTCTTAGAATGTCATTTACAATTTTATGTTGATAGTATATATTCATAACTAGAGGCCGGATTATATGCAAAGTGGAAAAATTTAATCTAATTTATTTATTATATTTTACGTCTATATGTAGATGTATTACACTGATTAAAGTTAATTAGCGTTAATTAACCTCATTTACAAAAATCCATTCAAACATGAAAACAATGTATTCCTGTATAAAATTTTGTGATACCAATTGCGTTGGGAAAATCCGTTTTCATATTCCAAGCTTATTCAATCGAACATATGCCAAAAACAAGAGCATTGGAAACAAATGTTTGAAATAAAGAAATTGTTCGACAATGAAATATTTTTGAGTGTTGTGTGCCTAGGATAAATAAAAGAAGGGAGCGAAGTGGAAGGGCCAAATCAACGACAGAACGAGATGACCACTACTACCCAGTTATTTCCCTAAGAAATCGCCGCCTTATTACACCGCAAATTACTGCAGAATTTAATTTACAACGATGTCAGCCAATAAATGTGTCGACAGTAGAACGAAAACTAATAAAAACTGGTCAGAGGAGTCACATAGCAGTAAGAAAACCATAGTTAATTTCAATACACAAACGGAAAAGACTAAATTAAGCAAAAGCTCACACGGACCGGAATGTAAATGATTTAAAAGAGTGTTATGGACGGGGAGAATCAAAATTCGATTTATTCGTAAGTAAATATCGCACATTTGATCATCTCCGCTGTGGAGTAAGAATATGAATTATCATGAGGTTGCTTTGGGGACGGAAGGATTGGAAAATTAATTAAAATAGATGAACGAATGACAAACGATGTGTATTTGACTACTCTAGAAAACGATGCGGTATCGACTGGATGTGAATTAATTGGAAATTAATATAATTAAATTTATCAGCAAAATTACGACCTCAAACACGTATATACTTTTATTTAAGACAAATCTTCTAAAGGACTCCTATTCTTAATGTAGTGGCAGCCAAAATCCCCTGATTACAACCCCAGAGAGATCTTATAGGATCACTTGGATCGTTAGATCAGGAAATAATCTCCCACCGGCAAAATAGTAATCTGGAATGGTCTGCAGGAAGTGTGAAATGCCATAGACGAATCATATTTGGAGCCATTAGTTCTAAAGATGTCATGAACCTGCCAGGAAATTATTAAAGCAAAAGGGATTTATTTTGAAGAATTATAATAGTATGTATTTTATTAGAATGTACTATTTTTAAATATTAAATATATTATATTAAAATTATCATTTTTCAAAAAAAATCAAGTAAACTATGATTTAAAAAAAAACAATACAGTTATCTATGTACAATTGTAAATCTCATTTGATCAACTGACTCTGTACAGTTTTTCTCATGGTACTGGTGACATCATTCACGAGAAAGACAATGTGAAGAGACACATCTACCCGGCGTCATCAGCGTGATTTGGAGCGATTTTATGCTCGACATGTTTTACGTCTCTCCACACTGTCATTCTCATAAATGATTTCATCAATACCATGAGATAAGCTGTATTTAACAGCGTCTTTATCGTTGGTGTTATTTTCTAAGCATTCCTTTAGATGCGTTTTAAACTGACTCCGTATATTACAAAACAGCAATCAAAACTAATTGTATGTACATACGAAACTTTTACTAGATCATACTAAAACTTCTGTGCAACCACACGAAACTGCAGTGTAATCGGATTTTGTGAGGTTTAATACTGTTTATTCGCATAAAAATACTTCTTTTTATTGAGGCCATATAACCTGATGTGTATACCAATATTCCGAAACGATAAAAACGTTATTTCTTTTTATGTCATACATTCCCGCAAACATGAAACCCTACGAAGTTAATGCAAACACCTCCAAACGACGAGTACAACGGGGAAGGAAGGGAACGTATGCATGGGTTGTTTGAATAAATCGCGTGTTTCCAATTACTTATGTACATATGTGCATATGTAAGAGAAAAAAAAAGAATAATATACAGCGTTGGAATTGTCCCCTGTATCGATTTAGTAACTATGCGAAATTACTACAACGTCTCGCCGAGTTACATCGTTTCTTTACGATAAGATCTCGTATAATTTTAGACGCGTAGCGTGACGTGCGTGTTCTAACCTTGTTGCATCTCTAGTGCACACGTGCTGCGTCCACCTGATAATTTTTCGCTTATTAAAATCGCAATTACGTAGGCTTCATCGCGTGTTTTAGACGCGATCAAAAATTATAAATACAATCAGAAAACATTATCAGCACGACAGTTGACTTTATTAACTAAATTTAACTCGAAGCGAAAAGTATATCTAGGCTAAAATCGACAGTTGGAAATTCTAAGCGAGCAACTGCATACTCTATTATACCGCCAAATTTCTCCTCAATATAGTACGTCTAGGATCGGATTAGACGTTGCATTTTTTGAACATGATTGGTAAAGGGATACTGGTAATACGTGAATTCTTCCACGAAAGCATTAATGACTTAATCCGGTACATAAATTGTAGTAGAGAAATTACAGGTACCTCACCACAAATTAGAATTTATGTCTACAATGGCTTAGTTTGTTATGGTCGGAAAAGTATCTAGTTATTACTCAGAAATCTTAACACGATACTGCAATAAGAATATAAGGATAAGGATTGCGTGTTGGTATGGAGAAAAATTACACAGCTCGGACTATCCAAGGTATATAGAGACAAACATCCCAATACGAGCTCGTACTGGCAAATGGCCAAAGTTTCTTCGCACGAAAGAAGTAAAAAACGCCTATGCATATGCGAATGCAATCGGTCGCATGTTACACAAATACGCGAATTCTGAGAATGTTTTGTTGTAGAGGCTGTATTCTGGCCAAAAACATGGTCTGAAAATTCTGTTTCTTTATTAAGAATAGCATGAAAAAATATAGTCAAAGACTGGCTGGTCCATATTTGCATTGACCAGGCACGAACAACGGCACTAAGAATACGTTACAAAGTTAGAATATCTAATCATTCACTGTTGGCGAATTAAACAACGATTGCATCATTGTATCAGTAGAAGGAATGTGACTAGACTAGGGTATTTTAATTTTAAAATCGTTTAGCGCGCAATTTCATTTTATTTAGTATGCATTTAAATACTTTGTTATATTCATTATTTTGAAATTTAACTATTGCCAAGCAATCAAGTAATTTCTCATACTTCCCAACTATTGGTTTTAAATTTACATTTTATTACACATTTCATTTAAATGTAATTATCTTTTAGATTTCCCAACAATAATCAAATTGTATTCAACACTTTACCCAGGCAACACCCTTTATTGCTCCTCTGGTAATCAACAGCTTTTCACCCGGTATATTTACATATACAGTGAAATTCCCCTTCGCGGACACCCCTCTTACACGGACGCCTCCCTTATATGGACAGTTTCTCATGGTCCCGACCGGCTCTCATATAATTTCCATTGTATTAACTCTTTCTTGGACGGACATTTTCTTGAACGGACGCGGACACGAGAAAATGTTCTCTTAACCGGACCAAAAATAAAATAAAAAGAAACGCCTTATCTTATTTTTATATCGAGAGTATTGCTATTGCATTTCTCTTTCGCTTGGACTTCCCCGAGTAAACCGTCGTGCATTTCTGCCTGGCGTGAATTAGGGACTTTCCCAAGTTGGTCGGGGATTTACCGTTCTTATTCTTGGGGTGTACGCTTCCGATTGAATCTGCTTCCAATAATAGTCTGATGTCTATGCGGAAAAGACACAAAAAATTGAGATCGTTGAAGTTTACAATAACGAGAAACTAAGTATAAGGAACTTATGCAAGCGTTTTAATATTGGAAAAACACAAGCTGCAGATATAATTAAACATAAAGAAATCCTTCTAAACAAATGGATGTCGAACAGCAATTTGAATGAAAAAAGAAGCTTCTTGACGGGTGATGGTATTAAAATTGACAAATTGTGTTATGACTGGTTTACAGCAGCTCGGCATAAGGGGATTCCCTTAACAGGTATGCATATGATTTTTTTTAGATAAGGTTTTCTTGTATTAATGCGTTGATTTTCTTTTCATATTAAATTCTAAAATAGATAAAAAAATGAGATTACCAATAGGTTTGTCGTGACAAAAACGCACAAAACTTTTTTTAGGTCCGCTAATACGTCTTTGGGACATTCTATATTCAGTGCTTCTTCTGGTTGGCTCAATAAATTTAGAATCCGCCACAATATAAGCTTTAAAGCGATATCAGGAGAAGGAGCTTCGGTTTATGCTGAAGATGTTTCATCGTTTTTAAAAAAATGTCTTTCTTTGATTAAGGGATATTCACCGAGAGACATCTATAATTCCGATGAGACAGGCCTGTATTTTAGGGCTCTACCCGACAAAACGCTCACACTAAAGAAGAAAAAAGGTGTTGGGGGTAAGTATCCCAAAGAGAGGTTTACAATTTTGCATTGTGCAAATATGACGGGTGAAAAAGAAAAACTCCTAGTCATCTGTAGCGCAGCTAAACCCAGAGCTTTTAAAAACATTAATATAAAATAACCTGCCTGTAACTTGGAAATACAATAAGAAAGCTTGGATGATAGGACAAATTATGACAGAGTGGTTGCAAGATCTAGATTGGAAAATGGCTAAAGAAAAAAGAAACATTTTGTTATTTTTAGACAATGCGGGATCTCATCCGAAAGACGTTCGCTTAAATAATATAAAAATATTATTTTTACCCCCTAATTGTACATCAGCTTGTCAACCGCTTGACCATGGAATTATAAAGAATTTTAAAACTTATTAGCGAAGTCTAATACTCTAATATCTGCTAGTAACCATTGAAACTGCTGGTACAGCTTTTGAGTTAATAAAGAAAATTACACCACTGGATGCAGTTTATTTGGCACAAACCGCTTGGGACCAAGTAACCAAAGAGACACTTCAAAATTGCTTCCACAAAGCAGGATTTAATCATGTAAATATGCAAAGTGAAGACTAGTTAACTGAGGCTGATACATCTGATCTAGAAGATGATTTGCCTCTTAGTGTACTTTCAGATATCCTCAAAAATAAGAATTTATTGAAATAATGATTTTTTGAACGTAGATGAAGATTTGTATGTTGAAGATCCAGATTCAGAACAAGAAATTGTAAATGCAATTGAAATACGAGAACTTTCGGAAGATTCTGATGTCGATGCAGTTCCAGTGCCAACAGAAGCTATCCCAAATTATGGTGAAGCTATTACCCTGACCAAGCAGCTTAAAAGTTTTGTCGAAAATTACGGAGTCTTTGGAGCTTCTTTCTAAATTAGAAATACGATTCCAAGACGCCATTTTAAAGGAAAAGAGAAGACAAACAACAATATATTAATTATTGCGTCCTAAAAGTGACTATTCATTTCATTGTTTTGTGTTACATACTACATCTACGTATCTATGTACATATATTATACTTTGTATGTATATATCTAAAGGAAATAAACTTAAGTTTAAAGTTTCTTATTTATTTTAAAAACATTCATATACATATACGATTTAAATGTCCCAGTTTCTTGAATATATTCATTTTTCGTTAAAACACGATTTTTGTTGTATCTACTACATATCCTGAATGGATATCTTCAGTTGGTCCCGTTGGTATCCGTTCAAGGGAGATTTCACTGTATACAGTTTTAAGACGAAGAGAATCCAACATTAATCGTCATAGTAGACACAACCAGACATAATTTATTGTTTTGTATATGTCACATTAAAAACGGTACGTAGCGTTAGGAAAACGTCTTTATTTCGAAAATGTAGCTAAGTGTAGCTAGTGGTCCGTCGAGAAGAACAAAAGATGAGCCACCAGAAATCACTTCGAAATCGTCAAGAAGAGATCGTACAGAATGTGTCCAGAAAATATTAATTTAATATTCTTGTAACACATCAATTTCTCAGCAAATGCTATGACTCGCCTAATGCTATTGTAGAAAGTATATTAACTTAATTGTCTAACAAGAAATCGATATTTAGAGTGATTGTCTTTAGTCCTGAATCGATAGATATGAATGAAGAGCATCTTGACGTCCCTGAAGACGGCAGTAGACAGACTGCCGAAACGTCGGACTATACAAGTTCAACAAACTATGGAAATAGCCCAAACAACAATTCTAGTCATAATGAAGAGCATCTTAGCGTTCATAGCATTCACGATATTCCGGGCAAGATATTTTTGAGTACATTGATACATAAACATGTGCTTAGGTTACAACTACAACATTTTTCCTTCTTTTTTTAGCACTATTATTTAATGATGATGTTCTAGCTTAATGTTCTATAACGTGTTACTTAAGGTAACAGTTAATCTTAAATTACTTACATATTTGTCCCTCCAGTTCCTTATCATAATCGCTCCTACACACGCTTTCATTATAATTACGTGACAACTTTATGCAACAAATATATTAGTCGTTTTGATGTAGCAAATTCAACGCGCAACTCTAGACCTTTTTTCATATTTTAAAATAACGTTATATTTTTTTAATCGTCATAACATTCGCTACCCTTGCGATAGACAATTTTAAATAAAATTTTCAATAATGGAAAGCAAAGATTTATAAATAGTTTCTGTAGAACAGCACCGTAAGCGGAAATGTACATATGTACATTTTCATTTTACTTCATTTCGACGTTTTATTCGCAAAACAAACATTTAAATATTTGTTTTTCTCCATCGTTTCGATAAAAAGAATCGAAGTGGAAATCATAATGCTTTGTAGACAAAAGTAATTTAATTTCAATTGCTATTATCTACATGTGTACAGTATCGAATGCATGAGACCTGTCAAAATTTTATTTAAAATTTACGGATTACGTAAAAGCAGTCTAGCAAGGTGTCCGGCGTTTACACTGGCCTGATTTTTGAGGTATGATGATTAAGTAAATTCAACGAACTTGATATGTAATACATGCATATACCTGATAAGCACATGTTTGAATTACACATATGACTATTTAACTACCGACTTCAAGGTAAATGACAAGATTACAACGTTGCGGTTATTTTATTTGATACGCTCCGTATACAGCCTTGGCCAATTGTATTAGACACCCTTCACTTTTACAGATTGGGACCAGATAGTAAAAAAATAGAATAAATTACAATCCTTAATATCTAGGACTGTGTGGATGTACAATTCACAGGTATAGCAGTAAACTCCACTCACACAAATTTATTAATTATGCGGAACGCAGCGTTTCGAGAGCACGTGGGCTCTCATTGTCAACCGTGTTACCGACCGAGTGTAAAAACTGTATCACACATGCAAATTATTTTCTACGCAGGCTCTAAAATTTCTAAAACATATGACTATTTACAATCTACTCGGTGGTCTAATGCCTTTCTCGGGAAAGGATGGACCGAAAGCGAACCGTATCTTTAACAGGGCCTATGGTAATAAATCAATCAAACTCGAGTGTGCAATTGGGGGTGGTTCTCTGTTCAATAAGTTTCCGTTCTTTTTCATACATATCGTTTCGTACGCGTTTAATTCTCTATACGAGTTCACGTTTTTAAGTAGTGTCAGATTTTTTAAATCTAGT
This sequence comes from Trypoxylus dichotomus, assembly GCA_023509865.1. Classification (NCBI taxonomy): domain Eukaryota; kingdom Metazoa; phylum Arthropoda; class Insecta; order Coleoptera; family Scarabaeidae; genus Trypoxylus; species Trypoxylus dichotomus. Next base: position 57,597,391 of record CM042078.1, read on the forward strand.
TTATGTCCTGATTTTACCATATGCTCTGCTACGCTTGAAAGTTCAGGTTTGTCGAAACGATAATGTCTAATATGTTCTTGGAACCTCGTTTCGATACTCCTTTTTGTTTGTCCAATATAAACTTTCTCACAATCATTGCATGCGATTTGGTATATTCCAGACCTTTTTATCATCTCCACAAGTCAATCAAAACAATGGCAAAACTGCATGAATTGAACTTCGAATTGCTCTCACATCCACCGTATTCGCCAGATTTGGATCCCAGCGACTACTGGCTGTTCGCAGACCTCAAAAAAATGCTCGCCGGTAAGAAATTTCGCGCGAATGAAGAGGTTATCGCTGAAACTGAGGCCTATTTTGAGGCAAAAGATAAATCGTTCTACAAAAGTGGTATTGAAATGTTAGAGCGGCGCTGGAATGATTGCGTTGCTCTTGGTGGAGATTACGTTGATGAATAAAGCTAATTTTGAACCAAAAAAAACGTGTTTTCTTTGTTAGACCCGAGACTTTTCAGCCCATGTGTTAAGTAGACGAAGTTTTGGGGATGGATGTATCTAAACGATCTAAATCTTAACAAGACAGTAACTCATAATTTAGATTTTTGCTCAGAACGAAAAACTGCAAGCAGTAGCAAAAAGCATGGTCATTCAAAAAACTGCTACAAATTTACAAAATTTGAGGACACTGGTGAAAAAAAACCGATCGTATTATCCGAACCTCGTTAATAATTCCGACTATTCTGGCAGTCGACTGGATTTATTTGCACATGTGTTTAGACCATTTTACCGTTTCTCGTTTGCGTAAGACGATGTTCAAAATCGTATGGTTTGCGGCCGAGATCGACCTGTGTTTGACGCTATTTTGTCTAGGAGAGTGGCTTGCGGTTCTTTATTGTCGCGGCTGTTTCGAAACGTTTCTGAGACGGATATCATAAAAGTGTACACAAGTTTCATTAATATCATTCAGTAATTCAAGAAATGGTCAATCCATGTCCATAGGTGCTCTATATAAATCAATAGTAGTAGTTAACTTTTCTGTAGTTGTACATTTTAGTTTGGGGATTTGAGGGTAAAGGTTGATAATAATCATTATATGTATACGTAACATTGAATTTCGAGATTTGTATAATAGTAATTAAATCAGGGATACCATAAAACTATTATGACTCTCAAAAAAGAAGCGTTTAACATTGTATATTTTCTATTCCAGTCAGGGTTGGGATGACTTTAAATGATTGTTTCTAAAAAATTCAGAATTGATATAATCCCAATTCGCTACGTCACATTACAGTCAACCAGTGCTAAAAAAAAGGTGCAAATTTCCAAAACTGTAAGAGCTCAGATCACTTTACATCATAAACAAAGGTTATCGTACGTTGGAAACGCCAAAAACAATATAGCGTTCGCATTACCCAGACTAAAATCCCATTAAATGTTACGGAGGGACAGTATTGTATAGAAATGTACGCAAGAGCGGCAGAAAACGGATAACAATTCACCGAAAAGTTCGTTTGATACCGCGAATTGCCCTTTGGTAATAGGCACAAATCGGGCGAAGCAATTTCTACCGAACTTCCAACCAACAAGGGTCTTCCGTTCCTCTGCGTACGGTTACACGGAGACCAACGAGTGCAAATTTGCGCGCCCGGAACACGTTGACCGTAAAACATCAAAAACAGTGACGGGCGTGGACAAAAAGGTGCCATCAATGGATCGCGGATGACTGAATTAAAGTGATTCACTCACACGAAGCGAACGTATACGTAACCTACACCTTTTCTAATGTACACTATTGCTCATAAAATTAAGACCACTTATCGAAAAAATAGCAATATATTCAAAAATCAATATACTTTTCCTCATTAAAACTGTATTATTTTTATTTGTGTAGCTACCATAACCACGTTTCATTATTATACCACCCCATAATGAATACCAAAAATACTCTGTACTTTATCGAAGATTCTCGACTGGAAAATGCGAGAATAAATGGGAATTCAAACATTCGAGGGTCGGTACGGAAAATATAAAAACGGCGTTGTATTAATACAGCTCAGTTGTAATTCCTAAAGTAGATGTCAAGTATACGGAACGAGACAAGCGCATATAAATAATAATAATAATAATGACAGTAATAGAAATGGATATTGATGAGGCACAAATAATGAAAAGAAATTGAAAGAAATTCACTTACATCGGGAATGTGTTCGACAAAATCGCAATCCCTAGCTAGCTAACAGATATGTATTTTAAATTTTTAAATAATAAAGGACGTTATTAAGGATGAAGTCCTTTATTTTCTTTACTCACACACGCACTTTGCTATTGTAGGACGGTGTATGTCCCTATTTTCGGCGCTGACGACAGAAGGCCCAAGGTTACGCCGGAGTTGCTCTGCTGGATCACCGGTGTTTCATCCGATATTCGAGTATTTTAAATATGGTGACAAGGCCACTATAACTGTATATAACTTTTGAGGTAATTTCCTCACAATAATAAGCGAAAGGACCAGAAAAATCAAGAGTCTAAAGGTACTAGTTCCAAGAGTGAAGGCGATAATAAGTTTGTGTATACACAATATGCCAAAAAAGCCCCAAATATCTGAGGCTTTACAAGGCCAGATAGTTTTATTGCACAAACAAGGATTGTCACAAATAAAAATTGCTAAGACAATAAAATGTTCGCGTTGTGCAGTGCAAAACACAATTAGCCGCTACCAAAGGACTGGAGAGTATCTACCCATGAGCGGTAGAAAATGTGTAACGACTGTGCGAGAAGAACGATTGATCGCGCCCCGGGATAAGCACAAATCCGCGATAGCGATTTCTGCAGAGTTCCGCGCTCAACGAGACGCACCAAACTCCGTGCGTACGGTAAGAAGAAGGTTAACTGCGGCGAATTTACGTGCCCGGAAACCGCGACACAAGCCTTTGCTCACCGAGCTACACCGCAAGCAACGTTTTACGTGGGCAAAGAAGTACCGACATTGGACTGTAGATGACTGGGCTAAAGTGCTTTGGTCCGATGAATCTAATATAGACGTAAGTGCTTAAAAATATTTCATAATCCTTGCAATATACATGATTGAACTCAGCGCCCCTACTTTTCTTACCAAAATAGAAATATTCAAAAAAGTTAACGTCCTTCGTTTATTCTGTGCAGCTGCACAACGTTTCCGGAGCAAGTTATGTTCGGAGGAGGTCCGGCGGAGCATTTTCCCCAGAGTGTATTTTACCTACTGTTAAACACAGCGGTGGAAGCATTATGATTTGGTGGTGCATGTCTGCACAAGGGGAAGGGGAAGTCCATGTATGCGAGGGCGGCATCAATGGAGCACGCTACATCGGGATATTGGAAGAGGTTCTCGAACCATCAATTGTCAGATTTTATGATATGGACTCGGAGGAGTATTACTTTCAGCAAGACAATGCCCCTTGCCACAAGGCTCGACCTGTAATAAAATGGTTTACTGATAACCAAGTGAAGATTTTGGACTGGCCCCCACAATCGCGTGACCTCTCGTCTATTGCAAATCTATGGCATACATTGAAGGAGAGGGTTCGTAAATACAACAATGCCTCTAAAGAAGCCCTAAGGCAAACAGTGTTTATGGAATGGGCGTCTATTTCCCCAGAAACATGTTACAAACTGGTAGCTACTATGCCCAAAGAATTAAAGCTGTAATAAAGGCTAGAGGAGGCAGCATTAAATACTGATTTATTTAATAAAAGAACCTTACAAACTGCATTATGTGTTTCTTTTACTTTCGAGATTCTCGTCTTATCGTAACGCTAAAAAAGTTACCCTGTCTATAACATTTGCTCGCAGCTGTATATATCGAAATACAAATGTGCAAAAATTTTCTCCAAAACGATGGAAAGGTAAAATTTCTGATTCCAATGTAATGAGACAAACACCACAACTTACAAAGCTTGCGTTAATAACTACAATCGTGACATCAATCATTTCAAGTTATATTTCGTAATGCTGCAAAACGCTTTGATAATTGAGATGATAAATCTTGAGGACCGAAAGATTTACGTTGAGAATTGCAAAAAAAAATAGATACTACACTGTTTTAAACTTTACATAGTACTATTATTCATTGCTGACGTTTATCGGTCATATGAATCTACGAGATGCTTGCGAGATAACGAACTTGGTTAGAAACATATTTACAGATGTTATCTCATTGAAAACGTTTTACATGATTTATCGTACGATTCGTTCCGACGATAGAGAAAAAGGAGATGTTTTCTAAAAATTTTATGATGGTTTTCCCAAACTTCATAATGCTGTTTCAAAAGTTTCTGTTAATGAATAGTTAGTTACATTTAGAGGATAAACAAGCAGTATATTTTCTTTGTATTAATGGGAAGACAATGTTTTAGTATTTGAAAATCATTGTTTATTTTAGAAGCCAGCATAAAGATGGTAGTTGCAATGTTTCGAGCATTTTACAATAATAGATGTATGGATAGTATACAATATAGGACCAAGAATACTACCCTGAGGGATGCCGGATACAATAGGAAATGTAGAAAATAACGAACCATTATATGAAATTAGTTGAGTTCTATTGATTGAAGCAAAGAATGATACGGAATTATCACTAAAACCGATATACTTCAAAATAGTAAGTAAAGGATAATGATTAATGGTATCAAAAGCCTTTGAATAATCTAATAAAATCATCCCAATAACTGGATTGTTATCAATACTACGTAGCAAATCATCTACTATGCGAGCCAATACGAACTCACAGCTGTAGTCTGAGCGAAATCCTGACTGCCGTCGAATTTGCAAACTAACTGCTTCCTATAGTACACTAGGGTGACAGAATAAAATAGACATCAGGTAAAGCGGTATAAATATGTAAACAGCTAATTTCTAAGAACGGATTAAGAACTTTCTCTTGTCATTAGGGTAGGGGTAGATGTATCGGAAGGAATTCGTCATAGTTTAGTATCGTTACAACTATGCCTCGCTTACAAGGTTCGAGTGATATTAGCTACTTCACCCGGGGTCGCATCGTTGGCCAGAGTGAACGCGGCGCTTCGCAACATCAAATAAGTAAAATTTTTAAATATTCCGTTGTCCACAGTTAACCGCGTGATTACACAATTTAAACGCAAGGAAAAAACAACAGTGGAGCCGGGACCAGGTCGTGCCGGACCTTCTGAAAGAAGTAAAAGGGTACTTGCGCGCGAAGTGTTAAGAGAACCGCGAAAAAATACAGCTGAGCTTGCGGCAACATCACAGAAAAGTCAGCGCACCGTTCTGCGATACCTCCACAGTGTGGGGATGTATAAAAGGGTGGCAAAGAAAAAACGTGTCCTTACGGCGTTTCGAAAACGGCGCCGAATGGCTTGGGCAATTGAAATGCGAACGAAGCCCGAAGAGTTTTGCCAGTCTGTCATTTTTTCAGACAAAAGCAGATACTGCCAATTCAGTAATAGTGATCGTACGTGGGTATAGAGACGTTCGTCACAGGAACTGGACGACAAATTTTTGCATCAGACGGTGAAATACGGCGGTGTGAACATCATGGTGTGGGGCGCGATATGGTATGGTGGAAGGTCGCAATTAGTAATCTGCGACGGATATATAAATGCGGCAAAATATATCCAAATATTAACAGAAGGACTACTACCGATATTCGACAACGCCATTTTATCTAAAGAAGACGCCACTTTTATGGAGGATGGAGCACCTTGCCACAAAGCATGAACAACAACCACATGGAAAGAGGAACAGGGGATTCGGATTTTACCATGGCCAGGCCAATCACCAGACATGAATCCGATAGAGAATGTTTGGCACATAATCCAGACAAATATGGCGAAACGACCCCGAAAACCCAGCAATAAGGAAGAACTCGTGGCAGCTATTACAGCAGAGTGGTTAAATATTCCAGAAGACACCATTAATCATTTACTAGATTCTATGCCACGACGACTCGCAGCACTTCACGCAAGTAAAGGTCGATCGACAAAATATTAGTCTAATTTAAAAATTTTAAAATATTTTGTATATATAACGAGAATAGAATCTTTTTTTAATTAGTAGGTGTCTATTTTATTTTGTCACCCTAGTGTCGCTTAGACAATACCAGAAGGATGAAAAACAAATCAGAAAATTCTAAATGAGTTTTTAATTTCGAAATAGATGTAATAATGCGCTTTTTCCAGCAATCAGGAAAAACATTCTCCAACAAGGTGTTAATTATACGTGTAATTATCGGCAGCGAGTGTGGCGAGCATAAAGTTAACATTTTAATAGAGATGTGTATGTTATTAGTAGCAGCTAGATGAAGTTGTTCCGCACTGCAATCGGTGGGATTATGAAAGAGTTGATCAGAATGTTTGGTGATCGATGTGTGACCATCCACGTCCTCAGATATAACCTCCTTTCAATTTTTTTATGTGGGGCCGAATCAAAAGTATGATTTATAACTCCCCTGTTTATTGCCAAACAAAGGAAAAAGTTTTAACGGAAATGCAAAGTAGAAAGGGCGGTAAACTCTGTGAGACATAGAATTTTGTTTTGCTTTTGTTTCGGGCGTTAGAAGAAATTTATTGTCGTTATTGTTATTAACAAATAAAAAGCAAAAATTTAAATTTCTTGTTGTTATTAATACCTCACACCGTAATGACAATCAAGTAATTTATTTTCCAAGAATTTCAAACTCTAATTTCAATTAGTCGATTTTGAAAAAAAAAGTTGAAAAAATGCAATTGTTTTCGAGGAATGTTGATGGCTAAAAAAGGTTTGAAAACCAAAGGACATATAAACCAACAAGGCTAAAATTTGCATCAGATCATATGAGATGAAATCATGAGTGGACCAACGTCATATTTTCTGATGAGAAGAAATTTAACTTGGACGGGCCTGAGGGTTTCAAATATTATTGGCACGATTTGCGCAAGAACACTGCAGTTGCGATGAACCGAAATTTTAGTGGCGGTAGTGTAACATTTTACGCCGATTCTACCCATAACAATAAAACCCCTATATGTTAAATTTCTACGCGAAAGAATTCTATACGCAGAGAAGCTCCGCTTCATTCAAGAAAATAATCGTTTCAGTTACGCACAATAGAATTACTGTTCAATAGTAAAAAATCAATAGAAATATTTTCTCAGCATTTTTTCTCCGCTAAAGTGAATTATATATGTGTAATGAAGCAATAGTATTTCTTTGCTTAAGGAATTCGTTAACTTGATTCAAGAAAATCTTGCAGAAAATTTGAAAATATTTATTAATTAAATTGCTTTTGTTTGTGGTATTTTCTTTCATTCGTTTGTGAAGCAATCCCCACTTATGTCCAACGTTTCGGCAGTATTCATGGTATAGCCCGAGAAGTTCTGAGATTAATCCATACGTTCGATGATTTGTGCTAGACGTATTGCCTATATTTTTATAATAGTGAAATCGTCATCGTATCGAGGATCGAACTCGATTTAGTTAGGTTCCACTATGTCACTAAGTTTTTTGTTCCTAGTGACACGGCAGAAGCCGACAACCGCTACGACTATGACGGCCGTGAAAGTCTGAGATAATATTCGAACTCGATGTATTCTTGTTCTCGATTTTCGTATTCTACCTGACTTAACCACTAAGCCAATAGTGAAGGCAATAACTACTATGTTAAACCTATACTTAAACTACAATTTCATTAACATTTTCTTAATTTAAAACTAAATGATTTACTTCGAGAAAGCATTTTCCTGTCTTGCATTTATTTGATTTTCTAACCCCAAGAAAATATTTATTTGATGCAAGAATATTATTTTCTTATATGAAAAATCTTTTTAGTCTTGAAGAAAAACTATTTACTTGTATAGAGACAGCTTTTTGCGAGAAAATCTAATTTCTTGATGCAAAAAAATATTTCTTACATACAACTGAAAATTATTCTGATAGACTTTGGTGGACAATTGCCTATACTTAAACTACAATTTCATTAACATTTTCTTAATTTAAAACTAAATGATTTACTTCGAGAAAGCATTTTCCTGTCTTGCATTTATTTGATTTTCTAACCCCAAGAAAATATTTATTTGATGCAAGTATAACTTCAAGAATATTATTTTCTTATATGAAATATTTTTTTAGTCTTGAAAAAAAACTATTTACTTGAATAGAGACAGCTTTTTGCGAGAAAATCTAATTTCTTGATACAAAAAAATATTTCTTACATACAACTGAAAATTATCCTGATAGACTTTGGTGGACAATTGCCGATGCAAGATTGGATATTTCAGCAAGACAATGAAACTATCCATAATTCCAGACGAACAAAGGAGTAGTTTCATCAAAAGAAACCCAATTTATTACAATGTCCTGCTTGCTGGCCTCATCTGAGCCCCATTGAAAAACTTTGCGGAGTATTGGCAAGAAATGTGTATGCCAATAATAAACAATACGATAGCGTCAAAAGGAACTAACATCTGCGATAGCGAAGTGTTGGAATAATATTCCTATTTCAACATTGACCAAATTGATAGACAATATGAAGACCTGCATGTTTGGAGTTATTTTAAATAAAGAATCTAACACTGACTACTAAGTTTAGAAACAATTATAAATTTTGTATGTATTTATTTTATTTATTAATTTTGTAATAATGAATCTATAGAAATTTTGCGGTTATTGTAAATATTGTTTGTATAAATCGTATTTTCTCTTGCAGTTGTACTTCTTTGTAGTTAGCATTAACTTCGATACATTTACCGAAGATATTACGAAAACCAAATATTCTATTCAAAAGTTCATATGGAACTATAAAAAATTCGCTAAGTCTATTCCCAAATAAGTAACATCTCGTAAGATTCGATTTAGGTTTATTTAATTCTCAGATAATTAAAAATTAATAGCATACTCATTAAAAAGACGTAATAAGAAAGAAATTAAACGAATAATATTAAAACTAAGTAACTAACTTACATGGTTTAAAAGATGAAAACCATTCTCGATCTCGAAATTAACGATAACAAACCACTGTCACGCACGCAACGAACAAGATTGTACTGCTGCCAGACTACACACGTTTTATTTAAAAGCATTAAGTAGACGCATCGCCCACCCAACCAACAAATGAATAACAAATAATATAATGATGGTTATTCTAAACGTGAAACTGTATTCATGTTAATTTAAAGGTTACACGAATCGCAAACAAAAAGTTCACGCACTTTCTCGTCTGATACGCCAAAATTTCGCTAAAAAATGCGATAAAACCTAACGAGAGAATAATTAACGGCGTAACCTTGAAAGACATTAAGAGTTTGTGGCATTTTTTTTGCATAACTGGAAATGGAAGCTAATTAAAAGACAACCATCGTATACTGTGGACAGGAAAAACCGCAGAACAGCTTTTACTTTCATCTCTTTCTCTGGCACAAAGGATAAATACGCTAATGTTTATCGTGTTTCCTTTTTAAATTGGAGATTTAACAGCGATCTCTGTCTATAAAAAATAAAATTGCCATGTAAATCAAGGTGGAATTCATCACAAACAGGTAGAACTATATTCTTTGAAGATGTGGAAAACTTCCCCGGAACTGCAAATCTTGACAACCTTAAGAACCACTACCAATGCTTTCTGTATTTTTATTTCATTATTCCAAACAATTATCATATGATGATTGACCGTGTTCAATGTCGTTACATTTAGTTTATTTTAAGTAAAATTCCCAATAAACAAAGCTTTTTCAACACCAATGACGTAACGTATAACATACCTTTTACGTTCACATTATACTTAACTAACATAACAATAAAACATTTAAATACAACTCTAGTAATTTCGATTACCACCATGTTCTTAAATGATCAACATCTATTCTATAGGGGTAATTTTACTCATAGTTAAATTACGTATAATATAATATGCAATATTAATTAGAGGAAAATTGGTTTCTAAATAAATGTCAAATTATTTCCAACATAATTATTTTGGGAAGTAGATAATAATAATAATAGTACTATCTTTATTGCCCAACAGAAAATAATTCCATTTACAGGACAATGCGAGAATAATGTAACCTAGCATATATATGTAGTAACAATATACAGGGCAGTAATAAATTAAAACTAATCAAAAAAGATACTGAATCATAAACATAATAATGGCTCGGTGACACCAGAATGCAAGAACAAAATAGGACGACAATGTAAATCCATGTAGACTCTTCAACAAAAAGGATCGTGAAGTAATTCATTGGCATTTCTAATCATATGCGTAAAGGGTGCTTTAAGCAGAACATTAGTTTTGCATGACGGGACCTTAAAATTAGGGAAGGACCTGATATCGTACTGAGGTACCACAAAATTAATTTTGGAGAGAAGGGATGGAGCGTCAATAGCGTGATTAATTAGTTTAAGTAGAAATTGGCTGCTAAATTCCTTCCTTCCATCCGATAACAATACAAAGCCGTGTCTCGTCAGCAGACCAGCATAATCAACATCGCGTCCAGGGTAAGTGCCATCAATTTTGAAGGACAGGTATTTCAAAAATCGTTTTTGCACTCTTTCAAGCAGTACTTGCAGATGGAGATAGTGAGGATACCAAATTATGGAGACATACTCCAACCCAGTGCGGACAAGCGAATAGTATAATGCTTTTAGCGAGGCAGGATTATTGAATGATCTGCAGGATCGTATGAGAAATCCTAAGCATTTCATCGCAGAATTTCGTATGGAGTTTTCTAGTTTTCGTTGTCCGACTTTGTTCTTATTAGCTTAGACCAGTTGTGTTTTAAAAAAACAAACAGCAATTCTGATTATAATTAATCGTCAACAATATCAAGTCAAAAGTCAATTTCGACTGTACTATGAAGATTATGAATCCCAAGCCTTCTAAATTCAGATATTCAAGGACCCACACTACGGTTGTTAAAAGTAAAACATGGACGCTTTAATAAACCGCTATAAGAAGCACTAATAAATAAATTATATAGAAAATAACTGATATAGAAAGCTAATAAAATGTGATTCTAAAATCGGCAGTTTTATTATTTTTATAGTAAAATCCTCATATCTATAGCAGGTACTATACACAACGAAAATTTGGAACTAACAAAATGCTAAAGATTAAATTAAATCGATATTCTAATACTGTACTAATGTTAATTTCCAAACCATTAAAAAGGAGGCCATAACGTCAAACAATTGCTTTATTGGTAACAACAATTATCCATGAAATTATACGTTTTTCCAGGCCAACTATAAAACAGCAAACAAAAAATTTGTCACCCAAAGATGCCCTCGATTTTCGGCACGCTCCTGGCTGTTGAATCATTCATTATTTTACTTTCCTATTGCACTGTATTTGTAATGTCAATATCCAAGGTAGTGATTACAATTTGACCTCTAGGAAGTCTGTAACGCTGAATAAATTGCCGTCATTATATAGTGGAATTAGTATTTTTACGTTGACACGTCCAAAAGATCTGATGGATTTGAATTGATCGAAAGACGAACAGAAATACGTGGATTGGTTTTCCCAAAGGCTAGCGTATTAATTGGTATTAATGCTATAATTAATGGTAGTGTTATGATATATTTTTGAGTTAAAGAAATTCCCAAATATAAATATCTAGGAAAAAGTGTTTAGCTTTAGAATAAATAAACGCGTTGAATGAGGTCAAAAGTTAAGTACTCTCCTAGAAAACATTTACATGCTTAGATTAACAAAATTGCCTCAACGAACCCACTGAAATTGTTGTAACTTCTACCCTTTTCGTTTTTGTCCATATACTTTTTAGTAACATTAATAGTAGAGAAGTTGAAAAAGTACATAATCGTCTTATTATATGAGAACTTGCGTTATTTTTCATTATTCTATCAAAAGCTGCTTAGCTGTGACAAATTAAAACAAATTTTAATAATGAGTGACAATAATTGTACTGATTCAACAAAAAAGAAAAAAATATAGTCAATGCTATAAACTAGGAGGTGTGTAACTTGTGGGTTAAAATTTAAAATGTATATCTTTTGCTAAATCTAATCTATGTGAGAAAAATATTAATATTAGAAGTGAAAAAGGTGCCTGAATTATACATAGTTTATCCAAATTTGACCAAACAGAAGTACAGTCAATTCAAAAATTACAATACGTTCACCGCATTTGCACTTCCACTTGTCACGGGTCATTGAAAAAAGTTGGACGAACAAGCAGAAGATGTTATTATACAAATATTTACATTGGCCAACATATAAAAATGATTTTTCTACGGATTAAAATCTAATATAGGTACGCAAATGACAAATATACACGCTTTTCTCTACGACATTTCTTGTTTTTTGGAATATCCAAAGAGACTACCAAATCAAAATACACAGTAGATAGTGCAGCAAAAGAAAGTTATTCTCTGATTATTATTTTTTGTGTTTTAAGTACTCTTGTAATTTTTTTAATGATGATTGCAATAAAAATATAATATATACAGTGAAATTCCCCTTCGCGGACACCCCTCTTACACGGACACCTCCCTTAAACGGACAGTTTCTCATGGTCCCGACCGGCTCTCATATAATTTCCATTGTATTAACTCTTTCTTGGACGGACATTCTCTTGAACGGACGCGGATACGAGAAAATGTTCTCTTAACCGGACAAAAAATAAGATAAAAAGAAACACCTTATCTTATTTTTATATCGAGAGTATTGCTATTGCATTTCACAATTGCGCCGCGCGCCAATTTCGCTGGGACTTCCCCGAGCAAACCGGAGATTTACCAACTTTAATCTTTCGGTACAAACGCAGCCTATGTCGTGCATTTCTGCCCGGCGTGAATTAGGGACTTTCCCACGTTGGTCGGGCATTTACCGTTCTTATTCTTGAGGTGTACGCTTTCGATTGAATCTGCTTCCAATATTAGTCTGACGTCTATGCGGAAAAGACACAAAAAATTGAGATTGTTGAAGTTTACAATAAAGAGAAACTACGTATAAGGAACTTATCCAAGCGTTTTAATATTGGAAAAATACAAGCTGCAGATATAATTAAACATAAAGAAATCCTTCTAAACAAATGGATGTCGAACAGCAATTTGAATGAAAAAAGAAGCTTTTTGACGGGTGATGGTACTAAAATTGACAAGTTGTGTTATGACTAGTTTACAGCAGCTCGGCATAAGGGGATTCCTTTAACAGGTATGCATATGATCTTTTTAGGTAAGGTTTTCTTGTATTAATGCGTTGATTTTCTTTTCATATTAAATTCTAAAATAGATAAAAAAAGTGAGATTACCAATAGGTTTGTCGTGACAAAAACGCAAAAAACTTTTTTTTTAGGTCCGCTAATACGATATCTTTGGGACATTCTATATTCAGTGCTTCTTCTGGTTGGCTCAATAAATTTAGAATCCGCCACAATATAAGTTTTAAAGCGATTTCAAGAGAAGGAGCTTCGATTTATGCTGAAGATGTTTCATCGTTTTTAAAAAAATGTCCTTCTTTGATTAAGGGATATTCACCGAGAGACATCTATAATGCCGATGAGACAGGCCTGTATTTTACGGCTCTACCCAACAAAACGCTCACATTAGGGAAGGAAAAATGTGTTGGGGGTAAGTATCCCAAAGAGAAGTTTACAATTTTGCATTATGCAAATATGGCTGGTGAAAAAGAAAAACTCCTAGTCATTGGTAGGGCAGCTAAACCCAGAGCTTTTAAAAACATTAATATAAATAACCTGCCTGTAACTTGGAAATACAATAAAAAAGCTTGGATGATAGGACAAATTATGACAGAGTGGTTGCAGGACCTACATTGGAAAATGGCTAAAGAAAAAAGAAACATTTTGTTATTCTTAGACAATGCGGGATCTCATCCGAAAGTTGTTCGCTTAAATAATATAAAAATATTATTTTTACCCCGTAATTGTACATCAGCTTGTCAACCACTTGACCAGGGGATTATAAAGAATTTTAAAACTTATTACCGAAGTCTAATACTCAAACATCTGCTAGTACACATTGAAACTGTTGATACAGCTTTTGAGTTAATAAAGAAAATTACACCACTGGATGCAGTTTATTTGGCAAAAACGGCTTGGGACCAAGTAACCAAAGAGACACTTCAAAATTGCTTCCGCAAAGCAGGATTTAATCATGTAAATATGCAAAGTAAAGACCAGTTAACTGAGGCTGATACATCTGACGTAGAAGATGATTTGCCTCTTAGTGTACTTTCAGATATCCTCAAAAATAAGAATTTATTGAAATTGACGAATAGTGAAAACCTTAATGATTTTTTTGAACGTAGATGAAGATTTGTATGTTGAAGATCCAGATTGAGAACAAGAAATTGCAAATCCAGTTGAAATACAAGAACTTTCGCAAGATTCTGATGTCGATGAGGTTCCAGTGCCAACAGAGGCTATTCCAAATTATGGTAAAGCTATTACCCTGACCAAGCAGCTCAAAAGTTTTGTCGAAAATCACGGAGATACAGAGTCTTTGGAGCTTCTTTCTAAATTAGAAATACGATTTCAAGACGTCATTTTAAAGAAAAAGAGAAGACAAACAACAACATATGAATTTTTGCGTCCTTAAGGTGACTATTCATTTCATTGTTTTGTATTACATACTATATCTATGTACATACATATATTATACTTTGTATGTATATATTCTAAAGGAAATAAACTTTTTTTTTCTTAAGTTTAAAGTTTATTTTAAAAACATTTATATACATATACGATTTAAATGTCCCAGTTTCTTTAATATATTCATTTTTTGTTAAAACACGATTTTTGTTGTATCTACTACATATTTCTTTTATGCAGACACCCCTCCTGAACGGACATCTTCAGTTGGTTCCGTTGGTGTCCGTTCAGCGGAGATTTCACTGTATATATAATAAATAAAATTATTTCATATCAGTTCTTAAGTAAAAACTTAGTCGCATTAGTGATTCTTGAAAGAGTTAAAGTTTGACGTGATTCGCAAAACCAAATATGATTTTCGGATTCAGCACACCCTAATTAGTAGAGGCCGAATTATACGCAAAATGCAAAAATGTAATTTAATACATTTATTACATTTTACGTCTATTTGTAGATGTCTTACACTGATTGAAGTTAATTAAAGCCAACTAAAACTACTAAAAGTCTTTATCTAGTGGTAAGATGACAATGAGTATTGTATTAGAGACATTTTTTTTTGGATTAAATACATTAGACGACGTTTTATAATACCACGTTATTCAATGACAATAGTATTCCCTATAAAACGAACTTAGTAGGCGTCGCATTCGATGGCGCAAACGTAACAATGGGAAAACATCATTCGGTTACGTCTCTCTTAAAAAAGGATATCCCTTCTTTGTACATACAATGTCATACAATGCACTTGCAATTCATTTCATTTATGTGAATCGCATGCGTGTGAAAAGTTACCAATTAACGTAGATCTAACGCGGGATATTTACAATTACTTCAGTTCTAACTCTGGAAGAACGTCAGTTTATTCAGAATTCCATAACTTTCGTAATATTGGAATGCACAAAATACTTCGTCGGTTTCAAAATCGTTGGTTGCCAGTTAATTTGGTAATTTCTACAATTTTAGAGCAGTATAACGCTCTTGGATTAAATTTTATCATTGCCGCAAATACCCGTGACGTACAAGCTGCAAATAGTATTGCCATGAAACTAAACGGTCCCATAGCTTTACCATTATTTAATAATTTGTGGTGCAGTCCGCATCTCCGAAGATACGTATTATATATACAAATATTTGTAATGTTTTACATACTGTATTTGATTCCTTTGTAAAAAAAGGATCTTATAAATGCACACTGCAAAGATATTCCGTGAGTATTTGGAACAACTGGAACACAAATAAAATTGTTGTTGGAGTGTCTCCGATCGAGCTCCACCGATAGTTTCGAAAATGTGCCCCAAATTCGACGACAGGGAGGTTCTACAAGATACGTGGAGGAAAATAGAGCCGCTAATACTGGTAAAGCTGCTAGAAAGAATGGCAATATTGTGTACGGCTGTAATAAAAGCAAAAAACAAGGTTGTCTTTGTTAGCAAATTAACAAACACATTGTTTTTATAACTGTTACAGTTTTTTTTTTGAATAAGTACAGAATGAATATTTATTTTATTAATTTTTGACTTGTTTTTGTAATATTTACAGGGTGGGTAAATACTTATGGTCAGTAGTGTATTGAATATTAAAATATTTCGATCTTTTTTAGAAGTTTCTGTTTATTTATTACTTTCTTTTAATACGCACTAGTATGCATACATACTACTCTTAGTATTATCATACATGTGTATATAGAGTACTGCTTTAAAGAAAGAGGCACACAGGTATATTTTTAAGAGTTTATATAATAGTCAGGGGTTTCGGGAATATTTCTTAATATATTTTTAATTGTAATGATATTTAGGATTTATATGAATCTGGAAAATGCTATACCAATACATAAATGGAAAAGAATACTTGGAAATCGTAATCTTTCTGTAATATTCAAGAATACGATAAATAGACAATCGGGTATGCCGCATGCAGGATAATTTTCGGTACTTGCATTGAGAGGCAATAAAATTTATGGTTGGGTCTGTTTGTGTTTGAGTGTAGGCTTTCACGACCGTAGTCCATAGTAAAAATGTTTTTCGGGTTTTGTCGTGTATTCACTATTTTATTTGAGGTTTCGCTGATCATGTTGTCAGCTTCTTCAGCAGGTTTCTAAAGACTGAAACTTCAGACAATCTTCAGAAACCTACTGAATAAGCTGACACCATGATCAGCGAAACCTCAAATAAAATAGTGAATAAACGACAAAACCCGAAAAACATTTCCACTGCTTGTGTTTATTGTTCATTGCAGTTTCCAAATGCGAAGAGTTTGCGTGTAAATTATAAACGAGAGAAGCGTCAGTATGTTCAACGACGTGCTGGAGAAGCTCTTGTAGAACCACGTCTAGAAGCTACCGCCAAACATGGAGGTGGCAAAATCCAGGTTTCCAGAAGGAAAGCTTATAGCGGAGAAATATCGAACAATATTTTGGGCAACATGTTGCTCCTTCTGGGCATCGTCTAATTGTAGCAACATAACGATGCCAAACACACTTCTCGATTGATCAAGAACTATGGTTTAGCCAACACAACGCCTTGACTTAAATATTATCAAACATAACACATGGGCTGAACGGTTCCGGGCCTAACACATAGATGACGCTAGTTTTATTGCAGTCACCTTTCTCTCAGTTAGTACTAACCTTCAAAAGACAGCTGTTAAAATTTCATAATATTCTATTCATTAGTTTGAGAGTTATTGTGCTAAGAGTCACGCTACTTTTGTTATTTTCAAAACAATGGATCAAAAACAATTTCGTATTTTAATTTTACACTGCTTCTTGATGGGAAAAAACACCGTTCAAGCGAAGCAATGGCTTGAAAAGTGTTATGGGGACTACGCTCCATCAGAAACCACGATAAAACGTTGGTTTGCTGACTTCAAACGTGGTCGTAGAGACACCGATGATGCAGAACGCAGTGGACGTCCAAATGAGGCGGTAACACCAGAAAACATCAAAAAAATCCACAAAATCGTTTTAAATGATCGAAAAGTGAAGTTGCGTGAGTTAGCTGACATCGTAAAGATATCAAAAGAACGTATTGGCTTTAAATTGCATGAGCATTTGACTATGAGAAAGCTCTGTTGAAAGTGGGTGCCGCGTTTGCTCACTGTTGACCAAAAACAAGAACGTGTTGATGATTCTGACCAGTGTTTGGCCATGTTTAAACGTAACAAACAGGAATTTTTGCGTCGATATGTGACAATGGATGAAACATGGATCCATCACTTCACTCCGGAATCAAAACGATCGTCATCTGAGTGGACAGCAACTGGTGAACCTCGTCCAAAGCGCCCGAAAGCACAACAATCGTCTGGAAAGGTTATGGCCTCGGTATTTTGGGATGTGCGTGGTGTAATATTCATCGACTATCTTGAGAAAGGAAATACCATCAACAGTGAATATTATATAGCGTTATCGGAGCGTTTGAAGGCCGAAATTGCAAAAGACGAGTGCATATGGCAAAGAAAAAAATTTTGTTTCATCAAGACAACGCACCGTGTCACAAGTCAATCAAAACAATGGCAAAACTACATGAATTGAACTTCGAATAGCTCCCACATCCACCGTATTCGCCAGATTTGGCTCCCAGCGACTACCGGCTGTTCGCAGACCTCAAAAAAATGCCCGCCGGTAAGAAATTTCGCACGAATGAAGAGGTTATCGCTGAAACTGAGGCCTATTTTGAGGCAAAAGATAAATCGTTCTACAAAAGTGGTATTGAAATGTTAGAGCGGCGTTGGAATGATTGCGTTGCTCTTGATGGAGATTACGTCGATGAATAAAGCTAATTTTGAACCGAAAAAACCGTGTTTTCTTTGTTAGGCCCGGGACTTTTCAGCCCATGTGTTATTTAGGATTATCTTGACCGTAAAAAGATTGAAAGCGCATCAAGACCTTGAATGAGTTGTGGAACATAATACAATAACAGTGAAATCATATTCCAGAGCACTACATGATAATTTCCAGGCGCGTGTAAGAGACACTATCAAAAATATAGGTAGCGATACAAAATATTAAAAAACTAAAAGTTCTGAAGATATTCAGCGCAGTCTTTACTGATATAAATATTGTATTAGTTGTAAACATTTTAACAGTATTTAGTTAATTAGCATTGTCTCTTAAATTTCCTTTCTATAAAATTTATCTAGGCACCTCTTTCTTTTGCATAGTAGTGTATATATTATGTACTTGTTCTTAAAAATACAAGAATGTAATAATATGCGAATGCTATTTGGTTTTTCCTACAACGCGACAAGGTATTAATAGCTTAGATAAGGGAAAAAGTAGTCGACATTAACGCAATTACCGGATCTATTACTGCGGTTACAACATTAATTGCTTGTTTGGATGTTTCGTACGTAAACAAAAGCTCTAGCGTCGGCGATATATGGTAAACGTTGGGAATGTCCATATCTACCGCCATCTGTTTTAACGAATTTGGAAAAGGTAATCAATCAAATGAGGTTTTCCGTTTCTTTTTTTCCACCAATTAATGCAGGTATATATAACACTGTCCAGATGATGTTTGCGTCATTTAATTTTCCCCTGTACCAGATTCTACGAGAAACGCATTTAAACACTATTACAACATACTTACGAGCAGATATATTACTTTGGCAAGTGAAAAATTGTTTGTTACGGTTCTGAATTTTAAATGGATACTATTTGCATATATATTTGATTGATAGAAAGGTTATCGAGTTCATAGAGCAAACAAAAACATCAAAAACACCAAATTTAAGTATGCAGTTATTAACGGTATCATTCCTGAAGTCCAGCAGAATTCTTTTAGAGGATAAGGTTATTTGGTTTCGCGCGCAGTGTTATGTAAACTTGTGTTATCGGGTTTCATTGTTTTAGAAACAATCAACCGTACAAAGTCATACAATTCCTATAGATTGAAAATGAAATAAATTAACGACTTTGCGTAAGAAAAGAAAGAGGATAGAGCAACGTTAATTGAAAGAGGATATGTGCGTTCATCATCATATGGTGCAAAGGTGCCTTTCTTAAAGCATTAGTCTGATCATGCAAGAATCAGAAAGCTTCGTTGAGACAACAAGGAAAGGCAATCAATCTTGTTTCGAATAATATTTATCAATAATTTTGGACGACGTTTTTCTCGCCTATTTAAAGATTTAAATGAATGTTTGCTGATGGAAGTATCATAAATTGCGTGCCTTTAAGGATAGAAATCATCGTGTTTAAAGAAGAAGTGTCTTCTGAGTTAGTTCAACAGCAAGGTGTTAGTACGACGGTTGTCTTTTAAGTTTTGCATGTAGAGCTGGTATAAAACAATAGATAACTTTTAAAGACTTGTTTCTCGAAGTATTGTCAACGAAACTTTTGCATGCGCTAACAGTTATTCCACACGTTTGTTGATACAGTTAAAATTGCGTTTTTTAAAGCATCGACTGCTCCTTCTTACGACTGGAGCCTTTGATTTTCAGAAAGGTACGGACTGTACAGAGGATGGTCTAGTAATCCTACGGTTTATTGTGATAAAAATTCAATTGTCTTGCATGCTGTGTGCGAGCTTGCGTTGTCTTGGTGTGAGATGATTCGTCATTCGGGGTTAGTTTTTCGAAGCTCAGCTATAACTTGCGACAAACAAATAGTTGTATACCGATGGTCGGTAAGAATTCTTTGGTCTTGTAGAGGAATTATTGCTACATGACATACATTCGAGATAAATATCGCGACCATCTTTTTAGAGACATTTCAAGAACGGATAACTTCTGTCGGCTTTTCTTCGGCGTGGTATGTTCTAAGTAGAGGTATTTTGGAGCGGTTTCGGCAAAATCCAACAATTTCTTACGCCAATTTGTGACTTGCGATGAAACGTGGATCCACCACTACACACCGGAAAGTAAACAGCAACCAAAATAGTGGACTAAACGTGAAGAACTGCCTCCAAAGAAGGCCAAAGCCGTTCTATAGACAGGAAAGGTGATGGTTTTCCTTTTCTGGGATGCGAAGAGAATCTTGCTTATGGATTACCTTCCAAAGGGATAATACCATTCTAAACTTTTGAATCGAGCTATCATCGAAAATCCGGAGGAAAGCAAAAAAGTTCTCTTCCATCAGGACAATGCGGCAGTCCACAAGAGCAAAATTGGCCAAATTAAAGTTCGAAGCGTTTGGGCATCACCCTGATTCACCGTATTTAGCTCTGTCGGATTATCATCTTTCCCCCACTATTTTGAGGAGCTCGAGGAAAATGGGTACTGTGAAGGCATGAAAAAACTAGAGCGTCGACTAAATAAATCTATTGATCTTTAGGGAGATTTTGCCGAAAAATAAAACACATTTCATTGAAATATTGCTATTTGCTATGCTGTAATTTTTATTAATAGTTATTATTCAAGCTCATTAATCTTAAATCTTTCGTTTCTTAGTGAAGTATAATTTCACACTATATCTCTGACTTTTTACCATTGCTTTATCTTGTAACTGATATTCTGATGGACGATAAATTCTATTTTTATTATTATTTTATGGCCCTGTTTCGTATAGTTTCGTTCTGTAAGCGGAGATAGACAGGTGGTTGGTTCTCGTTGTTGTCATACTTGATCTACTCCAAAACGATTTAAGATTGTTTCTCGATTGCTCTGCATTGTAAAAGTATTTCCTTGACATCGACCAAAATGTCTCACACTTCATCTTTCTATTATTGTACACGTGCTCGCAAAAAAGAAAAACTATATTTCTAACACTCTGTAATCCTATAATGTAACGAGGAATTTCTTACACCTCTGTATATAAAAATTAATACAGGAAAATGAAGCCGACGAGTCTAGCTATAGACGCGCTTAAATTATGTATTACATAATTTGTACACAGTAATAGGAAGTTGGTTGTCGCAAATTTGCTATCGGATTTGATAGCATGGGCTCTGTACGAAAGTGGTGTGTGTAATAATTGCCTCATGACTCTCACGAGTAACGGTTTTAAAATCTGCGATGGACTCATTAGAAATTTATAGAGCTATGCATTATAGTTTCTATGACGAAACTCAGGTAATAGAACGGTATTATTTTGTCTATGTATAGATTCTAATGATTTTTTTTTGTAATAGTCATGTTTGTAAACTCTTCGTTAAAACTTTAAAATCCCAACTAATGAAAGAAAAAGTATCAAAGGTGTTACTTACATTTTATTATACGTATTGCTTATGCACGATGTCTATTAATGGAAGTAGAACGGACTTATTTAATAAGTTGAATCACAGCTCGATAGAACAAACAGCACGAAACTCATTTATAACGGCTAGAACACGGAAAGTAAATCGAAAAAGCAAACGTTTACACGGAAGAAGCGCATCAGTCACACTGAACGAGTACCGAGTTCGCGAGACAGACACACAGAGGAGGACCGAACCGGCGTATTCGTGTCTGTATGTGCGTGTGACTTACTCTCTCGACTATATTCGTTCGGAATAGAGCGAAATAAAAAAAAATAGGAAGAAGGAGAGGAAAGAGTAACTAACATAGTTCGAACGCCGGGCCTACGGAACGGTGTACGTACGGTGAATCGGCGATCACATGACTGAACGCGCATTCAAAATAGGCTTCTTGATTCACGGCGGGTCCCGTTTCGAACCGCCCCGAACGTCGCCGGCTACGCGCGGTTCGGTCGAGCTCGGGCTAAAACTCAATACCTAATTTCCTGGTCGACG
The DNA here is from genome assembly GCA_023509865.1 of Trypoxylus dichotomus. Classification (NCBI taxonomy): domain Eukaryota; kingdom Metazoa; phylum Arthropoda; class Insecta; order Coleoptera; family Scarabaeidae; genus Trypoxylus; species Trypoxylus dichotomus. The sequence goes on from CM042078.1 coordinate 57,619,674, forward strand.
GCGCGTTCTTTTCGATGTCGTTCGGTTTACGTTTTAACGGCCCAAGTTGATTCATCTCATCGCCTATTGAATATAACTTGCTATTGTTTTAAGTTATGCACTCCTTGTAGGTGATATCACATCAAATCTCCACGTCACTGAGAGTAAGGTGATCGTCATCGGTGTAAATATATACAACCTTTGAGAACATACACCACCGCCCGTAGAAGTTTGGCGAAGGGAAAAAGTTCTATCGTATACTCCAAAAAGAAAGAGACAAATTTCTGAACAGACCCAAACAACAGTTATTTCTTATCGGTTGAGAGCAAGTCGAAATCACACCGTACAACATTCCTATTTGCTGTAAATTGTCAAAGATTAAACATCCTTGTTCCATTATTCATATCACGTTCGTGTTTCGGCAGTTTTATACATAATTGTTATATTACCTTGTGTTGTGTTGTTACTACTATATTTACCATTCTGTTGTCTTAATTGTAGAATTATCTCTGAAGAATCCATATATAATTTTATTTGGTACAGAGTTTATATGTCAGATCTTCTATTATTGATTTAAGTTTACCGCGTAAAATTGACTTCTCTAATTTATAGGTTGTAATTTGGGCCGGGGGTCTGTTCAGAATTTTGTCTCTCTATTTTCGGAATAAACTGTACAATACAGTATAGTCGCGATTTAGTAAACCAATTTTTGCACGGCGGATTCACCATTTTGAGGAAAACGTCCATATTCTTTGTTAGTAAACATTTATTTTAAACTTGACTGAAATTGTAATATAAAAGAATATTGTAAGATAGATAATAGCACGTATGTACATATGTACATGATGTAAATCTTTCTAAATAGGTACATATCTTCATTATTATTCAAAAAATGATATGTGCCGCAGTTTTTTGTGTAGCTTACTATTTAATATTTTTTTGTCATAAATTAAGCAAAGCTAGTCAATTTCTTGTGGATTTTCTTTCACTGAATCACTTTATTTAGTGATATTAGAGCTTGATCAGATCAGAAATTCCTTTTCAGATTCTCAATTATATTCTGTGTCGTTCAACACAACGTCTTTATTCCAGTTTTCCAAGTCGGTTTTCTCATACACAACCTAAAATAAATTTTGTTACTTAGTTACATATATATCTTCCAGCATTTTACAATGTCCCTCACATTTGCTCCAATATGTTGCAAAAATTCAACATATTGGACTGTATGGACCATGGACATATTCACTCAGTGGAATATTATGCCAACATGTCTCTATGACTGTTTGGTTTCAACTGTTCCATGCCATTATGAACTTTAACACAGCATCCCTTTAAACTGTAATCTTGTAATGAGACACTAATGTTTGTATCTTTTGCTAGCAGTTGCGTTAATAAGTTTCTCGGATAGTGAAGCTTGGTTATTCTTATTGCATTCTGATCCAAAGGTTATATGAGAGAGCTAACATTAGGTGGCATATAAATTTCTATAACCAAACCGTCGTCAGTTTTTAATTCCTCTTATGGTCGATAACTGGAGGTTGTCTAACAATAATAAAGCTTTATTTGTTGAACTATTATCCTGTTGAGAAACGTTAACAAAATCTCAATGATTCTATAAATTTTACACTTACTTCGAGAATAAATACATCATGGAACGAGCTTTTAAATATTTGAATTGTCATCAATACCGTCCTGGAAGTTTTACAATAAATGGGACAACTGAAATTCCGAAAGCATCTTGGGCTTCTAGATTTGCCTATCATCAAAGGCTGCAGTTTAAGATCTCTTGTTACATTCGTGCACAATAAGGATGTAATTCTTTGCTTTAGAATTTTTATGCCCCATGCATTTTTTTTCTGTATGTGCAACATAGGTCTTGCCCCATAGAAACTTCCAGTAAAGACCCGATTCGTCGGCCTTATAAATTTGATCTGGCGACGTGGCAAGCTCTTCAACTTTATTTTTTTAGTTTCTGTTTAAATGTATCTACCAACTCTGGATGAGATGATAATTTTTCGCCCGATTCAACCAACCATTACTGGCAGTAAATGACGAGAATTTTTGTTGTAGAACTTTTGCTTTCTCCTGTAGCAGGATACCAGTTACTGGCACATTTTGTTCTCGTTATATGAAGAACCATTTATATAAGGTTCTTCCATCTTTGCATACGCAGACATTTTTAAAGTTTTCATTTTACCCGGAGGAGCAAATATTTTTGTAACTCTCTCAGATATCACGTGACTTTTCTTCTTTATTCAGCATATAGACTTCACTCCACTACTCCAGATTTCTTCGCCGATTCTGTTACTGTGTTTCCTTTTTTAAGCACGCAAGTATTTTAAGTTCTTCGTCCAATTTTAAATGGTTCCTTTGCGAGATTTAAAATTAAAATTTTAAATAACAACCAAATCCGCTAAATTGCTTACTACAATAAAAAACATATCATTACACGGTCGCGTGGCAGCTCGTAAACCATTATTTAGTCGGGGTAACCGACTGAAAAGGCTGCAGTGGACCCCTGAACATCGGGATTGAACGGTAGAACAGTGAGAAAACGTTACGGACTGACGAATCAATATTGAAAGTGTTTGATCAAAGCGAGAGAGTGTTGGTCAGACGTTCGGCCAAATGCCCGAATGCATTGCACCGACGATAAAGCACGATGGTGGTTCAGTTATAGTTTAAGGTTGCTTTTCTTACTCGGAAACAGGAACGTTACATCGAAGTAATGATGCGGAAAGAGCAATAAATTTCGGAGACTCATGCCATTCCCTCTGCGCTACGACTAATCAGCGGAAATTTTACTTTTAAACAAGATAACGATCCTAAATACACAGCCAGAATATACAACAGTATCTGATCCACAGACTCCAGATATCAACCCCAGAACTTGATAGAAGAATTCAAAGTATCGGTTCTACTTCAAATGAAAAGCTTTGGAATATCCTTTAACAAGAATGGAACAACATCCCAAAGTTAATCGAAAAGAATGTTTGAGAACACACCTCGTATGTTACAATAACGTAAAATGAAAGTAAATGTGATACGTTGTTAAAAACAGAACTATACGTATAATAGATAGCGTTATTCAAAGAAGACAGACGTTGTTCAGTTTCACTCTGATTACGGTAAAAATTCTCGTCGAACGCCGGCAACATCAATACATTATGCTAATTCTTGTTGAGGCTCGGTACTTGTGAGTCTTCAATTCTCGTTATGTAACGTAAAAGAAGTTGACACTTTCGCTTTCGTTATATACGTATTGAAAACGCAACAGCAATCGACGCCAACGTTGAAATTGCTATAGCCACCTAGTAAAGTCCTTACTTAATTTGTTTGACAATAGAAGCGATCGGGGTCATAACTTGAAAACTTGCGGCACATTTACGATATAGTTACATCCAATGTAGGTTAAATGGTACGCCATAAAATGAAATTCTCTACCATTTACGTAGGTTTAGTGTGGTCACGATCTCGAAAATGATATTTAGTACGCCAAGCGATAACAAATTTATCTAGTTTATGGTGGAGATATAACAAAATTAAACTTTTAAGACGAATTCTACATTTTCCGGAAGTTTTCGGCTAGCAAATTAAGATTATGTGATTTAAACAATATATGATTTTAGTTATCTGTTTCTGGAGGTGGACTCTCATTATCAACTGTGTTACCGACAACGAGAGTTCATGTGGTCTTGAAACGCTGCGTTCCGAATAATTATTAATTTATGTGGAGTGAAGTTTACTTTGATACCTGTGAATTATACAACTACGTAATCCCTGTAATGTTAGGAGTTATTTAATAACGTTGGATGCACTTCTAAGAAGTCTATAATGAATGCTCAATGTTTTGGTTTGGCCTTCTTATGCAGTTCTAAAGCGTTTAGCAACAATCGCAATATAAATGAATTCCTAGTTCAGCAGAGCTAAATCCTAGAAGATGGAATTTTATCAAAGCATTTTTCTCCTCCCTCGACCTATTCAATATATCAATCTAGATAAATACGTGCTGTATATGTAGATTACCGTCCAAAAGTTTGAAAGTAACAATAATTCAAACATAAATACACAAATTTTCGGTATTCCTCGAAACCATTTTTCAAGACAGTCCGCGTCAATTTGTTGCCATGCGTTCTGTAAATATTCCCATAGGTGTTGGGTGTTCTGAGGTTGTCGTTGTCTAACCTTTCCATCAAATTCATCCCATAAGAGCTCTATGGGGATAAATCTGGTCTTTGAGAAGGCCAAACCATTAACTTTAGTTCATTTCTGGCTGGTTTCTCCTCTAACAGGCTTTTAGGGCGTATATTTGAAGTCATTGTCCTGCTGGAACGCAAACGGCTCACGGAATAGCATGACTTTTCAAAATATCAAATTGTTCCACGTGTCTTATAAAAAATAGGCTGTCTAGAAAAGAAAATAACAATGTTCATGCACTTCTAAGGAATTTTTATAACACTAAAATCGTAATATAAATCAGTTCCTACTCAAGCAGAGCTAAATCCTAGAAGGTGGAAATTCATCAAATTAACTTTCATCTTTCTCGACCTATATACGTCACAACAAATTATTTTCTATATAAGTTCATTTCTTTCAAATGAAAAATTAAATTAGGTTAGATGCACGTTAGTGAGCATATTGTAATTCCCATTAGAAACGTGGAACCTTTCAAATGCTCTTGAAAGTATCCATCCAATTAGAAGCTAACTAGGTTCTGAAATTTAAAAATTAGATAATTTTCCAATTAATCATTATTATATCCTAGATCTTCGTAGACGCAGATTGAGCGTCTCTGATCTTTCACTTCTCGGATATTCACACGGAGTAATAGCGAAAGGATAGTTTTTCTTCTCTTTAACTTACCTACATAAGATTATGTATACACTATCGCTCATAAAATTAAAACCACCTATGGAATAATATGGAAGTATGTAAGAAATCGGTATCAATGAGATAGCTGACGAAATAAAGCCAACGGAATTTGTATTATAACGTTATTAGTTCCGAAAAATCTCAAATTTGATTACATGTTTACGGTGAATAACTAGTAAAATCAGAGTTCAAATTTAAAAAAGTAGTAAAACTCGATAGAAATTTAAGTCCGAAAATGACTCCTTGTTCTTAATAGAATTAACAGTGTTTGTTTGGGGCGTATTCAAACTGGAATTTGAAACAATGACCTTGTACCGCGATTGTTATAGTTTATGTGTTTTTGTATGAGAAATTATAGTATACACTACCGATCAAAAGTATTTGGACACCTACAAATTTAGAAGAAAAAATTAAAAACACTAGTGATGCCACTTGTAAATCATTGATTTACTAGGGCACTGTTCCCCATAAACGGTTTCCATTTCATTCAATACGGTTTGAGCGTTCTTTCTCTGCTTTGAAAGGAACTTTATCACAGCACGGTGTTCAATTTCCTCCAGAGTTTCAGTTTTCTTCCGGATTGACTTGTTTAGCAGGCAACTATTCGTAAACGACCGACGCTATACTAAGAACTAAGAACGCATGATGGTTACGAAGTACCAGGACATCTGCCTTTACCTTCTTCATCGGAATGATGCGCTCGAGCTTCCGGCTACTCGATCCACCTTCGGCTCGAGCGACTTCTTTTTCGACGGAGTTGACGGTCGAAAGTATCCTCGACTAGACCGTACTCTTCCGTGCTTCCGGCTACTCAATCCACCTTCCGCACGCAAGAGTCGTATCAAGACGAGGGATATGATGGCGCCCGAGCTTCCAGCTACTCAATCCACCTTCGGCTCGGGCGATTTTTCCCCTCGACGCGGGTGCAATGTCGAGGTAGAAAAGTAATCTTCACCTTGACCGTGCTCGTTCGAACTTCCGGCTACTCAATCCACCTTCCATTCGAGCGAGTCGTATCAAGACGAAGGATATGATGTTCAGTCCTGACTGGCCACGATGAGTGACCTTGGGCGGGGGTACTTCCAGGGGATCATGGCGTCGTACTCTTGTGATTTCGACACCAGCGGGTTCTCGCGATCCCTTGCTTTGTCGAAGAAACGGGTTGCGGTGTTCCGGATAAAGTCCATGATGGGGTCAATTCCGGCGTCTTCATGTAGAGTGTCGCTTCTTACGAACCAGGGTGCGTCGAGGGCCCAACGAAGCATCCGGTTCTGGAATGTCTGGATCTTGATTCGGTGAGTCTTTGCCGCGGTCGCCCATACAGCCGACGCGTAGGTCACCGTTGGTCTCACAACGGCCTTGTAAAGCTGGATCTTTCGGGCAGGATCCAGTTTACTGCGACCGTTCATCCGACGCTATAGGGCTGCAACTTAACTTATATACTAATGATGAGTCGCCAATTAGAGTGACACCTAGCGAGCGTCCGTATCCCCACTCCATCCCCTCCATTCCACGAACTTCTGGACCTCCTCTCGTAATTTACGTGGAATTTCTCAAATTGATATGCGCTTCTCTTTCACTGATGCAAATTAACTCTTTTTCCTCTGGTTTCCTCGTCCCACTATACTAACACCTAAATTTTTCTTATTAATTTTAAAAATGGTAAGTACATCACTTTCTTGGTACGAAATAACTCGAACCGTAACACTATAATTAGAACACACACTACAGAACTGTGCTATCTATAGGCCTGCTAAAAAGGTGAAACTAATATTTTCTTTCATTGTTATATATTTTTATTTGTTATAATATTTTTCTTTCATTGCCGTATCATTGTTCTGGAATACGTAACTAGGGGAAAGTAGACGCAACCTTCTCGGGGACTCTCATGCTAGTTTAATAAAAATTTAAACAGGAACAGCTACAGCGGTTCATTCAAATGCATGTGCTATTTATGTGGCCGGTACTGTAGCTTGTCATCATTGATTACGAATGAAGAATAGCAGTGACTAACTGCCTATACTGTCTGTTATTATCTACAGAAATTTTAGCTGTTACTTCCTGCTACTTTAGAAGATACTAGGATTTAAATAGAATGACTGCACCTTAGTATAATAATTTCTTATAAATATCCATTGTTCTTCTTCTAATTAAAAACCCTGTTATTTCCTTTTTAATTAAACCTTAACACAGATATCTCAAATTTTAAATTTATAACCGATAGTGTATATACATACATATTTCACTTTGCATGCTACGAACTGACACACAATCGAACAAAACAAGCGATTAGACGCGCCGGACTCGGTCTACCGACCCGTTCTCCTGGTTCACTTTCTTCGATCGCGTTAATTAGGCGAGATCGCGGCTCCACTCCTCAACTTCCGCGTCTAAATAATTGCCTTCGCGGCAGCGTTGTGCATTCGTCATGCGAAATTCCGACCGCTGCTGCGTTCATTGCGTAAGCGTGCGGGTAGAAATGAACGAGATGACTGCGTACCGTGTAGATATGACGGAATGAAATCGATTTAACGCGCGCGATTCACGGAGAAGTAAAACAATAAGAATTTGTGCACAGTTGACCGGAAGGACGTCTACAATGGGTCGCTCGGCTTCGTCTTGGTTTTTGGAGATGAAGCGCATTACGACAGCGATATTTATGATTTTGTTTGTCGAATGAAGTCGCTGAAATATTCAAGTATAAGGACACTGTAATACTAAAAACCAATATATAGTTGTGATTGGAGAAAGGTACACATATATAACCCATGTATGTATTCATCTCGTCAAATATAAATACAGTAAATGTTCGCGTTGGCTCTCTTTCTCTCGCGAAATAAAGAAATGCAGCTAAAATCACCTCAGAACAGACATGGCATCCACGTCCAGCAAAAGAACATTTTTAAAATTAAGTGACAAAGTGAGAATCATCGACGAGATTAGGAAAGGTGCACAGTATCAGAAAAACTCAAAACTAATCCTGCAGCCACTACTTCGACATTGCTCGAGAAATGCGGTGTTGAAAGGGACAGGTTTTCAAATCAAATGTGCGATAATTTGATTTACCGTTATACCGTTTGGCTTCACGACAATGCTGGTCCGCACTCGAGCTGGAGATTTGATCGTATCACATGACGCCTAGTGGTTACCATTTATTCCATCACTTAAAGAAGCATCTTATCACTACGACGACGATGACCACATCAAAACAACTGTGACGGAGTGGTTAGCAAACAAGACTGCAGATTTACACTAGGGTGACAGAATAAAATAGACACCAGGTAAAGCGGTATAAATATGTAAACAGTTAAATTCTAAGAACGAATCATTAGGATAGGGGTAGATGTATCGGAAGGAATTCGTCATAGTTTAGTATCGTTACAACTATGCCTCCTCGCTTACAAGGTTCGAGTCATATTAGCGACTTCACCCGGGGTCGCATCGTTGGCCAAAGTGAGCGCGGCGCTTCGCAACGTGAAATAAGTAAATTTTTAAATATTCTGTTGTCCCCACAGTTAACCGTGTGATTACACAATTTAAACGCAAGGGAAAACAACAGTGGAGCCGAGACCTGGTCGCGCCGGTCCCTCTGAAAGAAGTAAAAGGGTGCTTGTGCGCGAAGTGTTAAGAGAACCGCAAAAAACTACAGCTGAGCTTGCGGCAACATCGCAGAAAAGTCAGCGCACCGTTCTGCGATACCTCCACAGTGTGGGGATGTATAAAAGGGTGGCAAAGAAAAAAAACCCTTCCTTACGGCGTTTCAAAGACGGCGCCGAATGACTTGGGCAATCGAAATACGAACGATGCCCGAAGAGTTTTGGCGGTCTGTCATTTTTTCAGACGAAAGCAGATACTGCCAATTCAGTGATAGTGGTCGTACGTGGGTATGGAGACGTTCGTCACAGGAACTGGACGACAAATTTTTGCATCAGACGGTGAAATACGGCGGTGTGAACATTATGGTGCGTGGCGCGATATGGTATGGTGGAAGATCGCAATTAGTAATCTGCGACGGAAATATAAATGCGGCAAAATATATCCAAATATTAACAGAAGGACTACTACCGATATTCGACAACGCCATTTTATGTAAAGAAGACGCCACTTTTATGGAGGATGGAGCACCGTGCCACAAAGCAAGAACAGCAACCACATGAAAAGAGGAACAGGAGATTCGGATTTTACCATGGCCAGGCCAATCACCAGACATGAATCCGATAGAGAACGTTTGGCGCATAATTCAGACAAATATGGCGAAACGACCCCGACAACCCAGCAATAAGGAAGAACTTGTAGCAGCTGTTACAGAAGAGTGGTTAAATATTCCAGAAGACACCATGAATCATTTAATAGATTCTATGTCACGACGACTAGCAGCACTTCACGCAAGTAAAGGTTGATCGACGAAATATTAGTCTAATTTAAAAATGTTAAAATATTTTGTGTATATAACGAGAATAGAATCTTTTTTTTAATTAGTAGGTGTCTATTTTATTCTGTCACCCTAGTGTATATGAGAATGGAATTCAGAGGCTAGTCAATACAATAAGTACCTGAATATAGGTGGAAATGATGTATGAATAGAGGTGCTAAAAAAATTCTCCTTGTTTTTCTCGCACCAAAACGAAAAATATTATTTTGAAAGACACGGCATAATAGATTCAGGTATTTATATAGAAATTATATGTTCCCAGTATTATACGATAAAAGTATTCTAAATTAAATATAAAATGTATTTAATATTAAAATATTTCGACTTTTTATAAGTTTCTGTTTATTTATTTTCTTTTAATATACAATAGCATATACGACCTTTAAAATAATACAACAGATAGGCATATCGTGAAATCGGTAACCCCATATAAATTATTGTATGCAAATATAAAATTGTTACACATAATCTTCCAACAGATTCAAACATTTAGGCACAAATTTCACTCGAATACTTTCAGTCAAACGGTTTGGCACTACTTCAGTAATTGTTAGTACATGTGGTAAAGGTACTAACCCTTAGTGCCTTACAACTTCCCTGTGCGGAATTAGTTTCTTGAAATCAATGCACAATTGTAACAATTTGGTAAAATATTGTTTCTGTATTTGAGTAGTCCATCAGCGATATAAACACGTTCAAGAAGAAGGTAGCTGCGATACCACCAAACGTCAACAAGGTCCTGTTCAGGACAGGCAAACGCGGAGAATCCGAAAAAAAAGGAAGCAAGACCCAGGAAAACCCCAAATATACCATGTACGTGTTACCGAAATTTTGTTTAAAATTAGAGACTTGAAAATTGATACGGTCAACACAACTTATACCTATGACGAAAGAAAATGTATGTAATAAATTAAAATCTACGTATTAAAAATATATGTATCCTCCAAAATATTGTCATTGTCTATTTTCTTTACAAATGTCTACAAAATATTGACTTTTCTGGCTAAGTGGGTTTTATAGGTTAAAAGTGAACTTCCACAAGTGAGTTACAATTCAAAAAATTGTGTAAATATTGACTCGAATTCCAAAACAGAGTGAAAACTTTTCAATGTTATTTTTTCCTTCATTTACTTTTCTTTGCAGTTTAGTATTAACTGCAATGGTAAGTAGTAGCGAACCCTAGGGTAAAAAATCAGTCAGTACGACAGTAAATGAAGCACAAAATTCAGGAAAAACGAAAATTTTCCACATCTTCCACTATGACTTAAAATAATAATGCATAAACAAAGATAACGCAAATAAAAGTAGAAATATTTACTCTAAAAATTTTTGCATAGTATAGCAGCATTTTTCGATTAGAAATCCTTTTACAGAGTGTCTATACATATATATGAAATGTTTTAAACTTTGCTTGTAACTTTTTGTGAGGTTTTTTGTCCAAGTAATGTTTCCGTCCGTTAGCTGCAATTCATGTCTTGACATACACAAATTATGTGCCACGTGTATGATACTTGTACATAGCGTCACTTCTAGGATATAAATCTTATGTGTTTCTGTCCGTAATGTACAAACTTCAATGTATTAAGATTTTTGGGGTTGAATTAATTAAAATGTTGTTGAATGAAAATTTTCTTGTTATTTAAACAGGCAGAAATAATTGATGGAGCAATCTTCTCTTGAGGTGAAACAAAGCTTTTCTCTAGTAGAAGCTTCCGATACAAAACTGATTCATCAGCAGTACATAATTGATTAGATGTAATTCCCAATTGCTGTATTTTATTTTTTAACTCGACTTTAAATGGATCAATTACTTCTGGATGTGATGATAATTTTTCGCCAGCAATTTTAAAATATCTTATTTCGTATCTTTTTTTTAATCTCTCCAACTAATCATCACCTGCAGTAAATTCTTCTCTCAAACCATTGAGATCATCTCCGAACTCAATACTTTTACCTTTTTCTAGATCATATCACCACTGACCACAATGGTTTTATTATTTCAGGATGCTTAGATCTGCTTATTTAGTCGTTTATTTTTAATGTTTTACTTTTATTTGTTTATAATTTACAATTGTTGTATTTTACATAAACAACCATAATAATCTTTTACACGACACTGACTTTTTCTAAACTAGTTACATTACCAAATTCCCCAGGACAAGTTCCGCCGATAAAGTAGAAAACCTTACCTAACAACATCCCTTTAAAGTTCGTGTCTGTCGTAGTCCCGCAAAAGTACAAGCCACCGCACGTAATATTAGTTCTTTTTTAGATTTTATTTTACAAATTGTGGATTTAGCAACGCCATCTATTTTTGATGATTTGTTACACTTGAACAGTTTTTAATTCCTCAATTAGACCGGCTTTTCTCACGGAGTGTCAAGCACTTCGTATTTATTTACGACAACATGACGTAATAAGTCGCAATCGCTACTCTTATACTATGGGCGCACCTTTGACCTGACGATGGCCGTAACTGTGGACAAAAAGAGGATGAAACAAGATTTCCATGAGTTAACAAAGTCGAGAAATACGCATGCGATACGCAGTTAAACGTATTTCCCTATTCTATTACAACCTATTCAATAGCTTCTACGAAACTATATAAAATTTCGATCAAATTACTACGCAAGCTTTTAGAATTATTTAAAATTTCCCAGCATTTTCCTCTATCAATTTCATGCCCTCACCGTAAATCCGAAAACAGAAAGGAAAAGCTGAAAATAGAGAGAAAACAACGCTTAAAATTATTCGAGAAAATAAGCGTAGAAAAGAAGAAGAGTTTAATTTGGATCCGTTAGAAAATGACGCCAAGTAAATTGGTTGCGTGAAGAAATCGTTATAGAACGAAAGAAGAAAATACACGTTTAATTTCTCAACTGAAAGCACCCAAGGGTGTAATTAGACGCTTCGTTTCGTTTTTACGACGTACCATTTGAACGGATTGAACAACTTACGTAAACGGAGAAAGTACATACGAGAAAAAGCCGACGTTTTTACGAACTGTTTTTAACGTTTTTGCAACGAGCCCGTCCTATATCACGTGCTATCGCTGAAGGAAATTGATATAAAGAAACAGTAGGTATTATTGATTAAATAATTAAACACGGTAAACTTTAGTTTAGAAGAAAAGGGGATTACGTAGTGAATGTGCCAGAAGATGATGCGGTTTCATTGTTGTGCACGTTGTAGCGAAAATGAGTGAACTGTAATACGAAAATTACTAAAAGAAGCAAAGACGTACAATAAAATTTCAAAACTCATAAGCAGTCTCGGCAAAGAGGGGCAAGTTTCAGTGCCGTGTGGAGAACAACGTGGAGGGAAGAAACGGACTGCACGGAGAATCGCGTACCCGTATCAAAGCACGCGTCTTCAGTATTATTTGATTATATGATTATCGATAAAAACATTCTGTAGTGAATGTGATGGTACGTACAATGGAAGAGTTTGAACCGATCCCCTACCTTACTTGCGTTCAAAATGAATTCGCTTCTACAGATTTGAAAATATGTGAAAGGTGTAATGACTACTACTAAATCCATCTTTAATTTTAGATGTATAAGTATTTTGTTATGATGGATAATTTTCGTACAATCTAGTCATCAACATCTTCAATTGCATATGTATTTTGATATATTTCGGATGGTTTTAATTTTTCGCAAAGAACGTAAGGGGTACCCTTTGAAAATTCGCCAAAATTTCGATCATCTCGGATTTGGTTCAATGGCCCCTGAATGATATTTTCAATCATCCAGAATACGATTTTAAAGCCAAAATTGGCACAAAAGAACTAATTTAGACGGAGTTAACACATGGGCTGAAAAGTCCCGGGCCTAACAAAGAAAACACGGTTTTTTTTGTTCAAAATTAGCTTTATTCATCAACGTAATCTCCATCAAGAACAACGCAATCATTCCAGCGTCGCTCTAACATTTCAACACCACTTTTGTAGAACGATTTATCTTTTGCCTCAAAATAGGCCTCAGTTTCAGCAATGAAGAGGTTCATTCATGCGAAATTTCTCCGGCGAGCATTTTTTTGAGGTCTGCGAACAGCCAGTAGTCGCTGGGAGCCAAATCTGGCGAATACGGTGGATGTGGGAGCAATTCGAAGTTCAATTCATGTAGTTTTGCCATTGTTTTGATTGACTTGTGACACGGTGCGTTGTCTTGAAGAAACAAATTTTTTTCTTTGCGATATGCGCTCGTTTCTTTGCAATTTCGGCCTTCAAACGCTCCAATAACGCTATATAATATTCACTGTTGATGGTATTTCCTTTCTCAAGATAGTCGATGAATATTACACCACGCACATCCCAAAATACCGAGGCCATAACCTTTCCAGCCGATTGTTGTGCTTTCGGACGCTTTGAACGTGGTTCACCAGTTGCTGTCCACTCAGATGACGATCGTTTCGATTCCGGAGTGAAGTGATGGATCCATGTTTCATCCATTGTCACATATCGACGCAAAAATTCCGGTTTGTTACGTTTAAACATGGCCAAACACTGCTCAGAATCATCAACACGTTTTTGCTTTTGGTCAACAGTGAGCAAACGCGGCACCCACTTTGAACAGAACTTTCTCGTAGTCAAATGCTCATGCAATATAAAGCCAATACGTTCTTTTGATATCTTTACGATGCCAGCTAACTCACGCAACTTCACTTTTCGATCATTCAAAACGATTTTGTGGATTTTTTTTATGTTTTCTGGTGTTACCGCCTCATTTGGACGTCCACTGCGTTCTGCATCATCGGTGTCTCTACGACCACGTTTGAAGTCAGAAAACTAACGTTTTATTGTTGTTTCTGATGGAGCGGGGTCCCCATAACACTTTTCAAGCCATTGCTTCGCTTGAACGGTATTTTCTTCCATCAAGAAGCAGTGTAAAATTAAAACACGAGATTGTTTGTGATCCATTGCTTTGAAAATAACAAAAGTAGCGTGACTCTTAGCACAATAACTCACAAACCAATGAATAGAATATCATGGAATTTTAACAGCTCTCTTTTGAAGGTTAGTACTAACTGAGAAAAAGGTAACTGCAATAAAACTAGCGTCATCTATGTGTTAGCCCATGTTATATATAAGTATTATATGTATAAATATTTCGCCATGTTGGATAATTTTCCTGCAATCTAATCATCAAAATCTCATAGTCATCTTACATTTGGTTCAAGGCACACCGGCCCCTTCACGTTGTGTGCACTGCACTGTAGCTTTCCCCACTTTAACGAGACTACTTATTATTATGTCCAAGCTAAAATTACATTAGTTTTCTTTTTTGATACAGCACACTAAAATGTACAATTTTCATGCAATGAATTACTTTATGTTAAATATTATCATGGTACTAAACCTCATAAAACTCCAATATTTAATGAATTATGTTGTTATGATCACATCACATATACAGGGTGTCTTTGAAGTAAAATCAGAAAGAAATCAATTTTTTGCAATAGCCTGCTCGCTCTCTCAATCTGAACCCCACCGAAAATCTTTGGGGAATATTGTTAAGAGAGGTGTATGCGAATAATAAACAATACGATAGCATTAAAGAACTAAAATCTGCGATAATGCGGTGTTGGAATGATATTCAACATTGATCAAAATGTTTGAAATTATTTTGGCCAGGGAATCTAACTCTCATTACTAAGTTTAAAAAGAAGTAAACATTTTTTTATGTATTTATTTTATTTATTAATTTTATGTTAATGAACCTAAAAAATTTCGCTAAGTGTACATCGCTATTCCCAAGCTCACTAGAACACCCAATATTACGTTTTTCGACTTGAAAAAAAAGAACAAATCGCATGCCTTTTCAAGCGAAAGGTAAACCTGTTCGAATTACCTTTATTGGATTTCCCGTACAATTCTTATTTTCTTCGGCGTTAACTCCATACTTATTCGCGAAAGTGAACTGAGGTCGCTGTCTGGGACGGGTTTTGTTTTTGTTTCGTCGCACTTAAATCATTTGCAATGACCTTCTTCGATATCGGCCTTTTACACGTCGAATGAAATTTGACAATAATGAGCGGGCAATAAAAAGAAGGAATGGCATTCCTTTACTTTGTAAGCAACATGCAACATGTACCAAAGGTTAATTACTTAGTAACCTCCAGTAAAGTAATTACTATTTGCGACGAAATTTACATGTACTGACGTGCTGTTGTTCCAAATTCAAAGTAGGTGAATAAGTTACACCATCAATGACTAAAGAATATTCTGTTTCTCCTTGATTACCAATCTATGAACTAGTGGAAGTGATGGCCCGAAGTTTAGTTTTTAAATGGGGACTAGGATACCTCACAGGGTTTTATTATTATGGGTAAAAGCCGCCCGAGCTATTACGCTACCACCACCAAAATTTCGACTCGTAGCAACTTCAGTGTTCTTGCGAAAATCGTGTCATTAACATTTGAAACCATCAGGTGCAAATTTTAATCTTGCCTGTTTATACGTCTCTCTTAAGGGGGGGTTTGAGACCTTGTTTAGCCGCCGGGGACGTTTATTGCAGGGTAAAATTTGTTGTACATGTCTGTTTGTTACTGATAAATTTAAATTGTATTTTATTTGTTGCGCGGTTACATTACCAGAAGAGGCTAACCGAAATATCGATGAGCATTGCCTTCGAGTTTTTGGCCAGCCCCCCTAGCGCGATTTTTTTCCGTAGGAATTGTCGAATTTTATAAAATTGAGATGATGAGGTCGTCCTACTTTCTTAGCTATGGCTCGATTTGAGAACCGTACTTCCTTATAACCATTTATTTTTGTTTTTTCCTTTCTGAAAGAGCAATTTATCTCTCTGTATTTTTATTAACTGATATGTGTACTTCGATAATACATATATTTAGCAATAAATAAACTTTCGAGACACGGAAGGATTTGCAATAAATAAAGGGGTAAAACAAGGACACTCATTGTCGACAACATTATTCATCTTGGCCCTGAAATATGTGTTAAGAAAAAAAAAGATAAAGGCACAATAAGAACAAAGGCAAACCAACTAATATTGTGTGTTGGCGATGTAATTATACCAAAAAAGCGTGAGTAGCAAAAATATTCTAGAGGAAATAGAAAGGCAGGGTGACAGAATGGGACTGAAAATAAATCCAGAATGATGATACAAGATGGAAATCAAATGCCTCTCTTCTTGCGGTATCCTAGGAGTCATCATGAATCTGTAGCAGAGGCTGCAAAAACTTTATCGTGTCTATTTTAGAATACGACACCCCTTTCTCCGATTCTATATTGTAAAATAAAAGTTAACGACCAAGAATATTTGAAGAACTTAAATTTTGTAAAGTATGACATATATTACTAAACATAACCTAGAAATAGGTCTTTTTAAATCGATTTTTAGGTACCTTAAACGAAACTCCTAAAAAAAAGAAGGGCCATTTTAATAACAATAATATTTTATTTATTACACTATAATGATGATAACTATTATAAAACAAGAGTAAATGTGTAATACCAAAAGAAAACAATAGCAAATGCTAATGCAAAAATTTTGTAAGCAACGGAAAATTACCGAAACAAAAGTTGCCTCAAAGTATTGATAGTAACGTTAAACAAATCAAATCTAGATGTTAATGTATATATAACACTGGTACATATTGACATATTTTGTGACTGAGAATGGTGGCGCGTGTTAGCCATGGGAAGATAAAAAGTTAATCTATTCCTACTGTTAAGCCTCGGTATATAAAAATTCAAAAGGGACAGCAAATCCGGAACTTGTAAATCACAATTTACAATCCTATGTGCTAAAATTATTTGTGATACAACGCGACGATCCGCCAAAGAAGTAAATGCAAATTTTCTTAGAAGATTGGTATACAGATAACCATGTTGCAAGAAAACGTGATGTTTACGGAAAGGTTTTCAAAAATTTACGCTGTACCATCTCAACTAAATTCATATATTCATTATGTCCCGGATTCCACATACTACGACCATATTCTAATCTTGATCGAACAAATACATTATATGCAGTAACAAAGGCATCACTACCCAAGTGTTTAGTATTACGAAACAGAAAGTTTGATGTTTTAAGAGACTGTTGATATACACTACCGCTCAAAAGTGTTTAGGTACTATCACTGACAGCAAAAATGTATAAAAACTCAGCAAAAATGTTAGTAATATTTGTTTTTTATGTACAGATACACGTACATGAATAAAAATATATTAAATAAATGTGAAAATTAAAACGTTTAATTTAAATTTTGCTTTCATCTATGTGACCTCCTCTTGATTTAATATTCGCAGCACACAATCGAGGCATTCTCGCAATAAGTTTTGCCAGAGTTTCTTGTGTTACTGAGGTCCAACTCGATTGCAATTTGTTCCACACGTCAGTAGCTGTTGTCGGAGCCGATTTTCGTACATCCCGATCTAGTTCTTTCCATAGTAACTCGATTGGATTCAAGTCGGGGCTCTGGGGAGGCCATTCCATAATTTTGAGAGTTCCTTCCTCTTCTAAATGGCGAAAATAGTCTTTACATAATTTAGAGGAATGTTTTGCGTCATTATCTTGCTGGAGGATAAAATTTTTAACCCAAAAGTCGAATTCCGGAAGGTATTGCGTGGTTCTCCAAAATTTCGCGGTAACCTTCTTTCTTTAATATACCGTCAATTTTCACAATGTCCCCTGCACTAGTGCCAGCAAAACAGCCCCAAATGATGATAAAACCTCCACCATGCTTCACGCTAGCAGCAATACACTCTTCTCTCGCACGTTCACCCACAGATCTTCTTACGAATATGCGTCTTCGGGTTCCGAACAGCTAAAATTTGGACTCATCCGTCCATAGGACGTTGTTACACTCTTCTATGGTCCAGTGTTGGTGTTCACGAGCCCATTTAAGTCGCCTTTGCTTGTTTTGTTTGCGTAGTAATGGCTTTTTCATCGCAATACGTCCATGGAGCCCGGCTTTCTCTAGGCGACGTTTGACTGTAGAAATACTGACTAGTTTTTGGCGACCAACATTTAATTCTGCGGTGATTTGCGAGGCTGTTTTGCATCTATTTAACTTGCTGGTAACCACTATTCTGCGATCATATGCAGATGTTGTCGCTTTTGGCCTTCCACTCCGTCTTTTATTAAGAAAACTGCCAGTTTCCCGATATCTTTTTACGTTATAGTCAACCGTAGCGCGGTGTATTTTCATTTTTGTGGCAATTTGTCGATTACTTATGCCACTTTTATGGTAAGCTATTATAAGCGCACGTGTTTCCGTACTAATTTCTCTTCGCGGAGGCATTTTAAACAATTGTCACACGATATTTCGCTCACGACGTGAATAGAGTAAACACCACCCAATTTTAAGTAAGCATTTAGATATAAGCCTGTCAGGAAGGACATTAATGAAAATAATAAATAAGAGTGGTCCGAGAATAGAGCCCTGTGGCGCACCTGAAGGAGGCTGATATAAGTCCGATCGAAAACCACGGTACTCAACGTAATTGGTACGACCGCCCAAATAGGATTGCAACAATATCAGATCGTCAGAGATACCCCACACATTCAGTTTACGTAATAGGGTTTGATGTTCAATCCTATCGAAAACCCTAGCGAAATCCATATAAATGACATCTGTCTGAAGACGTAGGTCCAAAGCCTCAGACACGTCATGGGAAAATGCACACAAATTGGACACCGTTGATCTGCCTTTAAGAAAACCATGTCGCGGCGGAGGCAGTTTAGCAGCAACGTGCGAATAAATATATTTATATAAGATAATTTCAAAAAGTTACATAATATAGATATCGGGCGACAATTCCGAATATTATTCCTCGACCCCGACTTGAAAACAGGAGTAACACACAAGAAACGTTTAAACACACAGCGAAACGTGAGCTTTCCGTTAGAATCCATTAAAATCCCTAACTGGATGCCCCCTATACGGAAGTCTTACCCTAGTGAAGACTCTGGCTATGAATTTCGTTTGAAATGTTTTTGTTCGATAAAAGAACAGTTAAAGTTTGAATACAAGTTTTACAAGAACTCGTATAAGCACAACCCAAGAAATTCTCGTTGTATCGACCTTTCTATCCGCAGTCATCAACAATTATTACGAAGATATCCTACTTTAACCCATAGCAATTCCTTACGTATGTTTTCTTCGGATTCACCACGAAGAAAACCGAAAGATAAACAAACACTTACCAAAGGAATAAGAAAAATCCACTCTTGGATCGTTTCACAGTCACTTCACCGACAAGAGCACTCAAACACCCGGCATCGAACAACATCGTTGTTCCTTCACCAATTGGCGGACCGCAAATACTCCAACGAAGCTCTGCCGCTTTCACTGCGGCGTGTAGATTCAGGCGCTTACGGCACCGATAATAGTCGAATACAAAACAAAAGTACGTATCCTACGGTACAAACGCACCGACCAGACCAACGATTAACAGAGCTAGGCGCGCGGAAAATAGGTCACGATGAAAAACGCGCGACAAGAATTCGTAAATCGGCGATCGTCTTATGTAAGAGACGTCGGCGATGCGATGCGATCGCAGAATTTTCTTTTTCGTTTAATACGTTATGTACACATAGGCGAGCTGATTGACAAGGTCGTCTTGGGAAAATCGGACGCGGGTCGTATCGTGCGACACACATCTACCTTAAAAGATCGGCATCACGCCCGCCTAGAATGTCTGTAGAAGAACGTGAACTTGAAATTTCGCCCGATTACAACACTAAAGTGGAGCAGTAACGGCACATTCAGATTGGATCGAAACGTATAACGAATCGTCGTATAAACAATAAAAGTGAAAACAACGCGTATTACGTCAAAACAAAATTGGTGGAAAGGAACAGTGGTACTCGAAATGTTTTGGTAGTATGGGAAAGGGAGGTTTTAATCAATAGATAGATCTGTTGTAGTAGTGTCCTTTCTAACTACTAGTCTCGGCAAACCGGGCCAAGTTACAGAGTAGTTCTCTTGTGCCAATTTTGATTTAAAAATCGTATTCTGTACGACTGAAAATATCATTTAACCAAATTTACGATGAGCGAAGTTTTAGGGAATTTTCTCTTACGTTTTTTGCGCAAAATTGAAATCATCCAAAATATGTCAAAGTGCATATGCTACTGAAGATTTTGATGACTAGATTGTGGGAAAATTGTCCATCTTGGTGAAATACGCAATATTCTAAAATTAGAAAAGGACTAACATATGGGCTGAAAAGTCCCAGGCCTAACAAAGAAAATACGTTTTTTTGGTTCAAAATTAGCTTTTGTTCATCAACGTAATCTCCATCAAGAGCAACGCAATCATTCCAGCGCCGCTCTAACATTGCAATACCACTTTTGTAGAACGATTTATCTTTTGCCTCAAAATAGGCCTCAGTTTCAGCAATGAAGAGGTTCATTCATGCGAAATTTCTTACCGGCGAGCATTTTTTTGAGGTCTGCGAACAGCCAGTAGTCGCTGGGAGCCAAATCTGGCGAATACGGTGGATGTGGGAGCAATTCGAAGTTCAATTCATGTAGTTTTGCCATTGTTTTGATTGACTTGTGACACGTTGCGTTGTCTTGAAGAAACAAAATTTTTTTCGTTGCGATATGCGGTCGTTTCTTTGCAATTTCGGCCTTCAAACGCTCCAATAACGCTATATAATATTCACTGTTGATGGTATTTCCTTTCTCAAGATGGTCGATGAATATTACACCACGCACATCCCAAAATACCGAGGCCATAACCTTTCCAGCCGATTGTTGTGCTTTCGGGCGCTTTGGACGAGGTTCACCAGTTGCTGTCCACTCAGATGACGATCGTTTTGATTCCGGAGTGTAGTGATGGATCCATGTTTCATCCATTGTCACATATCGACGCAAAAATTACGGTTTGTTACGTTTAAACATGGCCAAACACTGCTCAGAATCAGCAACACGTTTTTGTTTTTGGTCAACAGTGAGCAAACGCGGCACCCACTTTGAACAGAGCTTTCTCATAGTCAAATGCTCATGCAATATAAAGCCAATACGTTCTTTTGATATCTTTACGATGTCAGCTAACTCACGCAACTTCACTTTTCGATCATTCAAAACGATTTTGTGGATTTTTTTGATGTTTTCTGGCGTTACCGCCTCATTTGGACGTCCGCTGCGTTCTGCATCTTCTGTGTCTCTACGACCACGTTTGAAGTCGGCAAACCAACGTTTTATTGTTGTTTCTGATGGAGCGGAGTCCCCATAACACTTTTCAAGCCATTGCTTCGCTTGAACGGTATTTTTTCCCATCAAGAAGCAGTGTAAAATTAAAAGACGAAATTGTTTTTGATCCATTGTTTTGAAAATAACAAAAGTAGCGTGACTCTTAGCACAATAACTCACAAACTAATGAATAGAATATCATGAAATTTGAAGGTTAGTACTAACTGAGAGAAAGGTGACTGCAATAAAACTAGCGTCATCTATGTGTTAGGCCCGGAACTTTTCAGCCCATGTGTTATTAATTCAATTCTTCATGTAAACACCAAATGCAACTCGAATTATATAATAGAAAAGTTATTTTATATACACGATAGGTGATATATGTATATGGACCCCACTTAAATTCCATAAACATCTTAACATCACAACCCTCGTAGTAATCATCGAATTGTCTTCCATTTTTTTAGGTGAGTCTGTTTTATAGACACAACGAGCCACCGGATAAACCTAATTCATTTCATTTCTTCAAGCCTCTAATTCTGATCTTGTTATGCCGACAAATACCATCAGTTTTGCAACAAGTGTGGGTTTGTGTGTACCGTTTCTGCCTTTCGCATATTTGCGTTTCTCTTACGCTTTGGCATATTTTTTTTGCTTTTACTTTTCTTTCGATTATTCCTTTATTCGCTAAAAACTTACAGTACTTTCAAACTATTACTTTCTTTTCTATGTATTACATAATTTCTTAGGAATGAGAAATTGCTTGGAAATTTCAGGGGATCGGTCGTATTCATGTAAATAATCGCAAAAACGGGTATGATTAAATAATAGTTATGATTTACGCAAATCCAGACAATAAAAAAAAACTGTTTAGGTAATTTTCTCTAATCGAATGGTAAATAATCGCAGCAAAAGCGTCGGTTTCATAATGATATGCGAATTATTAATGTACGTAATTATACATATAGTCATTTAGAAGGAAATATCATTAACTAATAATTAAATGAACAAATAGACACACAAGGATAAACAACTACCACATGGAAACAAATTAGGCGTATTGAATTTGCGTCTTTGCAAAAAGCAATTCGTCGTAGGATTTTTCAAGAAGAAATTGTTTACGTTTGTTCAATAATGAAGTAATTTAAGCACCTGCGGAATGTTGAAATATTTTTGATAAGTATTAGAGGTATTACTTTGTCAATATCGCTACTGACAAGTGGGAAAATTACTTTTGATATAAACATACACCAGGAGAATGAAATAACCGCGATTCTTATTTAATCTTTGTGGTTCGTCCAACATAAAATAAAAGGGTCGAAAAGATTATTGAAAATATTACGTTTATATTTAATATGTATACAGTAAGTTAGTACTGAGTGTTTAATTTTCAGATGTCTATAAATTTTGATATTACTTCCTTTGTATGTGTACAAACATACTTTAATCTGGTAGAAGGAATTTGTACTATTATTACCGTTATTAATATCGTTATATTCAGCAGTAATAGATATTACCTTTAACGATTTCTCTTATAAACACATAAATAGACTCGGAAAAGAGGAGAAACTTTCAGTACCGTGCGGAGAACGACATACAGAATACCCCTTTTGAAATTCGTCAAAATTTCCATCATCTTGGATTTTGTTCAAGGCTCACCAAATGATATTTCCAATAATACAGAATACGATTTTAAAACCAAAATTGGTACAAGACAACTAATATAGTCGGAATTCGTTTCTAAAGATTGGAGAACATGTGAAAAGGCTTATAACTACTGCTGAATCCTTCTTTAATTTTATAAGTATAAGTATTTCACCATGATAGATAATTTTTCAGACGCGTACTTTCGAACGGCTGGGATTTTTCTTTCTATCTTTTTCAACTTTGACGGGCCGTAGCCGCTAAACGGTTAGAGATAGGACGTCCGAAGCGGTCGCAATCGATTCCGCGAACATTTTTCTAACGGAAACCGTCTAATACGTCCGTCAGAAAGGCGTCGTTAACGCGCGACACGAGAAAACGTCGAAGGATGTCGTTTTCGGGGTCGATTTTTTCGCGTTTTTTCGAAGCCCCAAAACTTCAAACCCCCGTATCTCTTAAACGGTTAGAGATATCGAAGCGTGCTAAAAAAATTCTTGTTCGGCACGCAAAAATCTACCGGATAGGATGATGAAAACGGTCATTTTCGGACTTCGATATTTCACCGAAATTTCTCGACCGAATCTCCGTATCTCGGTTATGCGTGGTCGCAGCGCGACAGTTCAGTGCTCATTCGAAAGATCTCGACGCGTACTTTCGAACGGCGCAAACCGGGATCCCCTATCTATAACCGTTTAGGAGCTACGGCGCTAAAGTTTCGGAGTTAAGCATTTTTGGAAATTTCGCAACTTTAAACGCGATTTTCTCCTTAACGGTTAGAGATAGAGAGGCAAACTTTTTTTTATCGTAATCTACGCGAAAATGCGCGTCTTTTGATATGTCACTCGACCCCATTCGGAGCTCCTTTAAGGAGTTGAGTTTTGCCCCCCCTCAACTTTCAAACGTCCATATCTCCTAAACGGTTAGGGCTAGGGGGCTGAAATTTCTCAGAGGTAATACATCCGTATATGGCCACGTTCCGGTAGGGTCAAAACCCCGAAATTCCGACCCTCGATTTTTCGGGTCGAAAAAATTTCATCGTTTTGGTCAGAAAAAAATGCGACGTTTCTGCTGCGCGTTAACGGGAAGAGTTAGACGTTCGCTTATCGGCGCGTCGTAAGGACCCCTACGAGGGTTCTAAACAGGCGAAGGAAGGACGCCCTAGCTCAACGCGTTCCGACGCTACAGCGCTTCAAAGTTGGGATTTTTTTTCTCTCTCTTTCAACTTTGACGGGCCGTAGCCGCTAAACGGTTAGAGATAGGACGTCCGTAGCGGTCGCAATCGATTCCGCGGACATTTTTCTATCGGAAACCGTCTAATTCGTCCGTCCGAACGGCGTCGTTAACGCGCGACACGAGAAAACGTCGAAAGATGTCGTTTTCGGGGTCGATTTTTTCGCGTTTTTTCGAAGCCCGAAACTTCAAACGGCCGTATCTCTTAAACGGTTAGAGATATCGAAGCGTGCTAAAAATTCTTGTTCGGCGCGCAAAAATCTACCGGATAGGATGATAAAAACGGTAATTTTCGGACTTCGATATTTTACCGAAATTTCTCGACCGAATCTCCGTATCTCGGTTATGCGTGGTCGCAGCGCGACCGTTCGGTGCTCATTCGAAAGATCTCGACGCGTACTTTCGAACGGCGCAAACCGGGATCCCCTATCTATAACCGTTTAGGAGCTACGGCGCTTCAAAGTTTCGGAGTTAAGCATTTTTGGAAATTTCGCAACTTTAAACGCGATTTTCTCCTTAACGGTTAGAGATAGAGACGCAAACTTTTTTTTATCGTAATCTACGCGAAAATACGCGTCTTTTGATATGTCACTCGACCCCATTCGGAGCTCCTTTAAGAAGTTGAGTTTTGCACCCCCTCAACTTTCAAACGTCCATATCTCCCAAACCGTTAGGGCTAGGGGGCTGAAATTTCTCAGGCGTAATACACCCATATATGGCCACGTTCCGGTAGGGTCAAAACCCCGAAATTCCGACCCTCGATTTTTCGGGTCGAAAAAATTTCATCGTTTTGGTCAGAAAAAAATGCGACGTTTCTGCTGCGCGTTAACGGGAAGAGTTAGACGTTCGCTTATCGGCGCGTCGTAAGGACCCTTACGAGGGTTCTAAACAGGCGAAAGAAGGACGCCCTAGGTCAACGCGTTCCGACGCTACAGCGCTTCAAAGTTGGGATTTTTTTTCTCTCTCTTTCAACTTTGACGGGCCGTAGCCGCTAAACGGTTAGAGATAGGACGTCCGTAGCGGTCGCAATCGATTCCGCGGACATTTTTCTATCGGAAACCGTCTAATTCGTCCGTCCGAACGACGTCGTTAACGCGCGACACGAGAAAACGTCGAAAGATGTCGTTTTCGGGGTCGATTTATTCGCGTTTTTTCGAAGCCCCGAAACTTCAAACGCCCGTATCTCTTAAACGGTTAGAGATATCGAAGCGTGCTAAAAAAATTCTTGTTCGGCGCGCAAAAATCTACCGGATAGGATGATAAAAACGGTAATTTTCGGACTTTTATATTTTACCGAAATTTCTCGACCGAATCTCCGTATCTCGGTTATGCGTGGTCGCAGCGCGACCGTTCGGTGCTCATTCGAAAGATCTCGACGCGTACTTTCGAACGGCGCAAACCGGGATCCCCTATCTATAACCGTTTAGGAGCTACGGCGCTTCAAAGTTTCGGAGTTAAGCATTTTTGGAAATTTCGCAACTTTAAACGCGATTTTCTCCTTAACGGTTAGAGATAGAGAGGCAAACTTTTTTTTATCGTAATCTACGCGAAAATGCGCGTCTTTTGATATGTCACTCGACCCCATTCGGAGCTCCTTTAAGAAGTTGAGTTTTGCACCCTCAACTTTCAAACGTCCATATCTCCCAAACGGTTAGGGCTAGGGGGCTGAAATTTCTCGGGCGTAATACACCCATATATGGCCACGTTCCGGTAGGGTCAAAACCCCGAAATTCCGACCCTCGATTTTTCGGGTCGAAAAAATTTCATCGTTTTGGTCAGAAAAAATGCGACGTTTCTGCTGCGCGTTAACGGGAAGAGTTAGACGTTCGCTTATCGGCGCGTCGTAAGGACCCTACGAGGGTTCTAAACCGGCGAAAGAAGGACGCCCTAGTTCAACGCGTTCCGACGCTACAGCGCTTCAAAGTTGGGATTTATTTTCTCTCTCTTACAACTTTGACGGGCCGTATCCGCTAAACGGTTAGAGATAGGACGACCGTAGCGGTCGCAATCTATTCCGCGGACATATTTCTATCGTAAACCGTATAAATCGTCCGTCAGAACGACGTCGTTAACGCGCGACACGAGAAAACGTCGAAAGATGTCGTTTTCGGGGTCGATTTTTCGCGTTTTTCGAAGCCCCGAAACTTCAAACGCCCGTATCTCTTAAACGGTTAGAGATATCGAAGCGTGCTAAAAATTCTTGTTCGGCGCGCAAAAATCTACCGGATAGGATGATAAAAACGGTAATTTTCGGACTTTTATATTTTACCGAAATTTCTCGACCGAATCTCCGTATCTCGGTTATGCGTGGTCGCAGCGCGACAGTTCGGTGCTCATTCGAAAGATCTCGACGCGTACTTTCGAACGGCGCAAACCGGGATCCCCTATCTATAACCGTTTAGGAGCTACGGCGCTTCAAAGTTTCGGAGTTAAGCATTTTTGGAAATTTCGCAACTTTAAACGCGATTTTCTCCTTAACGGTTAGAGATAGAGAGGCAAACTTTTTTTTATCGTAATCTACGCGAAAATGCGCGTCTTTTGATATGTCACTCGACCCCATTCGGAGCTCCTTTAAGAAGTTGAGTTTTGCACCCCCTCAACTTTCAAACGTCCATATCTCCCAAACGGTTAGGGCTAGGGGGCTGAAATTTCTCGGGCGTAATACACCCATATATGGCCACGTTCCGGTAGGGTCAAAACCCCGAAATTCCGACCCTCGATTTTTCGGGTCGAAAAAATTTCATCGTTTTGGTCAGAAAAAAATGCGACGTTTCTGCTGCGCGTTAACGGGAAGAGTTAGACGTTCGCTTATCGGCGCGTCGTAAGGACCCCTACGAGGGTTCTAAACAGGCGAAAGAAGGACGCCCTAGGTCAACGCGTTCCGACGCTACAGCGCTTCAAAGTTGGGATTTTTTTTCTCTCTCTTTCAACTTTGACGGGCCGTAGCCGCTAAACGGTTAGAGATAGGACGTCCGTAGCGGTCGCAATCGATTCCGCGGACATTTTTCTATCGGAAACCGTCTAATTCGTCCGTCCGAACGACGTCGTTAACGCGCGACACGAGAAAACGTCGAAAGATGTCGTTTTCGGGGTCGATTTTTTCGCGTTTTTTCGAAGCCCCGAAACTTCAAACGCCCGTATCTCTTAAACGGTTAGAGATATCGAAGCGTGCTAAAAAGATTCTTGTTCGGCGCGCAAAAATCTACCGGATAGGATGATAAAAACGGTAATTTTCGGACTTTTATATTTTACCGAAATTTCTCGACCGAATCTCCGTATCTCGGTTATGCGTGGTCGCAGCGCGACCGTTCGGTGCTCATTCGAAAGATCTCGACGCGTACTTTCGAACGGCGCAAACCGGGATCCCCTATCTATAACCGTTTAGGAGCTACGGCGCTTCAAAGTTTCGGAGTTAAGCATTTTTGGAAATTTCGCAACTTTAAACGCGATTTTCTCCTTAACGGTTAGAGATAGAGAGGCAAACTTTTTTATCGTAATCTACGCGAAAATGCGCGTCTTTTGATATGTCACTCGACCCCATTCGGAGCTCCTTTAAGAAGTTGAGTTTTGCACCCCCTCAACTTTCAAACGTCCATATCTCCCAAACGGTTAGGGCTAGGGGGCTGAAATTTCTCGGGCGTAATACACCCATATATGGCCACGTTCCGGTAGGGTCAAAACCCCGAAATTCCGACCCTCGATTTTTCGGGTCGAAAAAATTTCATCGTTTTGGTCAGAAAAATGCGACGTTTCTGCTGCGCGTTAACGGGAAGAGTTAGACGTTCGCTTATCGGCGCGTCGTAAGGACCCTACGAGGGTTCTAAACAGGCGAAAGAAGGACGCCCTAGGTCAACGCGTTCCGACGCTACAGCGCTTCAAAGTTGGGATTTATTTTCTCTCTCTTTCAACTTTGACGGGCCGTAGCCGCTAAACGGTTAGAGATAGGACGTCCGTAGCGGTCGCAATCGATTCCGCGGACATTTTTCTATCGGAAACCGTCTAATTCGTCCGTCCGAACGACGTCGTTAACGCGCGACACGAGAAAACGTCGAAAGATGTCGTTTTCGGGGTCGATTTTTCGCGTTTTTTCGAAGCCCCGAAACTTCAAACGCCCGTATCTCTTAAACGGTTAGAGATATCGAAGCGTGCTAAAAAATTCTTGTTTGGCGCGCAAAAATCTACCGGATAGGATGATAAAAACGGTAATTTTCGGACTTCGATATTTTACCGAAATTTCTCGACCGAATCTCCGTATCTCGGTTATGCGTGGTCGCAGCGCGACAGTTCGGTGCTCATTCGAAAGATCTCGACGCGTACTTTCGAACGGCGCAAACCGGGATCCCCTATCTATAACCGTTTAGGAGCTACGGCGCTTCAAAGTTTCGGAGTTAAGCATTTTTGGAAATTTCGCAACTTTAAACGCGATTTTCTCCTTAACGGTTAGAGATAGAGAGGCAAACTTTTTTTTATCGTAATCTACGCGAAAATGCGCGTCTTTTGA
The DNA here is from genome assembly GCA_023509865.1 of Trypoxylus dichotomus. Classification (NCBI taxonomy): domain Eukaryota; kingdom Metazoa; phylum Arthropoda; class Insecta; order Coleoptera; family Scarabaeidae; genus Trypoxylus; species Trypoxylus dichotomus. Next base: position 57,648,502 of record CM042078.1, read on the forward strand.
TATGTCACTCGACCCCATTCGAGCTCCTTTAAGAAGTTGAGTTTTGCACCTCAACTTTCAAACGTCCATATCTCCCAAACGGTTAGGGCTAGGGGGCTGAAATTTCTCGGGCGTAATACACCCATATATGGCCACGTTCCGGTAGGGTCAAAACCCCGAAATTCCGACCCTCGATTTTTCGGGTCGAAAAAATTTCATCGTTTTGGTCAGAAAAATGCGACGTTTCTGCTGCGCGTTAACGGGAAGAGTTAGACGTTCGCTTATCGGCGCGTCGTAAGGACCCCTACGAGGGTTCTAAACAGGCGAAAGAAGGACGCCCTAGGTCAACGCGTTCCGACGCTACAGCGCTTCAAAGTTGGGATTTTTTTTCTCTCTCTTTCAACTTTGACGGGCCGTAGCCGCTAAACGGTTAGAGATAGGACGTCCGTAGCGGTCGCAATCGATTCCGCGGACATTTTTCTATCGGAAACCGTCTAATTCGTCCGTCCGAACGACGTCGTTAACGCGCGACACGAGAAAACGTCGAAAGATGTCGTTTTCGGGGTCGATTTTTCGCGTTTTTTCGAAGCCCCGAAACTTCAAACGCCCGTATCTCTTAAACGGTTAGAGATATCGAAGCGTGCTAAAAAATTCTTGTTCGGCGCGCAAAAATCTACCGGATAGGATGATAAAGAACGGTAATTTTCGGACTTTTATATTTTACCGAAATTTCTCGACCGAATCTCCGTATCTCGGTTATGCGTGGTCGCAGCGCGACCGTTCGGTGCTCATTCGAAAGATCTCGACGCGTACTTTCGAACGGCGCAAACCGGGATCCCCTATCTATAACCGTTTAGGAGCTACGGCGCTTCAAAGTTTCGGAGTTAAGCATTTTTGGAAATTTCGCAACTTTAAACGCGATTTTCTCCTTAACGGTTAGAGATAGAGAGGCAAACTTTTTTATCGTAATCTACGCGAAAATGCGCGTCTTTTGATATGTCACTCGACCCCATTCGGAGCTCCTTTAAGAAGTTGAGTTTTGCACCCTCAACTTTCAAACGTCCATATCTCCCAAACGGTTAGGGCTAGGGGCTGAAATTTCTCGGGCGTAATACACCCATATATGGCCACGTTCCGGTAGGGTCAAAACCCCGAAATTCCGACCCTCGATTTTTCGGGTCGAAAAAATTTCATCGTTTTGGTCAGAAAAAATGCGACGTTTCTGCTGCGCGTTAACGGGAAGAGTTAGACGTTCGCTTATCGGCGCGTCGTAAGGACCCTACGAGGGTTCTAAACAGGCGAAAGAAGGACGCCCTAGGTCAACGCGTTCCGACGCTACAGCGCTTCAAAGTTGGGATTTATTTTCTCTCTCTTTCAACTTTGACGGGCCGTAGCCGCTAAACGGTTAGAGATAGGACGTCCGTAGCGGTCGCAATCGATTCCGCGGACATTTTTCTATCGGAAACCGTCTAATTCGTCCGTCCGAACGACGTCGTTAACGCGCGACACGAGAAAACGTCGAAAGATGTCGTTTTCGGGGTCGATTTTTCGCGTTTTTTCGAAGCCCCGAAACTTCAAACGCCCGTATCTCTTAAACGGTTAGAGATATCGAAGCGTGCTAAAAAAATTCTTGTTCGGCGCGCAAAAATCTACCGGATAGGATGATAAAAACGGTAATTTTCGGACTTCGATATTTTACCGAAATTTCTCGACCGAATCTCCGTATCTCGGTTATGCGTGGTCGCAGCGCGACCGTTCGGTGCTCATTCGAAAGATCTCGACGCGTACTTTCGAACGGCGCAAACCGGGATCCCTATCTATAACCGTTTAGGAGCTACGGCGCTTCAAAGTTTCGGAGTTAAGCATTTTTGGAAATTTCGCAACTTTAAACGCGATTTTCTCCTTAACGGTTAGAGATAGAGAGGCAAACTTTTTTTTATCGTAATCTACGCGAAAATGCGCGTCTTTTGATATGTCACTCGACCCCATTCGGAGCTCCTTTAAGAAGTTGAGTTTTGCACCCCCTCAACTTTCAAACGTCCATATCTCCCAAACGGTTAGGGCTAGGGGGCTGAAATTTCTCGGGCGTAATACACCCATATATGGCCACGTTCCGGTAGGGTCAAAACCCCGAAATTCCGACCCTCGATTTTTCGGGTCGAAAAAATTTCATCGTTTTGGTCAGAAAAAAATGCGACGTTTCTGCTGCGCGTTAACGGGAAGAGTTAGACGTTCGCTTATCGGCGCGTCGTAAGGACCCCTACGAGGGTTCTAAACTGGCGAAGGAAGGACGCTCTAGGTCAACGCGTTCCGACGCTACAGCGTTTCAAAGTTGGGATTTTTTTTCTCTCTCTTTCAACTTTGATGGGCCGTAGCCGCTAAACGGTTAGAGATAGGACGTCCGTAGCGGTCGCAATCGATTCCGCGGACATTTTTCTATCGGAAACCGTCTAATTCGTCCGTCCGAACGACGTCGTTAACGCGCGACACGAGAAAACGTCGAAAGATGTCGTTTTCGGGGTCGATTTTTTCGCGTTTTTTCGAAGCCCCGAAACTTCAAACGCCCGTATCTCTTAAACGGTTAGAGATATCGAAGCGTGCTAAAAAAATTCTTGTTCGGCGCGCAAAAATCTACCGGATAGGATGATAAAAACGGTAATTTTCGGACTTTTATATTTTACCGAAATTTCTCGACCGAATCTCCGTATCTCGGTTATGCGTGGTCGCAGCGCGACACTTCGGTGCTCATTCGAAAGATCTCGACGCGTACTTTCGAACGGCGCAAACCGGGATCCCCTATCTATAACCGTTTAGGAGCTACGGCGCTTCAAAGTTTCGGAGTTAAGCATTTTTGGAAATTTCGCAACTTTAAACGCGATTTTCTCCTTAACGGTTAGAGATAGAGAGGCAAACTTTTTTTTATCGTAATCTACGCGAAAATGCGCGTCTTTTGATATGTCACTCGACCCCATTCGGAGCTCCTTTCAGAAGTTGAGTTTTGCACCCCCTCAACTTTCAAACGTCCATATCTCCCAAACGGTTAGGGCTAGGGGGGCTGAAATTTCTCGGGCGTAATACACCCATATATGGCCACGTTCCGGTAGGGTCAAAACCCCGAAATTCCGACCCTCGATTTTTCGGGTCGAAAAAATTTCATCGTTTTGGTCAGAAAAATGCGACGTTTCTGCTGCGCGTTAACGGGAAGAGTTAGACGTTCGCTTATCGGCGCGTCGTAAGGACCCTACGAGGGTTCTAAACAGGCGAAAGAAGGACGCCCTAGGTCAACGCGTTCCGACGCTACAGCGCTTCAAAGTTGGGATTTATTTTCTCTCTTTCAACTTTGACGGGCCGTAGCCGCTAAACGGTTAGAGATAGGACGTCCGTAGCGGTCGCAATCGATTCCGCGGACATTTTTCTATCGGAAACCGTCTAATTCGTCCGTCCGAACGACGTCGTTAACGCGCGACATGAGAAAACGTCGAAAGATGTCGTTTTCGGGGTCGATTTTTCGCGTTTTTCGAAGCCCCGAAACTTCAAACGCCCGTATCTCTTAAACGGTTAGAGATATCGAAGCGTGCTAAAAAATTCTTGTTCGGCGCGCAAAAATCTACCGGATAGGATGATAAAAACGGTAATTTTCGGACTTCGATATTTTACCGAAATTTCTCGACCGAATCTCCGTATCTCGGTTATGCGTGGTCGCAGCGCGACAGTTCGGTGCTCATTCGAAAGATCTCGACGCGTACTTTCGAACGGCGCAAACCGGGATCCCCTATCTATAACCGTTTAGGAGCTACGGCGCTTCAAAGTTTCGGAGTTAAGCATTTTTGGAAATTTCGCAACTTTAAACGCGATTTTCTCCTTAACGGTTAGAGATAGAGAGGCAAACTTTTTTTATCGTAATCTACGCGAAAATGCGCGTCTTTTGATATGTCACTCGACCCCATTCGGAGCTCCTTTAAGAAGTTGAGTTTTGCACCCCCTCAACTTTCAAACGTCCATATCTCCCAAACGGTTAGGGCTAGGGGGCTGAAATTTCTCGGGCGTAATACACCCATATATGGCCACGTTCCGGTAGGGTCAAAACCCCGAAATTCCGACCCTCGATTTTTCGGGTCGAAAAAATTTCATCGTTTTGGTCAGAAAAAAATGCGACGTTTCTGCTGCGCGTTAACGGGAAGAGTTAGACGTTCGCTTATCGGCGCGTCGTAAGGACCCCTACGAGGGTTCTAAACAGGCGAAAGAAGGACGCCCTAGGTCAACGCGTTCCGACGCTACAGCGCTTCAAAGTTGGGATTTATTTTCTCTCTCTTTCAACTTTGACGGGCCGTAGCCGCTAAACGGTTAGAGATAGGACGTCCGTAGCGGTCGCAATCGATTCCGCGGACATTTTTCTATCGGAAACCGTCTAATTCGTCCGTCCGAACGACGTCGTTAACGCGCGACACGAGAAAACGTCGAAAGATGTCGTTTTCGGGGTCGATTTTTTCGCGTTTTTTCGAAGCCCCGAAACTTCAAACGCCCGTATCTCTTAAACGGTTAGAGATATCGAAGCGTGCTAAAAAGATTCTTGTTCGGCGCGCAAAAATCTACCGGATAGGATGATAAAAACGGTAATTTTCGGACTTCGATATTTTACCGAAATTTCTCGACCGAATCTCCGTATCTCGGTTATGCGTGGTCGCAGCGCGACAGTTCGGTGCTCATTCGAAAGATCTCGACGCGTACTTTCGAACGGCGCAAACCGGGATCCCCTATCTATAACCGTTTAGGAGCTACGGCGCTTCAAAGTTTCGGAGTTAAGCATTTTTGGAAATTTCGCAACTTTAAACGCGATTTTCTCCTTAACGGTTAGAGATAGAGAGGCAAACTTTTTTTTATCGTAATCTACGCGAAAATGCGCGTCTTTTGATATGTCACTCGACCCCATTCGGAGCTCCTTTAAGAAGTTGAGTTTTGCACCCCTCAACTTTCAAACGTCCATATCTCCCAAACGGTTAGGGCAAGGGGGCTGAAATTTCTCGGGCGTAATACACCCATATATGGCCACGTTCCGGTAGGGTCAAAACCCCGAAATTCCGACCCTCGATTTTTCGGGTCGACAAATTTCATCGTTTTGGTCAGAAAAATGCGACGTTTCTGCTGCGCGTTAACGGGAAGAGTTAGACGTTCGCTTATCGGCGCGTCGTAAGGACCCCTACGAGGGTTCTAAACAGGCGAAAGAAGGACGCCCTAGGTCAACGCGTTCCGACGCTACAGCGCTTCAAAGTTGGGATTTATTTTCTCTCTCTTTCAACTTTGACGGGCCGTAGCCGCTAAACGGTTAGAGATAGGACGTCCGTAGCGGTCGCAATCGATTCCGCGGACATTTTTCTATCGGAAACCGTCTAATTCGTCCGTCCGAACGACGTCGTTAACGCGCGACACGAGAAAACGTCGAAAGATGTCGTTTTCGGGGTCGATTTTTCGCGTTTTTTCGAAGCCCCGAAACTTCAAACGCCCGTATCTCTTAAACGGTTAGAGATATCGAAGCGTGCTAAAAAAATTCTTGTTCGGCGCGCAAAAATCTACCGGATAGGACGATAAGAACGGTAATTTTCGGACTTTTATATTTTACCGAAATTTCTCGACCGAATCTCCGTATCTCGGTTATGCGTGGTCGCAGCGCGACAGTTCGGTGCTCATTCGAAAGATCTCGACGCGTACTTTCGAACGGCGCAAACCGGGATCCCCTATCTATAACCGTTTAGGAGCTACGGCGCTTCAAAGTTTCGGAGTTAAGCATTTTTGGAAATTTCGCAACTTTAAACGCGATTTTCTCCTTAACGGTTAGAGATAGAGAGGCAAACTTTTTTTTATCGTAATCTACGCGAAAATGCGCGTCTTTTGATATGTCACTCGACCCCATTCGGAGCTCCTTTAAGAAGTTGAGTTTTGCACCTCAACTTTCAAACGTCCATATCTCCCAAACGGTTAGGGCTAGGGGGCTGAAATTTCTCGGGCGTAATACACCCATATATGGCCACGTTCCGGTAGGGTCAAAACCCCGAAATTCCGACCCTCGATTTTTCGGGTCGAAAAAATTTCATCGTTTTGGTCAGAAAAATGCGACGTTTCTGCTGCGCGTTAACGGGAAGAGTTAGACGTTCGCTTATCGGCGCGTCGTAAGGACCCCTACGAGGGTTCTAAACAGGCGAAAGAAGGACGCCCTAGGTCAACGCGTTCCGACGCTACAGCGCTTCAAAGTTGGGATTTTTTTTCTCTCTCTTTCAACTTTGACGGGCCGTAGCCGCTAAACGGTTAGAGATAGGACGTCCGTAGCGGTCGCAATCGATTCCGCGGACATTTTTCTATCGGAAACCGTCTAATTCGTCCGTCCGAACGACGTCGTTAACGCGCGACACGAGAAAACGTCGAAAGATGTCGTTTTCGGGGTCGATTTTTTCGCGTTTTTCGAAGCCCCGAAACTTCAAACGCCCGTATCTCTTAAACGGTTAGAGATATCGAAGCGTGCTAAAAAATTCTTGTTCGGCGCGCAAAAATCTACCGGATAGGATGATAAAAACGGTAATTTTCGGACTTCGATATTTTACCGAAATTTCTCGACCGAATCTCCGTATCTCGGTTATGCGTGGTCGCAGCGCGACAGTTCGGTGCTCATTCGAAAGATCTCGACGCGTACTTTCGAACGGCGCAAACCGGGATCCCCTATCTATAACCGTTTAGGAGCTACGGCGCTTCAAAGTTTCGGAGTTAAGCATTTTTGGAAATTTCGCAACTTTAAACGCGATTTTCTCCTTAACGGTTAGAGATAGAGAGGCAAACTTTTTTTTATCGTAATCTACGCGAAAATGCGCGTCTTTTGATATGTCACTCGACCCCATTCGGAGCTCCTTTAAGAAGTTGAGTTTTGCACCCCCTCAACTTTCAAACGTCCATATCTCCCAAACGGTTAGGGCTAGGGGGCTGAAATTTCTCGGGCGTAATACACCCATATATGGCCACGTTCCGGTAGGGTCAAAACCCCGAAATTCCGACCCTCGATTTTTCGGGTCGAAAAAATTTCATCGTTTTGGTCAGAAAAATGCGACGTTTCTGCTGCGCGTTAACGGGAAGAGTTAGACGTTCGCTTATCGGCGCGTCGTAAGGACCCCTACGAGGGTTCTAAACAGGCGAAAGAAGGACGCCCTAGGTCAACGCGTTCCGACGCTACAGCGCTTCAAAGTTGGGATTTATTTTCTCTCTCTTTCAACTTTGACGGGCCGTAGCCGCTAAACGGTTAGAGATAGGACGTCCGTAGCGGTCGCAATCGATTCCGCGGACATTTTTCTATCGGAAACCGTCTAATTCGTCCGTCCGAACGACGTCGTTAACGCGCGACACGAGAAAACGTCGAAAGATGTCGTTTTCGGGGTCGATTTTTTCGCGTTTTTTCGAAGCCCCGAAACTTCAAACGCCCGTATCTCTTAAACGGTTAGAGATATCGAAGCGTGCTAAAAAAATTCTTGTTCGGCGCGCAAAAATCTACCGGATAGGACGATAAGAACGGTAATTTTCGGACTTTTATATTTTACCGAAATTTCTCGACCGAATCTCCGTATCTCGGTTATGCGTGGTCGCAGCGCGACCGTTCGGTGCTCATTCGAAAGATCTCGACGCGTACTTTCGAACGGCGCAAACCGGGATCCCCTATCTATAACCGTTTAGGAGCTACGGCGCTTCAAAGTTTCGGAGTTAAGCATTTTTGGAAATTTCGCAACTTTAAACGCGATTTTCTCCTTAACGGTTAGAGATAGAGAGGCAAACTTTTTTATCGTAATCTACGCGAAAATACGCGTCTTTTGATATGTCACTCGACCCCATTCGGAGCTCCTTTAAGAAGTTGAGTTTTGCACCCCTCAACTTTCAAACGTCCATATCTCCCAAACGGTTAGGGCTAGGGGCTGAAATTTCTCAGGCGTAATACACCCATATATGGCCACGTTCCGGTAGGGTCAAAACCCCGAAATTCCGACCCTCGATTTTTCGGGTCGAAAAAATTTCATCGTTTTGGTCAGAAAAAATGCGACGTTTCTGCTGCGCGTTAACGGGAAGAGTTAGACGTTCGCTTATCGGCGCGTCGTAAGGACCCCTACGAGGGTTCTAAACAGGCGAAAGAAGGACGCCCTAGGTCAACGCGTTCCGACGCTACAGCGCTTCAAAGTTGGGATTTTTTTTCTCTCTCTTTCAACTTTGACGGGCCGTAGCCGCTAAACGGTTAGAGATAGGACGTCCGTAGCGGTCGCAATCGATTCCGCGGACATTTTTCTATCGGAAACCGTCTAATTCGTCCGTCCGAACGACGTCGTTAACGCGCGACACGAGAAAACGTCGAAAGATGTCGTTTTCGGGGTCGATTTTTTCGCGTTTTTCGAAGCCCCGAAACTTCAAACGCCCGTATCTCTTAAACGGTTAGAGATATCGAAGCGTGCTAAAAAAATTCTTGTTCGGCGCGCAAAAATCTACCGGATAGGATGATAAAAACGGTAATTTTCGGACTTCGATATTTTACCGAAATTTCTCGACCGAATCTCCGTATCTCGGTTATGCGTGGTCGCAGCGCGACCGTTCGGTGCTCATTCGAAAGATCTCGACGCGTACTTTCGAACGGCGCAAACCGGGATCCCCTATCTATAACCGTTTAGGAGCTACGGCGCTTCAAAGTTTCGGAGTTAAGCATTTTTGGAAATTTCGCAACTTTAAACGCGATTTTCTCCTTAACGGTTAGAGATAGAGAGGCAAACTTTTTTTTATCGTAATCTACGCGAAAATGCGCGTCTTTTGATATGTCACTCGACCCCATTCGGAGCTCCTTTAAGAAGTTGAGTTTTGCACCCCCTCAACTTTCAAACGTCCATATCTCCCAAACGGTTAGGGCTAGGGGGCTGAAATTTCTCGGGCGTAATACACCCATATATGGCCACGTTCCGGTAGGGTCAAAACCCCGAAATTCCGACCCTCGATTTTTCGGGTCGAAAAAATTTCATCGTTTTGGTCAGAAAAAATGCGACGTTTCTGCTGCGCGTTAACGGGAAGAGTTAGACGTTCGCTTATCGGCGCGTCGTAAGGACCCCTACGAGGGTTCTAAACAGGCGAAAGAAGGACGCCCTAGGTCAACGCGTTCCGACGCTACAGCGCTTCAAAGTTGGGATTTATTTTCTCTCTCTTTCAACTTTGACGGGCCGTAGCCGCTAAACGGTTAGAGATAGGACGTCCGTAGCGGTCGCAATCGATTCCGCGGACATTTTTCTATCGGAAACCGTCTAATTCGTCCGTCCGAACGACGTCGTTAACGCGCGACACGAGAAAACGTCGAAAGATGTCGTTTTCGGGGTCGATTTTTCGCGTTTTTCGAAGCCCCGAAACTTCAAACGCCCGTATCTCTTAAACGGTTAGAGATATCGAAGCGTGCTAAAAAATTCTTGTTCGGCGCGCAAAAATCTACCGGATAGGATGATAAAAACGGTAATTTTCGGACTTCGATCTTTTACCGAAATTTCTCGACCGAATCTCCGTATCTCGGTTATGCGTGGTCGCAGCGCGACAGTTCGGTGCTCATTCGAAAGATCTCGACGCGTACTTTCGAACGGCGCAAACCGGGATCCCCTATCTATAACCGTTTAGGAGCTACGGCGCTTCAAAGTTTCGGAGTTAAGCATTTTTGGAAATTTCGCAACTTTAAACGCGATTTTCTCCTTAACGGTTAGAGATAGAGAGGCAAACTTTTTTTTATCGTAATCTACGCGAAAATGCGCGTCTTTTGATATGTCACTCGACCCCATTCGGAGCTCCTTTAAGAAGTTGAGTTTTGCACCCTCAACTTTCAAACGTCCATATCTCCCAAACGGTTAGGGCTAGGGGCTGAAATTTCTCGGGCGTAATACACCCATATATGGCCACGTTCCGGTAGGGTCAAAACCCCGAAATTCCGACCCTCGATTTTTCGGGTCGAAAAAATTTCATCGTTTTGGTCAGAAAAATGCGACGTTTCTGCTGCGCGTTAACGGGAAGAGTTAGACGTTCGCTTATCGGCGCGTCGTAAGGACCCTACGAGGGTTCTAAACAGGCGAAAGAAGGACGCCCTAGGTCAACGCGTTCCGACGCTACAGCGCTTCAAAGTTGGGATTTATTTTCTCTCTCTTTCAACTTTGACGGGCCGTAGCCGCTAAACGGTCAGAGATAGGACGTCCGTAGCGGTCGCAATCGATTCCGCGGACATTTTTCTATCGGAAACCGTCTAATTCGTCCGTCCGAACGACGTCGTTAACGCGCGACACGAGAAAACGTCGAAAGATGTCGTTTTCGGGGTCGATTTTTCGCGTTTTTCGAAGCCCCGAAACTTCAAACGCCCGTATCTCTTAAACGGTTAGAGATATCGAAGCGTGCTAAAAAATTCTTGTTCGGCGCGCAAAAATCTACCGGATAGGATGATAAAAACGGTAATTTTCGGACTTCGATATTTTACCGAAATTTCTCGACCGAATCTCCGTATCTCGGTTATGCGTGGTCGCAGCGCGACAGTTCGGTGCTCATTCGAAAGATCTCGACGCGTACTTTCGAACGGCGCAAACCGGGATCCCCTATCTATAACCGTTTAGGAGCTACGGCGCTTCAAAGTTTCGGAGTTAAGCATTTTTGGAAATTTCGCAACTTTAAACGCGATTTTCTCCTTAACGGTTAGAGATAGAGAGGCAAACTTTTTTTTATCGTAATCTACGCGAAAATGCGCGTCTTTTGATATGTCACTCGACCCCATTCGGAGCTCCTTTAAGAAGTTGAGTTTTGCAACCCCTCAACTTTCAAACGTCCATATCTCCCAAACGGTTAGGGCTAGGGGGCTGAAATTTCTCGGGCGTAATACACCCATATATGGCCACGTTCCGGTAGGGTCAAAACCCCGAAATTCCGACCCTCGATTTTTCGGGTCGAAAAAATTTCATCGTTTTGGTCAGAAAAAAATGCGACGTTTCTGCTGCGCGTTAACGGGAAGAGTTAGACGTTCGCTTATCGGCGGGTCGTAAGGACCCCTACGAGGGTTCTAAACAGGCGAAAGAAGGACGCCCTAGGTCAACGCGTTCCGACGCTACAGCGCTTCAAAGTTGGGATTTTTTTTCTCTCTCTTTCAACTTTGACGGGCCGTAGCCGCTAAACGGTTAGAGATAGGACGTCCGTAGCGGTCGCAATCGATTCCGCGGACATTTTTCTATCGGAAACCGTCTAATTCGTCCGTCCGAACGGCGTCGTTAACGCGCGACACGAGAAAACGTCTAAAGATGTCGTTTTCGGGGTCGATTTTTTCGCTTTTTTTCGAAGCCCCTAAACTTCAAACGCCCGTATCTCTTAAACGGTTAGAGATATCGAAGCGTGCTAAAAAAATTCTTGTTCGGCGCGCAAAAATCTACCGGATAGGATGATAAAAACGGTAATTTTCGGACTTCGATATTTTACCGAAATTTCTCGACCGAATCTCCGTATCTCGGTTATGCGTGGTCGCAGCGCGACAGTTCGGTGCTCATTCGAAAGATCTCGACGCGTACTTTCGAACGGCGCAAACCGGGATCCCCTATCTATAACCGTTTAGGAGCTACGGCGCTTCAAAGTTTCGGAGTTAAGCATTTTTGGAAATTTCGCAACTTTAAACGCGATTTTCTCCTTAACGGTTAGAGATAGAGAGGCAAACTTTTTTTTATCGTAATCTACGCGAAAATGCGCGTCTTTTGATATGTCACTCGACCCCATTCGGAGCTCCTTTAAGAAGTTGAGTTTTGCACCTCAACTTTCAAACGTCCATATCTCCCAAACGGTTAGGGCTAGGGGCTGAAATTTCTCAGGCGTAATACACCCATATATGGCCACGTTCCGGTAGGGTCAAAACCCCGAAATTCCGACCCTCGATTTTTCGGGTCGAAAAAATTTCATCGTTTTGGTCAGAAAAAATGCGACGTTTCTGCTGCGCGTTAACGGGACGAGTTAGACGTTCGCTTATCGGCGCGTCGTAAGGACCCTACGAGGGTTCTAAACAGGCGAAAGAAGGACGCCCTAGGTCAACGCGTTCCGACGCTACAGCGCTTCAAAGTTGGGATTTTTTTTCTCTCTCTTTCAACTTTGACGGGCCGTAGCCGCTAAACGGTTAGAGATAGGACGTCCGTAGCGGTCGCAATCGATTCCGCGGACATTTTTCTATCGGAAACCGTCTAATTCGTCCGTCCGAACGACGTCGTTAACGCGCGACACGAGAAAACGTCGAAAGATGTCGTTGTCGGGGTCGATTTTTCGCGTTTTTTCGAAGCGCCGAAACTTCAAACGCCCGTATCTCTTAAACGGTTAGAGATATCGAAGCGTGCTAAAAAAATTCTTGTTCGGCGCGCAAAAATCTACCGGATAGGATGATAAAAACGGTAATTTTCGGACTTCGATATTTTACCGAAATTTCTCGACCGAATCTCCGTATCTCGGTTATGCGTGGTCGCAGCGCGACAGTTCGGTGCTCATTCGAAAGATCTCGACGCGTACTTTCGAACGGCGCAAACCGGGATCCCCTATCTATAACCGTTTAGGAGCTACGGCGCTTCAAAGTTTCGGAGTTAAGCATTTTTGGAAATTTCGCAACTTTAAACGCGATTTTCTCCTTAACGGTTAGAGATAGAGAGGCAAACTTTTTTTTATCGTAATCTACGCGAAAATGCGCGTCTTTTGATATGTCACTCGACCCCATTCGGAGCTCCTTTAAGAAGTTGAGTTTTGCACCCTCAACTTTCAAACGTCCATATCTCCCAAACGGTTAGGGCTAGGGGGCTGAAATTTCTCGGGCGTAATACACCCATATATGGCCACGTTCCGGTAGGGTCAAAACCCCGAAATTCCGACCCTCGATTTTTCGGGTCGAAAAAATTTCATCGTTTTGGTCAGAAAAATGCGACGTTTCTGCTGCGCGTTAACGGGAAGAGTTAGACGTTCGCTTATCGGCGCGTCGTAAGGACCCCTACGAGGGTTCTAAACAGGCGAAAGAAGGACGCCCTAGGTCAACGCGTTCCGACGCTACAGCGCTTCAAAGTTGGGATTTTTTTTCTCTCTCTTTCAACTTTGACGGGCCGTAGCCGCTAAACGGTTAGAGATAGGACGTCCGTAGCGGTCGCAATCGATTCCGCGGACATTTTTCTATCGGAAACCGTCTAATTCGTCCGTCCGAACGACGTCGTTAACGCGCGACACGAGAAAACGTCGAAAGATGTCGTTTTCGGGGTCGATTTTTTCGCGTTTTTTCGAAGCCCCGAAACTTCAAACGCCCGTATCTCTTAAACGGTTAGAGATATCGAAGCGTGCTAAAAAAATTCTTGTTCGGCGCGCAAAAATCTACCGGATAGGATGATAAAAACGGTAATTTTCGGACTTCGATATTTTACCGAAATTTCTCGACCGAATCTCCGTATCTCGGTTATGCGTGGTCGCAGCGCGACAGTTCGGTGCTCATTCGAAAGATCTCGACGCGTACTTTCGAACGGCGCAAACCGGGATCCCCTATCTATAACCGTTTAGGAGCTACGGCGCTTCAAAGTTTCGGAGTTAAGCATTTTTGGAAATTTCGCAACTTTAAACGCGATTTTCTCCTTAACGGTTAGAGATAGAGAGGCAAACTTTTTTTTATCGTAATCTACGCGAAAATGCGCGTCTTTTGATATGTCACTCGACCCCATTCGGAGCTCCTTTAAGAAGTTGAGTTTTGCACCCCCTCAACTTTCAAACGTCCATATCTCCCAAACGGTTAGGGCTAGGGGGCTGAAATTTCTCGGGCGTAATACACCCATATATGGCCACGTTCCGGTAGGGTCAAAACCCCGAAATTCCGACCCTCGATTTTTCGGGTCGAAAAAATTTCATCGTTTTGGTCAGAAAAAATGCGACGTTTCTGCTGCGCGTTAACGGGAAGAGTTAGACGTTCGCTTATCGGCGCGTCGTAAGGACCCTACGAGGGTTCTAAACAGGCGAAAGAAGGACGCCCTAGGTCAACGCGTTCCGACGCTACAGCGCTTCAAAGTTGGGATTTATTTTCTCTCTCTTTCAACTTTGACGGGCCGTAGCCGCTAAACGGTTAGAGATAGGACGTCCGTAGCGGTCGCAATCGATTCCGCGGACATTTTTCTATCGGAAACCGTCTAATTCGTCCGTCCGAACGACGTCGTTAACGCGCGACACGAGAAAACGTCGAAAGATGTCGTTTTCGGGGTCGATTTTTCGCGTTTTTCGAAGCCCCGAAACTTCAAACGCCCGTATCTCTTAAACGGTTAGAGATATCGAAGCGTGCTAAAAATTCTTGTTCGGCGCGCAAAAATCTACCGGATAGGATGATAAAAACGGTAATTTTCGGACTTCGATATTTTACCGAAATTTCTCGACCGAATCTCCGTATCTCGGTTATGCGTGGTCGCAGCGCGACACTTCGGTGCTCATTCGAAAGATCTCGACGCGTACTTTCGAACGGCGCAAACCGGGATCCCCTATCTATAACCGTTTAGGAGCTACGGCGCTTCAAAGTTTCGGAGTTAAGCATTTTTGGAAATTTCGCAACTTTAAACGCGATTTTCTCCTTAACGGTTAGAGATAGAGAGGCAAACTTTTTTTTATCGTAATCTACGCGAAAATGCGCGTCTTTTGATATGTCACTCGACCCCATTCGGAGCTCCTTGAAGAAGTTGAGTTTTGCACCTCAACTTTCAAACGTCCATATCTCCCAAACGGTTAGGGCTAGGGGGCTGAAATTTCTCGGGCGTAATACACCCATATATGGCCACGTTCCGGTAGGGTCAAAACCCCGAAATTCCGACCCTCGATTTTTCGGGTCGAAAAAATTTCATCGTTTTGGTCAGAAAAAATGCGACGTTTCTGCTGCGCGTTAACGGGAAGAGTTAGACGTTCGCTTATCGGCGCGTCGTAAGGACCCCTACGAGGGTTCTAAACAGGCGAAAGAAGGACGCCCTAGGTCAACGCGTTCCGACGCTACAGCGCTTCAAAGTTGGGATTTTTTTTCTCTCTCTTTCAACTTTGACGGGCCGTAGCCGCTAAACGGTTAGAGATAGGACGTCCGTAGCGGTCGCAATCGATTCCGCGGACATTTTTCTATCGGAAACCGTCTAATTCGTCCGTCCGAACGACGTCGTTAACGCGCGACACGAGAAAACGTCGAAAGATGTCGTTTTCGGGGTCGATTTTTTCGCGTTTTTCGAAGCCCCGAAACTTCAAACGCCCGTATCTCTTAAACGGTTAGAGATATCGAAGCGTGCTAAGAAAATTCTTGTTCGGCGCGCAAAAATCTACCGGATAGGATGATAAAAACGGTAATTTTCGGACTTCGATATTTTACCGAAATTTCTCGACCGAATCTCCGTATCTCGGTTATGCGTGGTCGCAGCGCGACAGTTCGGTGCTCATTCGAAAGATCTCGACGCGTACTTTCGAACGGCGCAAACCGGGATCCCCTATCTATAACCGTTTAGGAGCTACGGCGCTTCAAAGTTTCGGAGTTAAGCATTTTTGGAAATTTCGCAACTTTAAACGCGATTTTCTCCTTAACGGTTAGAGATAGAGAGGCAAACTTTTTTTTATCGTAATCTACGCGAAAATGCGCGTCTTTTGATATGTCACTCGACCCCATTCGGAGCTCCTTTAAGAAGTTGAGTTTTGCACCCCCTCAACTTTCAAACGTCCATATCTCCCAAACGGTTAGGGCTAGGGGGCTGAAATTTCTCGGGCGTAATACACCCATATATGGCCACGTTCCGGTAGGGTCAAAACCCCGAAATTCCGACCCTCGATTTTTCGGGTCGAAAAAATTTCATCGTTTTGGTCAGAAAAAATGCGACGTTTCTGCTGCGCGTTAACGGGAAGAGTTAGACGTTCGCTTATCGGCGCGTCGTAAGGACCCCTACGAGGGTTCTAAACAGGCGAAAGAAGGACGCCCTAGGTCAACGCGTTCCGACGCTACAGCGCTTCAAAGTTGGGATTTTTTTTCTCTCTCTTTCAACTTTGACGGGCCGTAGCCGCTAAACGGTTAGAGATAGGACGTCCGTAGCGGTCGCAATCGATTCCGCGGACATTTTTCTATCGGAAACCGTCTAATTCGTCCGTCCGAACGACGTAGTTAACGCGCGACACGAGAAAACGTCGAAAGATGTCGTTTTCGGGGTCGATTTTTCGCGTTTTTCGAAGCCCCGAAACTTCAAACGCCCGTATCTCTTAAACGGTTAGAGATATCGAAGCGTGCTAAAAATTCTTGTTCGGCGCGCAAAAATCTACCGGATAGGATGATAAAAACGGTAATTTTCGGACTTCGATATTTTACCGAAATTTCTCGACCGAATCTCCGTATCTCGGTTATGCGTGGTCGCAGCGCGACAGTTCGGTGCTCATTCGAAAGATCTCGACGCGTACTTTCGAACGGCGCAAACCGGGATCCCCTATCTATAACCGTTTAGGAGCTACGGCGCTTCAAAGTTTCGGAGTTAAGCATTTTTGGAAATTTCGCAACTTTAAACGCGATTTTCTCCTTAACGGTTAGAGATAGAGAGGCAAACTTTTTTTTATCGTAATCTACGCGAAAATGCGCGTCTTTTGATATGTCACTCGACCCCATTCGGAGCTCCTTTAAGAAGTTGAGTTTTGCACCCTCAACTTTCAAACGTCCATATCTCCCAAACGGTTAGGGCTAGGGGCTGAAATTTCTCGGGCGTAATACACCCATATATGGCCACGTTCCGGTAGGGTCAAAACCCCGAAATTCCGACCCTCGATTTTTCGGGTCGAAAAAATTTCATCGTTTTGGTCAGAAAAATGCGACGTTTCTGCTGCGCGTTAACGGGAAGAGTTAGACGTTCGCTTATCGGCGCGTCGTAAGGACCCTACGAGGGTTCTAAACAGGCGAAAGAAGGACGCCCTAGGTCAACGCGTTCCGACGCTACAGCGCTTCAAAGTTGGGATTTATTTTCTCTCTTTCAACTTTGACGGGCCGTAGCCGCTAAACGGTTAGAGATAGGACGTCCGTAGCGGTCGCAATCGATTCCGCGGACATTTTTCTATCGGAAACCGTCTAATTCGTCCGTCCGAACGACGTCGTTAACGCGCGACACGAGAAAACGTCGAAAGATGTCGTTTTCGGGGTCGATTTTTTCGCGTTTTTTCGAAGCCCCGAAACTTCAAACGCCCGTATCTCTTAAACGGTTAGAGATATCGAAGCGTGCTAAAAAATTCTTGTTTGGCGCGCAAAAATCTACCGGATAGGATGATAAAAACGGTAATTTTCGGACTTCGATATTTTACCGAAATTTCTCGACCGAATCTCCGTATCTCGGTTATGCGTGGTCGCAGCGCGACAGTTCGGTGCTCATTCGAAAGATCTCGACGCGTACTTTCGAACGGCGCAAACCGGGATCCCCTATCTATAACCGTTTAGGAGCTACGGCGCTTCAAAGTTTCGGAGTTAAGCATTTTTGGAAATTTCGCAACTTTAAACGCGATTTTCTCCTTAACGGTTAGAGATAGAGAGGCAAACTTTTTTTTATCGTAATCTACGCGAAAATGCGCGTCTTTTGATATGTCACTCGACCCCATTCGGAGCTCCTTTAAGAAGTTGA